>JAEQBH010002384.1:0-507170 GCA_016808115.1 Tetrastigma voinierianum
TCAAGCTTAATAATATTTTCAGATTTCTCTTTTATAAGAGTTCTCTCTTGTTCTCTTATCTCTTGGGTGTATTCCCTTGAGGGACGAGTTCGTGGCTTCTCATGCCTAGGTGGACAGTGGCGAGAGTCTTTGTCCGACATCAATCAACCCGTCCATAGTTGATTGTGAGCGCCTCCTCCATCATCTATCTTGTGTGGATCGTTTCATTAACCGGTAAGTAACCACTCTTGTCTGAACTCTTATCCTCACCATCTCATCTTTTCTCTAAACTTTCCATAACCAAATTTTCAACCTCAACCAAAAACTTTCCAAATCTTGTTCCATACTACTAAAACCTTCCCAAAATACCCCTTTCCCCTTATATACCATAAATTCACCTTTCTTAACTTAGAAAATCTCCAAAATTCACATTATACTTATTTTGGCCCAAGAAAAAAACTACCCCGAGCCATATTTGACTTACCTAGCCGGATCATCCATCACGAGTTCCCAACCTTGCATCTTATCTAATCATTAAGAGCCTCAATTCAAGTATGAGCAAATCACATTTCATTTCTTCTCAAGATGATTTAACAGGATGATATTAGTGTTCAAACAATGAGAACAACAAAGCTACTATTCATTTTGCTCTAAACAAAATTATTCCCAAACTTCATCTATGCATTATCATTAAAAAGAGCCAAGTTAGGAAATCAAATACTACCCCTTGTAGCATTTTAACATAATCGGTTGAGAGGTGTAGCTTTCTTATAAAATCCATTTCTAATTCATCTTCACTGTTCTTGAAAAATAAACAAAAACAACACATAAAAATTAAAACTAAATTAAAACTAAACTTTAAACACACTAAATTTAACCAAAACAAGCTAGCTATGAAAATTAAAAATTGCTTGGGTTGCCTCCCAAGAAGCTGCTTAGTTTAATGTCTTTAGCTAGACATTTGCTGTATAATGTTTTCTTTTTAGCAAAATTCTCCCCTCTCTTCAAATCTGGATCAATCCTCATTTTAAGCTTCTTCGAGTAATGCTTGATTATTCTTTTGCTCTAAAGGGTGTACTTGCTACTACTGTGTGAGGACCATTCTATCTTGACTTCAGTTTTCTTGGAAACAGCTTGAGCCTAGAATTGTATAGTAGAACTTGTTCTCCTGCTTTGAATTATTTCCTTAGAATCTTCTGATCATGTCACTTCTTTGTCTTGTCTTTTTAGATTCTAGCATTATCATAAGCTTCATTCCTCAACTCTTCTAGTTCATTCAATTGGAGTAATCTTTCTTCTTTGGCAGCTTGAAAGTCATTATTTAGTTTCTTGATGGCCCACATAGCTTTATATTCCAATTCTAGGGAGAAATGACAAGGTTTTCCAAATACAATTCTTTATGAGGACATTCAATGGGAGTTTTATACTTGAGTTAATAAGTCCCGATGCATCGTCTAGCTTTATAGACCCGATCTTTTGTTTGTATTCAACTGTTTTCTCCAAAATTTTCTTTAATCTACGTGTTGGAATTTCTAGTTTGCCCATTTGGCGGGTGATAAATAATCCATTACATGTTTGATTCCATTAGATGCTCATGAGTTTGCAAAACTTTGTTTAAAAGCAAACTTCCCTCATCACTAATAATTGTTAAGGTGCTCCGAACTTGCTCGAAATATTTCTTTGTATAAATCCGGCAATAGTAAGCACCCCTTTTCGGTCTAACCCGGTTAAGTGAGTCTGAATCGGATTCAAGCCTTCATTGGAGTCATCTATCAAACATATTTCATTTAGACATTTAAAAGCCTTTTTTCAAAAAATTGCGGAAGCGTTTTCAATCGTTCGGTAGGCCCATACAATTCATTAATATATTACAATGAAGCTGTTCATGCCATTCAAAATAATATACAAAATCGTTTCAGAATTTAACTCTTTTGATCACAAAACATCAATTGTTCAAAAATAGGATGGATGCATATGACGGAGTATATACTTTTACTCTGTAGCTTTCTTGATGACTCTGCGCTCCTTGATCTTGGGTTCCATCGTTAATCACTCGATACCTACGCATTGGTAAAAATAATACGCTAAGCATTTTCATGCTTAGTGGTTCTATGAAAATTCTCTCTTCATTTCATTTTAAATCGAAATATGCAATATTTATAAAACAATGCTTTTGTACAATTGTTAATGACCAATGCAGTACAATACGTATATATATATATATATATATATATATATATATATATATATGTTCCAATAAATCAATTTACAATTCATTGGTCATCTCATGCTATGCATTTTCATATACACCAATCATTCAATTGCAAATCGTGCACTTTTCAATCATTATCATTTTGCATTTTAGCCCTTATCGAATTTAACCTATGATTTGATTACGAAAGGATAACGAATCAAGACGGTCAGTGAAGTACAGGCAGTATGTATATATATAATATCTACTCGGTTGGTGTACACTGCAAATCTTGTCTGTGAGCTGGATCGGTATGCCACAATAGTATGTTTGTTGGACTCTTGTTAGTATACCAATTTATCCTTAACTTGAATTTGACAGATTAACATTCTAGCTAAGGGCATTCAAATCATTTTTTAGGAAAATCGGTATAGTATGTATTTTATACAAACAAATCATTTCATACTCTTATTTTCATGTCTATTCATTTAGCAATCAATCAATTTCTCAAAATTTCTTAATTTAAATCAACTTGAAATTCATTTCACAATTTATTTGCATCAAATCAATTTAAAACAATTCAACATACGTTCAAACATTTTGGAGATAGAGATTCGAAATAATGAGAGAAATGTGAACAAGCAAAGCTTTGCATGGTTAATCCTCGGAATCTAGATCTCGATTCGGGTTTTTCCTCCTGATATTCATTCAATACAATTAAGAACAATATTATTCGTGCATGCTAGTGATTTTGGTTAGGGTTGATTTTTCGAAGCTTAATATCGTATTCTTAGCTCTCATTATGAGCTAAGGGCGAATCTGACACAGGTATGTTGTTAGTTTCCCAAACTTTAATCCATCATAACAAAATACTAAAATTTTGCCATGCCTTATAATCAGCACCAACAGTACTCTTGATCAACTAAATCATCCCCAAAGGAAGATTAAGTCGAAAACCTCAATGAAACAACCACTAACACCACATCACGAAGACCATTATTTTCCAGTTTATACTTTTTGGACTGTGCAAAATTATTCAATAGTCTTAAAATTGTAAACTCTCTAGTTTAGTCCTTTATATATCCAATGACATATCTGAAAATTTTCAATTTAAAATTCCTTCTCTATGGCCCTCAACCACATAACACAAATAGGGAAAAACATGTTTTTTTTTTTAGATAATTACCTTTGACAGTATCACCCAAAACCAATCCTAATGTTGTGTCCAAAATTAACTTCAAACATTGATTTTATTAGCTTAGACCAAGGCCTAACCAACCCCCAAACACCCAAAATCAGATTATAAACCAATTGGTACAGTTTTTAACTTTAACATCTAGACTACTCTAATTTGCAAAACAGAATTTGCACATAGCTCCACTTTGACAGATTTATGGGAACTTTGGGGTTACAAATTGCATACACTTCCTTCCAGTAAATTATTCCCCTAGAAGTCTAGTTTACCCAGAATTTTGAATCACTCAAATTGGATTAGTGAAACTCATTTTATGGCCAAAACACCACAACTACTTCCAAAACAGGGCATACCCGTGAGCTACCTGAAACTCACCTTTAAGCCCATTTTCGGGAGCCTTAGTGCTGCAATTTGCTCATGATCCCTTCTATACATTTGTAGCTCTATAAACATGGTTGTTAACAATTGGAATCCTTCATTTGGGTTGATTATAGCAATTTATAGCCAAAGAAGAAGAGGGGAAACAAGAATAGGGTTTTGTGATTTTTACAAGCCATTTCCTTTGAAAACCAAACATTCCCTTTTTACAAACCTCCTTCAAACCAATCAAACAATACAAAACCCATTTGTGTCTAAGCTTACCTTTATCCATTTAGGTTTTCCCCAACCCAAACACAAGAAAAGGGGTTAGGGTTTAGTTCTTACCTTCAGATCTTGATTCTTCCTTTAAACCTTCCTTCTTCTTCTTGATCCTTGGAAACCATAGTAGAAGATCTCACAAAACCTTGGTCTCTCTCGACCCTAGCTCTCCTTTCTCCTTTGCTCTCAAGAGCAATGCACAAATGTGCCTTATCTTGAACCACATTGTGTCTTAATCTCATTTAATGGTTAAGGCCTTGTTTAGGCTTCCTATTATTTAGCTTTCAAAATAAGTCCCATTCTCATTTTTGACATTTAAGTCTTCCATTTCACTTCATTTAACTCACATTAGCATTTAAGCTTATTCTATTTTTGGCCCATAGGTCCTCATTTACAAAATTCAAATTTTCCCTTTACACTTAAGCTAAATTCTGGGTTGTATATATTTTTTCGTTCTTAGGATTTAGAATTCAAAAAAATTCCATTTACTTTATTTTATACCCCTAAACACATAATAATAACAAAAATTATATCCTTAAAAAACACTGAGTATTTTGGGCGTTACACAACATTGTATTAGTATCATTTTAAGGACAAGCTATTTCTTCCACCCATTTGGATACATAATCCACAGCTAGGAGAATGTATAGATTTCCAAATGATGATGGAAAAGGTCCCATAAAGTCTATTCCCCAAACATAAAAAATTTGCACCACCAGGATTCCTTGCAGGAGCATCTCATTTCTTCTGCTTATGTTGCCCATTCTCTGACATTTATCACAATGTTTTACCCATTCAAAATAGTCCTTGAATAGAGTAGGATAATAAAGCCTGATTTGAGAATTTTATAGGTTGTTATGTCTCTGAAATGTCCTCCAAATGGTGATATGACATTTATCAATGATTTCACGCAGTATGTTTACAGTACACATCTCCATATAATCATATATGTATATTACGAAAAGTAGTGGATCATCCCAAATGTAGAATCTGCTATTAGTTCTCAACTTTCTTTTCTACTGGTTGCTGAATTCATATGGCATAAGTCCACAAGCTAAGTAATTCACAATATCTGACATACCCGGGGTGTTGGAAGTGATAACCAAAACGAAGCAATCAAGAAAATTACTCTGCCTTCTTTTCTTCTTCAGTAGTTTTTTCCAATTTAGACAAGTGATCAGCTATCACATTGTCACTACCCTTCTTGTCTTTAATTTCCAGATCAAACTCTTGTAGAAATAATACCCATCTTATTAGTCTTGGCTTTCTTTTCCATAAGATATCAAATTGCAGTATGATCAGGGTGTATTATAACATGGGATCCTAATATGTAAGGCCAGAATTTTTCACAAGCAAACACCATTGCCAACATCACTTTTTCAGTTGTAGAATAATTCTCTTGTACTTCATTGAAGGTTTTGTTGGCATAATATCTGTTGTGAACATCTTTTCGGTTCTTTAATCTGATACATCCCCATTGCATAATCTACGGAATCCTACGTAATTTCAAATTCTTGTTCCAATCGAGGTGTTACCATGATGGGTGTTGTAACCGATCTGGTGAATTTTCATCGAATGCAGCTTTGCATAATTCGCCAATCAAACTTTGCATCTTTTGACAATGCACATAAGGTCTAGAGATTTTTGAGAAATCCAACATGAATCTCGGTAAAAGGCTCCAGCATGTCGAAACTCTTATCCATTTGTTGTTGTGTAGGTGGCGGGAAGGTTTTATGATGAAAACAACTGCTTAGTCTACCTCACAATCGGTATAAATTTTTGTGTCCTAAAGGCTAATCTCACAGTACATGAAAGGCATTTCTCCCAATCTGAGCTAGATTTTGTCTTGACACCTTTGGAAGCCCTTTGTTTCAAAATTTTCTGAACATTTCTCAAAATGGATCCATATGCGAGAGTCGTCGAAGATTTCCATGGCCTCTTCCACGAGTCTGAAAACATAGACATCATACATCTTTGGAAGGTGGCGAGAGCATTACATAATCTAAATGTATCCTTACGAGAAAGCAAAGGTGCCATGGGACATGTAATCTTTAGTCTTCTCCTGATCCTCAAGGGCTATAGCAATCTAGTTATAACGAATATAAATGTGACTTGATAATGGGGATGTCACCTTTAACCTATCAACATTTGGTCAATGAAAGGTAGAGGATAATGGTCCTTTCTGATAGGAGTGTTTAGTTTTCTATAGTCTATACACACCCTCTATCTTGTCACAGTTCTTGTAGGAATCAATTCATTCTTCTCATTTATGATCATAGTGAATCCACCCTTCTTGGGAACCAGATGAACTGGGCTCACCCAAGGGCTATTTGAGATTGCATATATGAAGCCTGCTTTTAGCCACTTCAATACTTCTTTTATGATAACTTCTTTCATTAATAGATTCAGTCTTCTTTGATGTTCTATAGAGGTCTTTGCATTATCCTCCAAAAGGATCTTGTGATGCAAATAAAATGACTGATTTCTTTCAAATCTTCTATTGATTAAGCAATTGCTTCTTTGTATTTCCTCAGAATCTCCAATAGTTTATGTTCTTCAAGCTCAGTCAATGTATTAAAATAATACTTAGTTTAGCTTTTTCGAAGCGAGGAAAGCATTCTTTAATTGTCTAGGTAATTCCTTCAAGGTTAACCCTTCTGAACTTGTTTATGTTTCTTTTGCTTCATCTTCTTGCTGCATATCTTCTCTGTACTATTGTCATTCATGCTAAAGACCGTTTCTTTTAATTCACAACTAGAATGCAGAAATTCACAATCAAGATCATCAAGATACTGGATATTCATCTCATTTTCATTGATTGAATTATGAAAATTACAACCAAAAATCAGTTCAGGACTGATGGGAACTATAGTTTCTACAGTCTTACAATCTGGACTTTCAAACTCAGACCGTTTTAAGCTTGTGTTCAACTTGAAGTGTACTGCTTCTTCTCCTACTCTGAGAGTAAGTTCTCCATTTTTCACATCTATCAAGGTAGCTCTAATGGCTAGGAAAGGTCTTCCAAGCAACAGTGGAACTTGTGTGTCGTCTTCCATATTCATGACTACAAAGTCCACAGGGAAAATGAATTTGACCACCTTGATGAGCACATCTTCAAGGACTCCTTCTGGCTGTGCCATGGTCCTATCTACCATTTGCAAAGTCATAGCTGTGGGAGTAAGCTCCCCAGGCAGAATCATAACCAGACAAAGGCATCAAGTTAATGCTAACTCATGAGTCACACAAAGCTTTCTTGAACTAAACATTCCTAATGGTGTAGGGAATGGGTGGCTTCTGAGGATCACTGCATCTTCTGCAGTAGCTCGTGCGGATGCACTGCGTTACATGTAGATGTCAAGTTCACCACTCTTTTTTCAGCAAAATTTATCTTCTTGCTCGGGATATAAAACTTAGCATAATTAAATACGAGTCAATGCCCATTTGCAAAGGGCATGTTGATCTCTATCTTCTTGAATGCATCCAAGAATCTAGAAAACTGCTTTTCCATTTTAGCTTATTGAAGTCTATGAGGGAAGGGAACAACAGGCATGTAGACTTGTTTATCTTCTTTCTTCTTCAATTATTCTCTCTCCACCTACTGCTCAGTCTGCACCTCTGCCTTTTCAGTCTCTGTAATCAAGTCTGAACTACTCAATTTGGTTTCTTTTCTAGTTTCTTCTCCTTCAACTTTCTTAATATTTTTCTTCTCTTCTTCTTTCTGCTTTCAACCTCTCTTCCACTTCTTAGAGTTACCACCATGCAATCTTTTGGATTCTTCCTTTTGTCACTTGGGAAAGCATCCTTGGATTGATTCTGCATTGTTAGAGCCAGCTACCCTACTTGGGTCTCCAGATTCTTCAAAGAGGCATTCATATTAGCCTGAAACACAGATATGTTTGCCTAAAATGCTGCTAGATTAGCAAATTTGTGCTCATGAATGTGTAACAGGCTATTATTTTCCCCCATGAAAGTCAACATCTATTCTTGGAGGGAAGAGAGATCTCTCCTTTGTCCTAATTTTTACGCTCTACGACTTCCTTGTTGTTGTTGTTGTTGTTGAACCGGGTGAAGCATAGTGTTGTTGGAAATTCACGCGGTCTTTGACCTTGCTATGCTCCTCCCCCATATAGAAATTCTCATGGTTCCTGAGTGCTGGTGAGTAATAAGTTGGCAAGTTGAGGTTAGTCTTAAAATTGTAACTTCTATTTGCATTGAGATACTGTGCCTCCTCAACTTGATAGGGACCCTCATGGGTTTGTTTTCTCTTGCTTGCTATTCCTCTTCTCATTTTCATCAACTGTTCCCACTTCATTTGCTAAGTGCATTCTTCTCTCCTGATTCCCCATTTTACTCATCAATGCATCTAATTTGCTCCACAACAGGCTGCATAAATTATACCTTTAGAGGTATAATTCATAGAATGGTAGAAAATATCCATCCGAGTAGTCAGATCTATTCCATGCATGGGGCATCTTTTTAGCAATCTTGTATATCTTTCCCAAGCATTGTAGAGACTTTCATCCTCTCCCTGTTTGAACACTATAATTTCCCCTCTCCTTTTAGAAGTGAGGGCAAGAGGGAAGAATCTGCTCATGTAAGCCTCCACCAACTCTTCCCAATTGTTCACTGATCCAATAGGCAGTGACTCAAATCAAGTTGCTGAGACATTTCTCAATGAAAATGGAAAAATTTGCAGCTTGATCACTTCAGGTCTGACCCCATTCATCTTGACTGTATTAGCCATCCTCATGAATCTTCCCATATGATCATTGGGGTCTTTTTACTAGAATCTGTTTCATTGGTGCTTGCACCATTGTGATAAAACGCTTGATTCAAAATTGTTGAAACTATAGCAAGTTGTCTCACAACAAAGTATTCATCTTAAATAACTGGCCTTCAAAGTCCTTCATGGTAATTTTTGCCTGCGAGAGTCTCTTAGTTTTACTTCTTACAGAATATCTTGCATTCTTTCTCTTTGATTTGCCATAAGATTCTGATTCGGCCACCTTTAACCTTTCTCGGATTTCTGGAGTGTTCTTTCAAGCTTTATATCCAGGCATAGCACTTGCGCCTGGTTTCTATGCATGTAAATCTTCCCGAAATGAAACACATCAGAGATCACATTAAATGCAGTGGAAACTTGACTATGTCTAATTAAATAAAAAATTTTTGGTAGCTTACTGGATTACTGTTGTTCAAAACTATTTTTTGATTTTCTGAAACACCTTGATGAATAAAGTTCAATTAGAAATTCTCTCTTTGGTTGGAATATTGATCATTAAATTAATATTTTTCAATCCTCGACAGCTGGTGCCAAAAACATGATTGAAGACCTTTACCAGTAATTAGCACGACCACCAAAAAAGACTATTTAGATGTTGGCAGTGGCTCCAAATACTTATTAAACTGATTTTTACATAGACAAAAAACAGACTAATAGTTTAAGACCAATTTAACTAAAGATGATGAAGTTGTGGTACCAAACTTCACAATTTTCCACCACGAGAACTAAATATTTCTTCATCAATGGGTTGCCAAAAACTTGTTGACTACTAACCAAAATTATAAAATACTTTCTTTGCATTGGATTAGAAGGCTTCCATTGAAAAATGTGTTTTGGGTTTAGATCACTACAAGTGCACAGGTCTTTTAAGTAATAAAAGTGGATTTAAGTCCAATTATCGTTCTCACAAGGATTGATGAGAAATCTGAACATCAATTACCTCATCTACTCAAGGTCCTTGCTATTTGAACTCCAAAGATAAAAATGGTTTGGTTCTAACTAACCCAGAAAATAAAACTAAATAAAATTCATAACTATATAATAAAAAATTTAAAATAGTTGGATTGGAAAGTTCCTTTGAGTAAGTTAACATTGGAAATTAGATCAATGTACAATTATCAATTTCTGCATCATTTTTTATAACATAGCTCAACCATTAGTTTGAAATTTGAACTTGTCAAAGATGTAAGATAGTACAATTTGGATTTCTCCATTAACCATATATTTTGCTAATTAGAGATCCATATTCCTTTTGGATACATGAGTCTAATTAGTTACTTGTAGAATAGAACTCTTTCTAAATCTAAAATTATTTTCCTTTTTAGCACTTCACCCCAAATCTTAGGACTAAAGAATTCTTTCTCCTATAGATAGGATAGTGCAAGCCTTCTCCAATCTAATTGGTAACTTATCCATCGAATTTGATAAAATTCTCTATCTTCTTGATTAGATCTGCTAACAGGATCAAGATCCTTTCAATACAGTTGAGGAGAAACCTCATTAATTAAATTGATACATCATCGACTATCCTCACCCAGTAGGTAAGTTAGTGATATATCGAAGGAATTTTAAGTTCATTAGTTCCATAATATTAGTCCTAGCTTATACCCCCAATGCTTGCTCCCAGCCTCTTCGAAATCTCTTGTCTATGTGTCACTCGGAGAGAAACTCGTCAGGCAAGATCTGAGTCTTACAGGTACGCTCTTAATATTTTGAATAGATAACTTCGGATCATTACCAATTAAACTAAATTCAAGATTCGTCTTGTGACATTCTTCTAATTAAGCAAAAATAAATAATGAACATCAATCAATCTAGATGGAGCTCGATCTTTCAAAACTAAATTCTGACTAACGGTGACTAATTTGTTCAGGGAAAATTCAATGAAATTGCAAAGCCGGGTCGTGACTATCTAATTTCCAAAATTCATTAAAGTCAGATAGTAGTGAAAACAGAAATTTTTATAGTGCAGCCAGCTCAAAACTTCACACCAGATCACTGTTCAATCCCAAAAGGAGCTAACTGAAAAGCTAATCTAAAACTACCTTAAAGTAAAGAAAAATAATATACAAGAGTCTTCAACTACCCAAAAGTTCTTGGTTTGGCGGAAGTTGTTCACAGTGCCCTAGATGCGTCTATTTATAGATTTTCAAATTATGGGACGCACTTTTAGGCACAAATTGTGGATCCCCAAAAATTCTTGCCCAATTAGTAGCTTTATGATCGCGACATAGTTTTCATCTCTATCACCCAACATCTTGTCATGGCATGCAGTTTATGTCGCGACATATTTTTATGTCTTTTTTTTTTTTTAATTCTATCGCGACATAATTTGGCAATGTCGCAACATAGTTGTGCTGAGGTTGTTTGGTTTATGTCTGATGAGGTAAAAAACTCATCTATTTTTAATCCATTTTTCTGACCTATTGTTGATGTATTGCTTATTTTTATGCAGAAATATGGAAACCTTACCAAATTTATGTTTTGTAGGTTTTTACAGAAGAATTGGCAAATACAACAAAGACCTTGAAAAATATGACTAAGGTAGCTAGGTCGCGACAGACTTTGATATCGCGACAAGGGATTCAGCAGATCAACAATTTTTAAGTGCGATACAGTGATGATGTTGCTGAATCCTGAGATAAAGGCCTAAACTACGTCGCAACATGTTTGTAATCTGTCATGAGAGAAAACAATGAAGATTGCACAAAACTTGGTAGTGACAGAGAATCGAGGTCGCGACAAGAACTAACACTGGGGCTAAGGGAAGAATATGCGACAAAGGCGGGATCTTGGGAGCAGGATAAAAAGCAGAAGAAGATCACATTCGCGACCTTTGAAAGAAGACAACTCTTGTACAAAAAAAAAAGATGTTGCGACAAAGAATGATTGCTTAATGAACTGACCAAGTTTCGACAAAGGAATTCGATGTTGCGACATGATACAAGATTAAGATATCATTCGAAGTAGCGACATGGAAGAGTGCGAAGCAGGTTAAATCATGTTGCCTCTTATGTTTGGCAATATGTGAAATTTAAGGTGAAAGGGTAACAACGGCACCACATACTCAATTCGCAACCCGAAATAGAAGTGAAATAAATAACAAATTGTTATATTGAGAAAATGAGGTTGCGACAAAGTGAGTAGAACATATAATTGGTGTGACCTACAGCACTATGTCGTGTGAAGTGCATCGAGAAAAGAAATGGCCTGGTCGTGACCTAATTTGTATGTCATGACAAAGGAATTGACTTATATCGGCGAGGTGTGTCATAACTGAATGAAGCAGCAGAGCAACTAAATGATGTCGCAACATAAAGGGAAGGCTGCAACCGGGGAATCAAATTGGTGACAACAAAATAAATGTCACGACACAAAACCAGTAAAAGGAAGGATGCAACCAAGTCACGATATTACGGAAACTCGTCGCGACATAAATACTTTGAGATAAGGAAAATGTGGTTGCAATAAGAGTCAAGATCGATCGGGCACCGAACTTGTCGCGATGTGAATTTAAGTCGCGATTGAAAATAATGATTCTCAAGAAAAAGCTAAGAAAAAGAAGACAACAAGGATTTCCAAGTTGCGACACACACCTAAAGAAACAAAAGACGTGAAGCCAAAAGTTAGTCGCGACAAAGAAATTCATGTCGTGAAAAGGATTCCAGAGGAAGAAGAAACTCTAGGCAAAGCCCATGTCGCAACTGAAAACTTGGTTGGCTACAACAAGAATCAAGGGGATGAGCAACAAATTAAGTCGCGACAAAGAAACTAGGTCACACAAGAACCCAATGAAAAAGTTTAAAGAATAGTGTTGTAAATAGAAGACACATAAGGTCTTACTCCATATTGCCAAAAACAAAATGAAAGAATGTTATGACATGCAATTGAAGTCAATGATGACTTAGCAAGCTCCAGAATTGCACCCATCGGTGACAAGCTCTTTTAGGTCGCGAATCCTGAATAGTGAGTTGGGCCACATTGAATTAGAAAACGCTAATTTGAAGCTTTCAATCGTGCCCACCTGTATGTATAACAAGTATCCTCATACGAGAAGGCATCTTTTTCGGAACCCAGATCTTTAGGGGAATGAGAAGACTCACTTGTATACTTTTAAAATAGATTAGTTAGAATCGTTTTGATTTTTTTTCTGGATCTAAACCAGTAATTTGATTGAATTTTGAAGCTGGATCAAATAGTTCAATCTCTTTTCCAATTATCATCGCCTTGGAATTAATGAAGTCCGTATTAAATTATGGAATTCATTTGTTTTCTTGCTTTTATTATAGTTACAAAGGAGGTTCTTGATCACATTTCTGTCGATTATATGATTCAGTTTTTGAGAAGCTGCAATTCTTCCAATTAGAAGGAATGGTATGTTGTTAGCTTAGCTCCTTTCTCGTATGAATTAGAGGGAATTTCCTAGATTTGGACTTTATTTAAGTTGATGTTGTTCATGAATTGAATTGTTCCCACCTTAGTATCAAATATCCAAAGGGGACTGTATCCGCTTTGATTTCCAAGAGGCCCTCTGAGTATACGTAGACGGAGATTCTGAGAGCTCGAGTATTAAATCGGGGTAGCTGATAGACTATTGAAGAACTATGAGCTCGAGAGTCTGGGCTTCGACAAATTCTGGGTAATTCACTTAGGTTTGGAAGTTGAGTTGGATTATTTATTTGACTTAAAACTATATCTTGTGAGCCTCTTTGATCTGATTGAAAGATTCTGATCCCGTGTTAGCTGAGATCTAATCAAGGAAAATGATAAATTCATCATATTTAAAGGAAGAGTCATCAACCATTTTGTAAAGGTTTTGTAATGGCCCTGTCTTGGGAAGCAAGAAACTACACCCTAAGAAAATGGAAAAAGGAAGTATTGAAAAATGTTTAGATCTTATAAAGAGTGTTCTTACATACAAGTAATCGACAGATCCCTGCTAAAGAAGCAGTGGACATCTAGCTGGTGGTTAAGAGAAATCCAAGTTGTACTATCATGAATCTGAAAATCCAGATCCAATTAGAGAGAGTCAGCATATTATGATGTCGAAATTGAAATTTCAGCCAACACCCTCGCTGTTCATTCAATGCAGGTGAAGAATAAACAACTGATTCACCAATATTTATTTTTATTTCAATTTAATTTTAATCATAGAAATATAAGATAGGATAATCTTACTTCAAACCTTAGTTTTTAAACTGTTATAGGGAAGTGCAAATAGTGTAGATCTTGAGCAGCAAAGCTTGATTTTAAAATTCTGTCAATCGAGGGAATGATATTTCGATTCATTTCCTTTTACTTCATCAGATGACTCCAGACCAGGTGTCTTAGACTAAACCCATTTTATAATTTCAAGAACATAAAATCATTTTTCTAATTTTTAAACAACTTAACTCTAGTTTTGGTACAACTGCATGGAATTGTAAGGCTCCAGTAGAGGTATAAAAATTGAAGGGTTTAGTCTATATATTCACAGACAAACAAGTTTTATGGCGCCTTTGCCGGGGATTTAAAGGATTTGACAAAATCAATATTTTGACAAAAGAGAGAAATGCTAATTTGGACAGTTTTCTTTATTTTATAAAAGAAATTCACAAAAACGGTTTGATAGCAGTGGCTACATAAGCTACTCATCTTTTAGAGAGCTTAAAGGATATATGATTTTTAATACCACTGATTCCATTTAATCTCGGTATATTTCCATTTCAGGAAGTTATTTCATGCATGTGAAGCCGTGACCGATCGCTTTCCCCAGATACCGTAGTGGTGGAGGTATTTGAAAGAACATTGAGGAACTTAAGGAATACTGTGAAGTGCAAACAACAATTATGGGAAGATGAAAGAACGGGTCGGGACAGTTGATCAAGAAATAAGAATATAAAGGCCTCGGCGTGATACAACGGAGGACGAGACCAATTATCCAAGAAGAATACTCGCAGCTTAGACAACCCGCTATAGAGGTTAACAAATTTTGAGTCGAACCGCGATTGATCACCATGGTACATTAGAATTTAATTTGCGTGCCAACCTAACAAGATCCCAACGAGCGAACGGGCGTGATTCCTTAGATGGCCAACATAGTTAAATCAAAACGGCAGACCGGCGATCCAAGCTACAACTCTTTTCCTTTCTCTTTGAGAAGATATTACACCCACATGGTATGAATCATTGCCATAAGGCCCGCGCTTAGCACATGGAAGAGCCGGGGTGGAGATATTACAACCTCAGAACTTCCAACAAAATCTAAGTGTTTATAGCATTAGTTTTCACAATAAACTCACAACCGCACTCTCCCCTCAACCAAGCTATTGCCATAACCTAGTACACTAACCGACCTAAATAGATCAGGACCCACTCTTATTCCACAATTCATTTTGTGTTGTAGGGGTGCAATGCTGAGGAATCGACTTCGCACCTCAAAGTCCATGTAATCTGGATCCAAATGATGACTTCACCCACTTAAGGCTTATGGCGTACCGTCACAAGGATTTTTAACCATCAATCCTTCGTGTTTCACCTTTGGGACTCAAATGATTTCCTGAAACTCTATCTACAACTTCTGCTAAACTCCGTTTATTCACCCAAGTGTAGTGAGCACTAAGTCTGCAGCTCCCAACCACCGGGCTTCAGTGGCACCTGCCAAAGACTTTCGCTTATACCCTCTGACCGTGCTCCTCGGGTTTCGCAAGCGCGCACCTTTCTTTCTTTTCTTTTTATTTTTCAATTTCTTATTTTAGAAGACTCCATTGGCCTTCTTTTCATGGGGTCCTTAACTTATTGTAAAAGGGTAAAAAACTAGGTCAAGCTTTTTGCAAGATTTAGAGGTTAGACGGTTTTTCACTACTTATTGAAACCTTGATGTGCAATGTTGTGTGGTTAGCTAGAGTTGGAAGAAAAAGGTCGAAAGCAACAAGAATTCAACTGATTATCCACTCAATTAGGCATGGAACTAATCTAACATCAACATAATTGGACAATGTTTCAACTTTTCAAACTACAAGGTAAACAAAACACAAAAAAAATGGGTGTAATTTTGAAACTATAATTGTAAGCTGTATGATAAGTATAAAAAGAGATATGACTATATTTTTGGCTTTACAAAAAGAAACTAATACCACAACGCCAGAGTAAAACAAACAAAGAAGCTTCATTGAACAAACAAAATGCACTGCTCAAAAATAGTAGTAAGAACATAACAAGCCACTCTTCGCTAACCTCCCCCAACTAAATGTCACATTGTCCCACCTGTCTATATTGGAAAGTTAGAGAAGGCTGAAGTGCTACCTCCCGTGGTGAGTAGTCGGTGTGATGTCATCTTCTCTCGCCTCGTCAAATGGTGGAGTCACGATGAAGCTAGAGGGGACCAACACACAAGGTTACAAGTAGTGCATATCTAATGAAGTCACAGAGGCGCCGCTGTGGAAGGCTATCACGGTGCAAACCGGAGGGATGATCCAAGAGGGTCGGGTAGGTACCGAATGGAGAGATAGGAGGTAGGCCCAAGTGACTCTTAATCAGCATGAGGATGGTGTGGTTATGTACGGCAAGCCTCTATAAGGCAGAAAGTCATCCTCTCGCCTAGTCAAGGGCCGCAAAGATGCTGACTTAGTTGAGAAGGTGCGGACTTCATCCATAATAGTGAGAAAATCTCGAGTGGATATGGAGATATACTGCGATGGTGGCGCTGATGTACTAGGTCTAATCGGACAGAGGAGCCGAGGGCACTAGAGGTGCAAGAGGATGCCGCGGCGTAGGTAATGGAGCAAAGGACTGCTTGCTCGCATGGATGGTGCAATCCGCTCCTCCGTATCCCCATGATGAGCTGCGTCCTCGAGTATGGGAGGTGTTGAGCACGGGCGGTCGCCACTCTGTCAACAAGAAGACACCCCGCAATCTGAACACTGCGTTTCCACCTGGGGTCACGCAGAAAACCCAAATGCTCTAACACCCGACATAGTAGCCTCAGGAACAGAGGTATGGACTCACCCCAGTCGTTCCTACGGACCTGGCCCTCAGCGGGCGCCAATGAGGTCATGAAAAGCTCTGCCACAGGGCTGAAACTAAAACCCTGATATGCGATATAGAGCTTCCGGTACATCTCATCTTCGGGCCACGATATGTTGGAGTGGGAAGAGGTCGGGACCGCAAAGATATGGTCGATATGATAACGTGGGAGCCGCCTCCGAAAAGATACGATCCTGCTATTACGTCTCTAGATAACAGGTGAACCATCTCCTGAGGCGAGGGGTGGGGCCATAGTTTGTAGTCAGCCGAGTTGGCTAGAACAATTAGGATGTTGAATGTAGCTGCAATGTCGGCGGCCAGAAGTGTCCCCTCACGACCATCAATGGAGAAGTGGATGACAGTAGGATAGGGGACTCACTTGGATGTCATAGTATGGTAGAACTCAATGACCACCCGAGGGTAGAAAAATCGCATCGCTGGTCATAAAGTTCCGTGGAGTACCCGCTACATAAGCCTCATGGAATCTCCGAAGCTTAGGATCTGGCAAAGAAAGTCGGAAATCATAATATGTTTTGACCCGTGCACTTCCCTGTACTGCAATCTGAATTTACTCGTAATGGGGCCGCAATGGAAGATGGGACGCTGATATTAGAAGCGTGGGAGAGGCTATCCGTGGGAAAAGTCACTCGCCTGGTCCCCGATCGTAAGGAATGGGGCTCTCAAATCCTCGAATCGGATGACTGCCCGAGCCTGAAGTCCGGGCCCTCTTTGAAGGTGGGGCCCTTCGGGATGGCCGCGGGTGAGGAGGAGATGGAGGAGTAGGCCCAACTCGTGTATCATACCTGCGGGGGGCAGGAGTAGTAGGAACAGGGGCATGAGAAGCAACAACGGCTACAACATGAGGAGTGGTATGACCTACGGCAAAGGCGGCAAGATTTAGCAGGCAGCGGCATCGGCAAAGTGGCTGGTGGCACCGGGACAAAGCGCTGCACACGCAAGGGGGCGGAGAAGAAGGTCACACACGAGGCCTGAAGCTGTGCCCACTGCGTGTCTTGGCCATGCTCGAATGTCTGGAGAAGGGAGGGTCGAGAGGTCGAGGATTTCTTTCTTAGAAAGGAAATGAAACAGAGAAGGAAAGCAGTGCGGGTCGGGTTTATATGTGAGGGATCGGGAAGCGTGAAAGGGTTAGTTAATTAGCCGCCCATAAACGGGCACTAAAAACCAGGTTTAAAATCCGGGGAAATTTATGCGGTAGGTTCAAGAAACGTGAGATGTGGAGATGAAGAGACAGAAATCTAAGAGACGGGTTCAGCAACAAATTCAGAGGGTCGCTAAATTTTCGCGAACTTTCAAAATTTCAACCTCATAGCCTACAACTTACCTTCGCTACACATGCAAACAAATAATTAAAAATTATGAGAATGTGCATATGTGAAAATGAGAAAATTACAAAGAAAAACTAAGCTTTCAAGATTGAGAATAATAAAATTACAAATAAAACTTTAAAATAGAGAAACAAAAATTCAAATAAAATTCTGGAGTGGTTTATGAGTCGCTAAACCACATGCACTCGTGTAGCCTGTGTTCAAGGAGGATCAAGTGAGGGGATTCTCCTGTCTGGGCCGCGAACTATACTACATAGGGCTTTAGCCTCTTTCCCATCGGGTCTTGAATACCATGTCGTTCTTCGAATCCTGAAAGTAAGTCCACCGATCCATGAGGATGAACTTGATGGATGATGAATGGACCAATCCATATTGATTCTGTCTCTGAAGAGGTGGAGTTTCAATCATACAACAATACTTGTCCCCATGCTTGAAAGTTTTTATGGCTATTATTTGATCATGCCATTTTTTAAATCTGCTCTTGCAATTTCGAGTCTGCGAAAAAAAAAAAGCATCGTTCATTACTCCTTTCCACCATTGATGTCGAGGACCCTTTTTAGGCCAGCTCTTCCCAAATCCAAGTTCAGCTTTTTTATGGCCCACCATGCCTTATATTCAATCTCCATAGGTAGGTGGCATGCCTTGCCATAAACTAGGAGATACGGCGACATTCCAAGAATGGTCTCTCAAGGTCATATATGTATGCTGCCCAATGTGAGTCCAAAGAAATTTAAGAGACCAAATTTTTCCGTTGGAGTTCACCACTTTCATCAATATGGTCTTGATTTCCCTCTTGGCGAGCTCAACTTGACCACTAGTATGAAGATGGTAAGGGTGCCACTCTCAGGTTTTTACACCATATTTAGCTAGGAGTTCTCAAAAGGTTTGTCGTAGTAAGTGAACCTCCATCACCGATTATGGCCTGGTCCCTAAATCTTTAAAATATGTTTTCTCTTCAAGAATTTTAATACCACTCAGGGTCTGGCCGGTTCTGATGGAATTGCTTCAACCCACTTAGACACATAGTCAACCCCCACCAATATGTATATGTATCCAAAGGAAACTGGAAACGGCCCCATAAAGTCAATGCCCCAAACATCGAATAAATCAACTACTAAAATTAAGTTTAAGGGCATCATGTGACGGCCAGAGATCTTCCCTAGTCTTTGGCATTTTTCGCATGCACGACATACGTTGTGGGCATCCTTGAAGAGATAAGGCCAATAGAACCCAGATTGGAGCACCTTCATGGAAGCCTCAAAAGAAAATGACCTCCACACGCAGACTCTCACGGCAATGGACTGAGTATTCCTTGTTGTTCTCTCCTCAGTAATACATCTTCTAATTATCCGATCAACATAATATTTTGAACAAGAGTGACTTTCAATAGTTGGAATGTGAATCTTTGCAAAGAAGAACTTCCTCGTCTTGCGCCTTCCAAGAACTCGGTAATTCTCCTGCTACCAAGAAATCAAGTAAATGTGAGCATACCACTGGCTTTCTACTAGCAACAAGGACTCCTCGTGAAACCTCGTCATTGATTGAGGTTGTGAGTGTTGTGTGCTATTATTAGTCGCGAGAGATGATTTGCAACAGTACCTTCCACTCTTTTATCTTGATTGTGTTGAATTCTCAAGGAGGAGAATCTATCTAATAAGCCTAAATTTCTTGGCATTTTGCTTGGTGAGAAGGTACTTTAAAGTCGAATGGTCTGTGAAGATTATGATGTCCGACTCCACCAAGTATTTACGAAATTTGTCCAAGGCATAGACAGTGCCAGCAGTTCTTTCTCAGTGGTGGTATAATTCCTCTATGCTTCATTCAACGTTTTGCTTGCATAGTATACCACATAACGTTTCCCTTCTTCTCTTTGATCGAGAACTGCTCCAATGGCAATATCACTTGCATCGCACATAACCTCAAAAGGTAACTTCCAGTTGGGGGCTCTCACTATTGGTGTAGTGGTTAAGTAAGCTTTGAGCTCCTCAAAGCTCCTTTGGCACTCATCATCCCATGCATATTTGGCATCCTTTTCTAAAGAAATTCTCAGAAGAGGTTTGGCAATTTTCGAGAAGTCCCGACGAACCTCTTATGTAAAACCTGGATGTCCAAGGAATCGTCTACAGCCTTCACATTTGTGGGAGAGGAGTTTGGAAATGAGCTCAATTTCGCTTTGTCAACCCAAATTTCTTGTCGGATATGATATATCCTGAAGATACCGGGTCGGGATTCATAAAATGACACTTTCCTCTAGTTAGCACCAAAATTTCTCAATGCACCTGTGCAGGACAGTTTCTAGGTTGATCAGGTATTCTTCAAAACTCCTCCATATAACGTAATGTCGCCCATGTAGACCTCCAGTGCGCCTCCGCCAAATCAACAAGATACTACATGCACTGAATGTGGTAAGCACATACAAAGCCATATATTCTCCTTATAAGCATAAGTCCCAAATGGATGTGTGAAAGTATCTTTTCGTCCTTCCGCAGCAATTTCGATCCGAAGTACCCCGAATAGCCACATCCGTGTGCAAGAGAAGGTGCCTAGAAATTTTTAGGAGTCGATCCATAAAAGGTAATGGGAAAGTGATCTTTTTTCTTTGTCACTTCATTCAGCCTCTGTGACCACGCATACCCAACCTGTAGTATATGGGTGGGCACCTCTTCTCCCTTTCTCATTGCGCATTAGTCACCCTGCATTTTTGGCTCAACCCGAGTTGGACTCCACCTGTGTGCTATCGATATGGGGTATATGACGCACAGGCGCTTAAGAACCCTCCGCACGCACTACTTGCTGCATGTGAGGATTCAATCTTCGCAAAGAGTCGCCGACTCGATCTCTCGCTTCTTCTTCTAAAATAGATGTGGTGTGTGCAAAACCAAAGGGCTAATTCCCCTTCAAATCAAAGATCTTTCACCCAATAATTCCACTTGTTCTCCTCGGGATGTCTAGCAAATCAAGTTTCGTGAAGCATTGAGCAGTGAGGATATAACAACTGACATTGCTCATTTTCTTCTAAGTACGTGATACTTTAATCTCCACAGTAGAGGTTTGAGATCCAACTTTGAGGCTCATTGTCTCTTCCCTCAATCGCAAAGGTAGAATTTCATTTTTTTCTCCATGGCCCATGTACAAGCATTAATAAGTCTCGGGTTCCCGAAGTCTTCAAACAATCGATAACTCCTCGACAAGACATCCCGCAATTGCTACCGGCTTCAACTTGTCCCTCCGCATTAGTGGTAAGTTAATTATGCAAACCTCCTCTAGACCTCTCTTTCACTGGGTTGTATGCTTTTTTGCTAAAGTGGAAGATATCAGTTCCAAAGTCATGTTATCGAACGTAAGTTGTATTAACTCCATTTCAAGAATTGATGATCACATCGAGGTGGCTAAGAATGGTCTTCCGCGATTATGTGCAATACAATTACTCCCACCAACTAGCTCTATATCAAGCAATAAACACAAAATCTGCAAGATAGTAGAATTTGTCTATACATATCAACACATCCTCCATAAAGCGTTCTCGGGATTTTATGGACTGTCATAGTGGATTAATGTGATGGGCGGCGGCTTGAGCTTCCTCCAAACCTAAATGTTTACATCAATAAGGGAGCAGGTTGACACTGGCTCCCAAGTCTAGCAATGCCTTTTCTACACAAGTTCCCCTGATGTTCACCGAGATGGTAGGACAGCCTGGGTCTTTGTATTTCACTGGGGTCTTGCATTGAATAATGGCATTGACTTGTTATGTCAGGAAGGCCTTCTTATCAACATTTAACCCTCTCTTCACTATGCACAAGTCTTTTAAAATTTTTGCATAAGTTGGAACCTATTTGATCATATTTCCAGTGTGGGATATCGACTTTCACTCACTCTTAGCACTTTAGAATCTCAAACAAGGTTGATGGCCTTCTTCTCTTGCTTTTAGTGCTGAGGGAAAGGTGAGGTGTGCTCTTCTTCATTTCATCTTCTTTAATCACAATCTTTTCTGGGTCAGCTTCCTTTTCCTCTTTATCTAATTCTACTGGTTTGGGGACTGGCTGCTCAACCTCCTTTCCACTTCTCAAAGTGATCACTGCTTTGACTTCATCTATCCTGGAAGTTGGCTCGCTAGAAGAGCTCAATTCATGCACTCCCCTAGGATTGGGCTGTGTCTGAGAGGGGAACTTTCCTTTTTCTTGCACCTGCTGCTGGTTTGTTAACCTAGAAATCGAATACTGCAGATTGTCCAATTTTTGGGCAAGATCAGACTGTAGGTTCTCAAGTTCAGTGTGCCTTCTATTGTATCGATCCTCTGGTTAGCTTGAGTATTTATTGCCTTCTGTTCTTCTACAAAATTTCCCACCACTTTACTCAAATTCATTATAAATACTAATCTGGGAGATGAGGATGGTGGTAGCCGTGGGTCGAGATGAAGAACCATATTGCCGCGAAACTAAGGGGTACATATGTCGGGAGATTGATCTCCACAGAGAGGTTAGACTCCAATCGGGATTATACAAATGGTTAAGATGAGGTGATCGCTGTGGTTTGTAGCATTGGCTTGTTTAGCTATCATCTCCCTCATTAAAGGAATAGTTAGACAATGCTCTCCTTGGTGCTCGGTAGAGTGACAAATGAAGCAAAGCTAGTTGGGCAGCACATGTGTCTCAGCCACTGCTCGCACCTCATGTTGATTTCTCATTTCAAGCTCTTCCAACCTTCTTGATAAGGTGGATAGCTTTGCCTTCATTTCACGTCCCTCCACATGAAATACATGCCTCCTTTCTCGAGCTGGCTAGAACCTCATCCTCTCTACTTCTCTTGGGTTTGGTTCATCTCAAGCTTTAGATGTCCTGCCATATAGTTTAGAAGCCCTATGGCTTCTTCCGGATTCTTGCTCATGAAGTGCCCTCCACACATAGTTGCTAATAATTGTTTCATAGCAGGGGACATTCCCTCATAAAAATGATTGACTAGCATCCATGTGTCAAGGCCACGGTGAGGATAGGCATTGATGGTTTCCAAATACCTTTCCCAGCACTGGTAAAATTTCTCATTTTCATGGGTCAGTACCTGGGTAAATCGCCTTCTCAAAATCATGAGTTCTATGTGTAGAGAAAATTTTCTTCATGAACTCAGCCTGCATTTATGTCCAATTTTGAATGGTCCTCTACCGTGAGAGAGTTGTTTAATCTTGGCCTTATCCTTCAGATTCAGAGGAAAAAACTTCAGCCTCATCAGATCCATATTGGAAGCATCCTCTTTGAAGGTGTTGTAGACTTCCTTAAATTCCCGGATGTGTGAGTAAGGGTTCTCACTCTCCATACCGTGGAAAGTGGGGAGTAGAGGCACAATGTAAGGTCTGACAATCATGTCCTCTGGTGGGGGCATAATACATGAGGGAGCACTCAATTGGCGATGCTATGTCCCTCATGACCTATATGCATTGGATTCCTCTATACCCTCACTTACTACCCTCGTGGAGGCTCCATCTCGATCACCGGCTCAAGCTTCACTTCATAGCTTTGTTTCGTGGCACTAATTCTTTCCACCTACCGTCGTTCTATCCCAAAGGGTGCATAACCCCTATATGAACAAATACAAAACACCAACAAGAAAAAAGCAAGGCTACCAAAAAAAGGTTATCGTTAAAAAACGAATGTGTACGGACAATATAAAATTGAATCAACCTAGCGCTGAACTGCCAGTATGAAAAAGAGAAAAAGTTCACTCAATACTGCGATGAGGATCACAATTGTTCAATACTTAACAAAATGCACCAAGGCACCATCCCCAAGTAACGACGCTCATTTGGTTCAAGTGGCAAATGTTGTAGAGGTTAGAGATTTGGTGCTCAGAATAAAAAAGATTTATAAACCTAAACCTCCTACTACCGTAGCATAGCTACCCAGTATGGGCTGGGCCTAGGCCGAACACAAGGATGGCTCTTCTTCGCAAGTGACCATTAATAGTTGGGCTCAAAAGGTGAATTTCAATTTGGATTTGGGTGCTGTACAAACAAAGGATGTGGATGGTTTATGTATCAAAATTAAATGAAGTAAAATGTGAGAAAGAACTCCTTGAAGCATCGGGCTACTAGGTTTGAGGTCTTACAACCGAGGGTCCCCTGTCCTTTTCTCCCCTCGCTGGGAGGATGACCTATAGTCATTTCCCGAACTGGATCTTCATTTGACACTAAAAAACTGAACCCTAATAATTTCTTCCTTTGAAAGATGAAAATAGACAGCATTTATGGTCTCAAACAAAGGTAAACCTATCTCCTCGACCACCTTACAAAGAACTAATAACAAGTAACCAATGAATCTCATGATTTCAAACAATAAGCATCCACTGAACCCTAAAAGATTGCAAAGTACAGGTCATTCAAGATGCATATAAGGGATTTAAACCTAAGATTGGAAGGAGACACATAAATGACAATAAATACCTGCATTGAAACTGTGAGAACCCTCAGAACCCTAGGAACCCTCCTCCGCAGCCTCTCCTCTCAAGGATAAAGGGGGTTTAGCCAACCATCCCTTGAGTTGTCATCCGCAAGGGGTGTTTGGCAACCGAGAAAGTGAAAGAAAATGAGAGAAAATGAGAGAAAAGAAAAGAAGCCAGAAACCCTTGCCCGTAAGTTCCTCGTATTAATCTTTAATGAAAGAGATGTCTATACAAGAAGTACAAATGGGCTTATATAGCCCCCAAATCAAGCAAAATTACCAAAATACATGGAATACCACTATTACATGAAGGGTATTTTAGGAAAAATCACAAAAAGAGGTCAAACAGGGGTCAACTTGGTCAAAGATTTGGAAGCAGGTTGCAAAAATTCGCAATCCTGAGAAAATCTTACGCTACTAAATTTTCACAACTCCAGGGAAATTTGCAATGGCCCATTTCCTCGTTTCGCCTCCTTTCCTCCGGGGTTTCGATCTCAATACTGAGTTCAACTCGGATTCTTCATGCTTGAGTTGACTCAATAATTTTGGCGAGTTTAGCTTGCAAAAACTACAAAAATAGCCATAAAATGCGATTAGTAGTATAGCCGGGACCTTAATGTGCAAATTGGGTTAATTAAGTTGATTAGTACACAAAAAGTGCTCAAAATCTCCAATAACCAGGGTTCAAAATAGCATTATTTGGGCACTAATCACTTAACTTGGCATTTTTTCCCCCATCCCTCACATCTGAAAGAAGAAGGGAGATCATTGTGTTCAAACAGGGGGAGGATGAAAGCTTGTATACTGCTTGGGAAAGGTACAAAAGGTTGTTGAAGAGATGTCCTATGGGGCATTTAAGCGAAAAAATGCAGAGGAGGCAAGGCAAGCTGATAAGACTCAAGCAATGCAACACTAAAAGCTCCATCTTAATCTTCAATGAACAACAGTAGAACAAGGGGGAGTGGGGTCATTGAGCTAAATAAAATTACTGCTATGGAAGCGAAACTTGATGCAATAATGCACAGGTTGGGAAATCAAGAGAAAATAATGTACTATGCTCATGAAATTGGAGCAGTGGAAAGAGATGGAATCAGAAGAAGTGTTGAGGGACCAATTAATGAGGATCCCTATCAAGTTGAGAAGGCCAAGTATTTGAATGAACAGAGAAGCTACCATTTCAAGCCTAACCCCAACTTGCTTGCACACTATACACCAGCACTGAGGAGCCATGAGAACTTCTCATATGGTGGAGGAGCATCACAGGGCCCAAGACATGGGCAAAATTTTCAGCAAGGGTATAATCCACCAAGGTTTTAGCAGCAGCAGCAACAAGGAGAGAATAGAAATGAATATCAAAGTCAAAAGAGGACTCAACTTTTCGAGGAGCACGTCAGACCATGGGGACAAAAAAATTATTGCTAAACCTCCATGAACAAAAATTTGTTGAGTTGGAAACTTTTAAATCCGACACACAAAATTTTCAAGCAAACACTAATGCTTCACTTAAGAACTTGGAAACACAGGTTGGGCAGTTGGCCTTAACCTTGCAAAACTAGACCAAGGATGCTTTCCCTAGTGACACCTAGAAGAATCCAAGAGATCAGAGGCGGGCCCCAACCTGGAGTGGTAAGGAAGGAAAGCAACAAAGAAAATGGTAAAAGAAAAGAAAGGTCTCGAGTGGAAGATGAGAAAGAAACTGGAAAAGAAAATAGAAAGAACAATTTAGAGTGGACTGCAGAAACTGAGAAAAAAGTGCATACTGAGTAGCATGAAAAAAACTATGAACAAAAACAAGAAGCAGTATGTTCGAAGCCACACACCTACGCTCAATTCTACAAAGACTTCGGGCGCAAAAGAAGGAGGGAAACGCTTTCTAAATTCTTGGAGATTTTCAAGAAGATAGGAAATTATCATTCCCTGCAGATGCTATAACCAAATGCCAAACTATGCCAAATTCTAAAGACATAATCGAGCAAAAGAAGAAAATCACAGAGGAAAGGAGCAGAGCGACCGTTAACATGTAGCGCATTATTCGAAGAGTCTACCAAATTAAGATGGAAAGACCCCGGGTAGCTTTTACCATTCCCCTCGTACTATTGAGGAAATATGAATTCAAAGCTTTGTGTGACTTAGGGTGCTAGCATCAACTTGATACCCTTATCAGACAAAGCCGAAGTCTGGGGAACTTTTACTCCGACAACAATTACACTGCAAATGGTTGATAGGTCAATGGCACAACCAGAAGGAGTCCCTGAGGATGTATTGGTCAAGGTAGGGAAATTCATTTTCCCTGTGGATTTTGTTGTCATGAAAATGGAAAAGGACACACAAGTTCCTCTGTTGTTAGGAAGACCCTTCTTAGCAACTGGAGATGCAATCGACGATGCATAAGGACGAGCTTACCCCCGAGAGTGGAAATTAGCACAGTCTGATGTTGATAAGGAAAATTGTATGGTTGTAGATAACATTAGTCCCATCAGTCTTGAACTGAACTTTGATTGTAATATCAAGCACTCTATCAATGAAAATGAGATGATTTTCCAGTATCTTAAGAGTGTTGATTATGACCATCGCATTCCGCCTGGTAATACATTTAAACAAATTTCTTGAAGCCTCGATTGAAAACAAGAAAGAAAAATCATGCAAAGAAGGAAAGAAAAATCGAAAGCAAGAAACAAGTACGTAGGGGTCGATATTGAAAGAATTTCCTAGCCAGATCAAAGTATGCTTTCTGTGAGCCGGTGCTGGCAAAACCGCTATTATATCACCGCATTGATCGAGAATGAAGAACAGAAGCTGTTAAAGATTCTAAGGAAATACAAGAAGCAATTGTCGTCAATCAAGATCTCAAGGGTATCGTCCTTCTATTCGCATGCACAAAACTCGCTTAGATGATAAATGAAAACTTCAATCAACACCAAAGAAGGCTAAATCCAAGACGGCGATGTTGTAAGAAAGGAAGTGCTGAAATGGTTAAATGCAAGTTTTGTTTTATGCACATTAGACAACCCTCGGGTTAGCCCACTTACGTGGTTCCAAAGCAGCATTGGATTCATCGCGATCGTAAATGAAAAGGAATGAACTTATTCCTACAAGAACTGTGACAGGATGGAGGGTATGTATAGATTACAGAAAATTAAATACTACAATAAGGAAATATCATTTTCCTCTACCTTTCATTGATTAGATGCTGATAGATCGCGTGACACCCTCGCTATGTTTTTACGTGTACATTGATTATAACCAAATTCCTATTGCACTTGAGGACCAGAGAAAACTACTTTCACATGCTCCTTATGGTACTGCTTTTAGAAGAATGCCATTCGCTATGCAATGCTCTTACTATATCAAAGATGCATGACAATTACACCTCGTGATTCAAGTAAAGGAGGTTATGGAGATATTCATGGATGACTTCACGCCTATGGATCCGCTGAGTGGTTTGCAAAATTTGGGGACAGACTTTGCAGGTACCGTGACAAGAATTTAGCTAACGGGAAAAACAAGCCTATAGTAACAAAGCATTGTCCTCGCACTGCACTTCGGGCAATAGGTCGAAGTGACCTGCTGCTTCCTCTTATCATAAAGACTATTTCCACCTACAACAACTTCAATGGAATAAGAAGCTTGACATTCTCGATTTTATGTGAAGATTTATCGTGGACTTCTCAAAATTCAAAGATTCTTATGTAGACTCATTGGTGCAAGGGATACCAAGTTTAATTTGATGAATCCTCGCTTAATCTTCTTATCATTCAAGAAATCAGATTTAGATTAGTTGAAGCTCCCATCATGGCCAAACTAGATTGGAATAAGGAATTTGAGATTATGTGTGATGCTAGTGACTATGCAATGGGAGCTGTATTGGGACAAAGAATTGACAAAATGTTTAGGGTCATATACTATGCCAGCAAAACCTTCAATAAAGCTCAAGAGAACTACTCAACTACTGAAAAAGAGATGTTGGCCATGGTATTTGCATGTGAAAAATTCAGGCCATATATATTGGGATCCCAGCGTCATATCCATACTGACTGGGTGCTGCAAATTTCAAATATTTGATGACAAAGAAAGAAGCTAAGCCAAGACTGACGATGGGTACTGTTACCGGGCAGGAATTTATCTGGCACCACAAGAAAGGTAGTGACAATGTGATAGCTGATCATTTGTCAAGAGTTGAAAAAACTAATGTAAAAGGAAAAGGACCAATTAGCGTATAAACTTTCCGTGATATGGGGCTTATTCCGCTTGTCATTCCAATTACCCCCGCAGTCGACATTGCAAATTTTCAGTCAGAGTTATGCTACCATAATTCGGGCTTACTGCCAGAGAAAGAGTTTAGGATCGACAACAAATTCTATATATGGATGACCCATCATTATTCAAAAAGCAAGAGCCATAAGGATAATCAGAAATGTAAAGTGAATACAAAAATTTTATATGAATTGCCAGGCATCACCATACGGAGGACATTTTAGACAAACAGCCCATGTAATTCTCCAATCAGGTTTTTATTACCTACCATATTCAAAGATTGTTTTGAATGGAAAAACTTTTGTGATCAATGCCAGAGAGAATGGGGAAGTATCAAGATAAGACATGAAATGCTCCTTTGCAAGGTATCTTCGTGGTAACCATGTAGGGAATAGATTTTCATGGGCTTCCATCTTAATTTGGGAATCAGAGTATACTCCTAGTCAGGACTATGTGTAACTGGAATGGGTGGAAGCAACAACTTGTCCCAAAATGATGTTAATATTAGTTAGGGGTTCTTATAGAGAAATATTTTGAGAGATTTAGGGTCACCTGTGACCATCATAAGTGGGATTGAGGGAGCCATTTTGCAAACAAGGTGTTTGAGAAACTCATGATGGGCATGGAATCAAACACATATCGAGTTTGACTTATCATCCCAAAAAACAGAGCAAGCTGGAATTTTAAATAGGGGAGATAAAGAAAATTTGAAAAACCCCAGAAGCCCAAATGCAAGATTGGTTCTAAAGCTTGACGATGTATTGCGGGTTTATAGAATCGCAGATATAAAACTCTCATTGTCGTCCCTATTACGTAATTGTCTTTGGTAAACCTTGTTACCTCCTCTGAATGGAATACAATATGTGGGCCATCAAGAATTGAATTTGATTTTCTATGTTGCTAAGGAAGAAAGATTATCTAACGGAATGAATTGAAGAGTTGCAAAATGCAAAGTATGATAATGCCAGAATTACAAAGATAAACAAAGAAATGGTATGATTGTGAAGATTTTGAGGAGGGGAATTTTATGTGAGATCAACCTCGTTATTTAACTCCGCACTTAAACCGTTTCTCGGAAAGCCAAGATCAAATGGAGTGGTCCTTATATTGTAGCAGTGACAATGCTACTGGGGCGCGATATTGAAAACAAGTATCGGAGAAGAATCAAAGCGAATGGTCAGAGATTAAAGCATCACTCGGAGGAAAATAATTGAACATCATAATTTATAGTTCTTGAGCTAAAGAAGAATTTGTTGAAACAAGAGAATCATAAGTAAAATCAGCTAAGGATTTAAATCGGGAAAGTTTCACGGGAGGCAACCCATACAATAGTTTATTTTTATGTTTCATAGTCAATGAAATTGTTTAAAATTTTAAGTGTTTTAGTTAGACTTTTGTGTTGCTTTACTGTTAAATTTTTTTTTTTTTTTTGGTGTTTTTGCAGATCAATGAAGGTATGAGCAGAAATGGAGTCTTCACACAAAAGATGAACCTCTAACTCAGTATGCATACCATACTACAAGGGGAAGTATTATTCTCTCTAACTAATTCTTTTTAGAAAATGCATGATTGAAGTTTGGGGGAATTTGATTTTCGAACTTTTAGTGAATATTAGCTTAGTTGAGTTGATTCAAGAATATTTAAATGATGAAGATGAACTGCTCATACTTGAATTGAGATTCTTTGAATGTTATAGGTGTTTTTACAAGTATGCATTGAGTGAATTGAATGAAATTTTGAGTCAATCGTGAGAAGAATAGAGTTGTAGGAAACTGGAATAAAATACTTTTGTCGAGACTCAAATTTTCTAGGTCGCAATTCTGACAATTTAGCGACAAAGTTTTGAATTGATATAATGAGTATTCAAGAGGCTTGTGTCACAACACAATTCTTTATGTCGCCATAGAATTTAGTTGCTACTAGGGTTGCGACCTAATTGTTGGGTTGCAATAGTGTTGTTAATCTAGATGACTGTTGAAAGACATGGTGTTGCGACAGTAGAAATTAGGTCGTGACTAGGAATAACTGAAGAAAGAGGAAGGTATGTTGTGACATCAATTTTATATTTAAAGACCACATTTGTTGTCGTGACAAACCTAAGTAAGTTGCGACAAGAATTTGTTTAAACTACATTAACTGTTGGTTTTAACATTCTGTTTGAGGCATCACAACATTAAATGCGGTGTTTATTATTAACAGTTAGTGTTGTGGCCTAGAAATAAATGTTGCGACATTCCATAAGACAAAGATATCATTGAACCCATAAATAAAAGAGCTTAAAGGTGAACAACCAATCTCTTCCAATACTTCAATTCATTTGCATCCCCACCCAAATTTTCATTCTCTTCCTCTCATCGAAGATCTAAAACCCTATATTCAAATAAATAAAAAAAAACCCAATTTCAAAATCTCATCGATGGCAGAAAACCAGGATCTTGTCTCCAACCTCAGTGAAATGATGAATAAGTATACTCAAGGGGAAGAAGAGGTTCATCAAGAACCTCAAACAGAGAGTATCCCAATTGAGGAATCAGTCTGAAACCTGAATACTATATTGTTATACATCTTATGTTATTGAACAACTAAATGAGGAAAGATAGAGGCCAAAGACTCGATTAGGTGAGTCATAATGAAGACGCAAATTAGTGCGAGTGGCATTCTTCTTCGCCAAGGTTCGCTCAGATGGAAAGTTCAACTGCTGATAAGGGTTTACCGCGGAGAGGCGATATGGTAAGTTTATTTCCCCTTTTCAGAAATAATAGAAAAGAAGTGGTTAACTTCAGGAGTAATACAGACCGTTTCGCTTACTACCGCAGTTTTACTCGAATATGGTGGAAATGAGGATGACTCAGATATGTGCGGTGAGTATGGGTCTTTGGGCAAAAGAAGATCAATGAGATGTTTAAGTTGAAGGAGCTAAAACATGGCTCTAAATTCAAAAAGCTAGTTGAAAAACCAGATCATGAAAAGATTGTAAATCTATTAACAGTTGGAAAGGGAAAATGGGAGATAACTAATAAGAACCCACATAAGGCTATAAACAGAGGGTCCCTTATAGAAGAAGCAAAGGTTTGGTTTTAATTTATAGCATTAGTCATAGTCCCTACTAAATACTTGTGCTCAGTGAGGGAGCAAGAAACCATCATATTATATGCCCTTCTGAAGGGATATAAAGTGAATGTGGGGAGGTTGATCGAAGGTTCCATTTTGGGGTATCATTTGAGCAACAAAAGAGGATTAATTCCCCACCCAGCAACCATCACTAGGTTATGTATCTTGGTTGGAGCGAAGGGAAGATGGGAAGAAGAAATGTTCCTGTAGTCTCTCCTCCCCGACTTCGATGCGGTAATAAAGGACAGCAAACAAAAGCAAATGGTAGAGTAGAGAAAGCGAGGAGATGCGAAGAGGAGAATGATAATATGGAGATAGAAAATTTCCTAGAAAAAGTTCATTTAGAAGAAGATGAAATGCGAGGGTAGAATGAGTCCATTACTTCACTCATGCCTTAATGAAGATAAATTTTCTTGAGCATTGAGAGAGCTCACAAATGAAGGGACTATGAAGATCATGGAGATGTTAGTGCGATGAGGAAGAAGATAAGCATTTTACGTCGAAGATTTCTGAGATCAGAAATTTCGTGTGATATTTCAAAGCTATATGAGACATTCAAACAAAAAAAAAAATCATACGATCATTCAACGAATGGCTAGGAAAGATGAAAGGCGACTTGAAAGCTCTCTGATAATCAATACAAAAGAGATTCAGAACTACTAACAATTTTGAGGAAGAGAGAAGCTGAAATGGAAGGAAATATGTTGAAAAAGATAGAAGCTTTCAAGTACCTCTATAAAGAGCAGTTCAAAGAATTTGGGAGGCTCATGAAAGAAAGAGATATGGAGCTGGAGGACAATGATGTTTATAGGCGAAAATTTTGGCATGAGAGCTTAGATCTAATCAATAAAAATTTGTCAAACATGCTAAGTGTTATTGCTGAGGTGGAGAGCACAGTCAATCAAGTGGGCTAAAAGCAAGACACTTTAATCACTCTTGTGGAATTCACAAATGATCTAGTCTCAACTGGAAAGGAAGAGGGCACTAAAAAGAAAAGACCTGACATCACCTTCCAAAAATTTTCTCCCCGTTTGGCAAGTTTTGACATAGATCCTCCCAAATCTTTTAAGAGAAGAAAGTGAATTTTCATAATTTCTTTTCTTTTCCCTTCGTTTAATTATATTCTTTCTTCATCTTGATAGAAACTCAGTATAGTTTATCAAAAGAGTCTTGTGAACTATTCTCTTAAACTTTGAATTTGATTGTGTTGTTATCAATAATTTTTGCAATTAGAACAAATGTGTTGTGGAAATGCTTAAAAAGGGTTTGGTAGTTGAATGATTTGGAGAAACCTGTTAATTGTTTTGGATGCATTGATTGATTGAGTGAATTAGGTTATTGTGATTGATTGATTGTCTGAAATAAAGGATTTATGTACTCAAGCTTTTATTAGTGAATGGCACAACAACCACTGATAACATCCAAACAAAACTGTGATATAAATGGTAGTAGGCTTAATTGAACTGAAACAAAAAGTTGCAATTTTGACTTGAATAAAGTTGAAAATGCAGGAATTAGGAAAAAGTACATAATTGAAAGAACAAATAAGATTCTTGAATATGTGTGTGTAAACAGTTAAGTCAATACAAATCTTGGAAAGCAATACACATGGTCAAGTAAGTCCTTAACAAATTGGGAAGGATTAGGAACATCTTCTGGGGTGATTCACATTCAATAGTACAAGGTCCTAGAACTTGTTAGATTATTGGTCGAGGCGAAATCATAGGCAAAAACAACTAAAAAGAAATGATAGAGGCCATCTTTGGAAGTTTAGACATTTTTGAGCCTACCTCATTATGCGGATGCATACACTCTAGTTCCATGCTTTGAGCCAAAATTCCTAACTTCTTCAACACACAGCAATTCAAAACCTAAAATCCCTCCCTTAAGCTAATCCTACAGTAAAGAACCCTAAATTACCTAATTTTCAAGAAAAGAACTGTAATATACAGAAGGGAACAAGATTGGGGAAATATATTTATTTTGGATTACAAGGAAGGATAAGACAAGACCAATTGAAAGACTAGAGATGCAGAAAAGAAGTCAAAAGGGAATAAGTTTTGTCTTGTGGCCTATCTCTATTGAACAATTAAGTTCGTAGGAGTATTTCAACACCTAGTACCCTAATGCCAACTGGTATGGGAGTTGCTAACCCAAAGTTCTTTAAGAGTGGTAAAAAGCCTAAAAAGACAAAACATTGCACCATTCCTAAATCTTTAACAATGAAAGAGAAACAAAAAGAATTCTAGTTAAAGGAACTAGAAGGATAAGTTTGAAAGTGGCAATCGAGAGACCCTGATATCTGAAGATGCCAAAACCAAGTTGGGAGATTATTAAAGTTTACATCGATAGAAAAGGAGAAAAGGATGAAAGAGAAGAAAGAACGAGAATTATGCGAAGGAAAGAGTGGAATGGGTAATTCTGACCTAAATTTTCCAATTATCTACCAAATTACCCAAGCCTAACATTACAAGCCTAAAAGACCTCATTGATCTTGAAGGTTGAATTTGCCTACATTAGTGGAGATAAATATAAAAAACAAGCATATGGGACTTTAGCTAAGTTACCAAGGAAAATCTCATAAGGTTAACTAATTTACCAAGGAGAAAAGGAAAGAAGACCAACACACACTCATAGAACAAGAACGATTGACTAGCGCTACAAACATGGAATTCCAACATGTAGCGCCCCAAAACACAGGGGTCGGGTTGAAACCAGCCCGTCAACCCGCGGAATACTCGTGAATGTCGGGTGACCCATTCTTCACGAACATAGGGCAAAGTCTCCTTTGTACGGGAGCTCACCAAATACAAAATCACGCAAAACCTTTCCCAAGCAGTCCCGATATAACGATCACATGATTAAGCAGCCACTTGGGCTCATAAACCAATACTCATAACAATGTATATATCCAACTATCAACCATAGTTCAAGTTCAAATTTTACTCTTATACAACATATATTAAAATTAGACAATTCTAATACATGTAAGAACATCATAGCAAAGAAAGCCTGATAGAACTTTCTTCTAAATGACCCTGCAGGACGGCGAGTCCCCTCCGCTCCACATTACTTTGCCAAATAATATCCACTCGGCGGGGTGAGCTAGTGCTCGATGGTGGAATCACCCCACAAGTGGCCACTCTCCACCTAAGTGCAGTGCAATGCTCCAAAATAAACACACATTCAAGCAAATGCATGATCCTACTTGAATGTCTAAGTGACCATCTCATACCTCGACTCCCTCACTCGCCTAAGCCTCGTATGAGAATTATTATGTTTATTTGTTTGTGGACAACCCTCCGATGTGTAGCATATATCAATTGGGCCGTCTCCGACCGATTGATAGTATTTATGGATACTACCCTCGGAGTGTATATCGGGTGGAAACGTCTCCGACGATTGATATTTTTTTTAGTGTGGACTACCCTCCGATAATTATTATTTTTAGACTACCCTCCGAAATCATTCTCTCAAGAATTACCTCATGCACTCACTCCTACAGTCCTATGGTGTCCCAGTGCATATGGAATGCATGATGCCAATTCCATTATAGTCTATAACACATGCAAATATATAAACAGCCTATATTCATAAAGTACAATCTGTGTTATGTAATTTCTCATTTTATCACACCAAAATTAGCTCACGTGGGCTAATGATCAAACCATGAGCAATTCTACTTGGTGCTGGAAGATAGACATGATAATTCACAAAATTATTTTGAGAACCTTTGTTTTGGGAATAGTTGAGCCATAAGTTCTTATTCGAGAAAATCCACAAATCATTGGTTAGAAAGCAGTGAACCCGGGTTTCACGGCCATTCCCGGCCTCTTTCACATCAAAGCATGATTTACCAACCAAACAGCCCCTAAAACAGTTACGGGCTGCACCATGGCTCCAAAAAAAATTGTATCAATTCAGTCCCATGTTTTGGGACCGATGAACATAGCCGTTGAGGCTCGCCACCAGCAAAACATTGAAAAACACTTAAATAAAGTGTAAGAAGCCAAATGGGAGAGAAACCCCTACCTCAGGAGTTTGAGAAACTCCCTAAATCCGGTACTTACACGCGACCTCAAACGTAGAGAGGCAAGCCCCAGCTGTTCAGAAGGCTGGCAGACGGTCGGATTCTTGAGAAAACTAGAGAGAAGGAGGTCCTTCTCTCTCTAAAATGCAAAAATAGCTCTTTTCATCACCACACAGTTCTCTTCCCATGTTTTGGCTCTTTTTAATCAAGGTAGGAACGATCATTCATACTTGTCTTTAATTACCATTTTAAAAAAATTTAAATAATGACCATTATGTCCCTCTTTTCCTAGTTTTGACATTCGGCACTATCTCGGCCGTCCATCTTCATCATTTCTCTACTCATGCCACTTATGGCACATGAGTACGTGTTATATGTGACTTTCGTCGCATCGAAAATCGTTTTACGGCAGCGTGTGCCTCGAAAACGATGTAATTAAACTGTCTCCATAATATGTAAGTTTTAAATTTATCAACTTACATATTATGTGATGTATTATTACATATTATGTGATGTATTATTATGAAATAATCTCTTTTTCAATTACTGCCTGGAATTAATGAAGTCTAAACAAATTCTAGAATTCATTTCTTTTTAGTTTATTATAGTTAATATGGAGGTGCTTGATGAATACTCTAGTGTCGATTGTGATTCAATTTTTGAGAAGCACAGCTTCCACTGGAATGGATATGTTGTTAGTTATAGTCTTTTCTGCATGAATTAGATAGAGGGAATTTCTTGGATTTGGACTTTATTTGGTTGATTTTGTTCATGAATTGAATTGTTCCCAATCTTAGTATCGAATACCATCCAAAGGATTGTATCCTGCTGTAATTTCCAGGAGGCCCTCTCGGTGACATAGAGATGGAGATTCTTGAGAGCTTGGAGCATTAAATTGGGGGTATGATAGACTATTATTGAAGAACTAAGGAGCTCTGAGAGTTCATTTCGATAAATTTCAATTCACTTAGGGTTTGAAGTTGAGTTGGATTATTTATCAATTTAAAACGATCAGAGATTTCTCTTTGATCGATTAAAGATTACGATCCGAAGTGTTATTTGGGAGATCCTAATCAGGAAAATGAAATTCATCATATTTAAAGGAAGAGTCATCAACCATTTTGTAGAGGTTTTGTAATGGCCCTGTCTTGGGAAGCAAGAAATCTACAGTCCTAAGAAATGGGTATGAAGTATTGAAAAAGAAAAATGCCTCGATCTTATAAAGAGTGTTCTACATACAAGTAACTGATTAGATCCCTGTTTTTGAAAGAAGCAGGGACATCTGGATAATTGAAGTTAAGGGAAATCAAGTTATACTATCGCCCAGATATTTGACAAATCCGGATCGAATCGGGAGAGAGTCCGCGATTATATTATGATGTCGAAATTGGCAATTTCACAACAATTCCTTGCCAGTGTTCATTCTAACAGAGAATTGATTCAGTCCAGTTTATTTTATATGTTTTATTTCCAATTTAATTTTAATCATAGAAATATAAGATAGGATAATCTTACTTTCCAACCTTAGTTTTTAAACTGTTACAAGGAAGTGCAAATAGTGTAGATCTTGAGTAGTTAGGGTAGTTGATTTTAAAATTCTTGTCAATCTCTGAGAGAATGATATCTGGACTTACATTCTTTTTTACTACTTGCATGACTTGTGCACTTGCAGTGTCTTAGACTAAACCCATTTTATAATTTCAAGAACATAAAATCATTTTCTGAATTGCCAGTAACTTAACTCCAGGTTTTGGTACAGCTATGAGGAATTGTAATGCTCCGTGAGTATAAAAATTGAAGGGTTTAGTCTATATATTCACAGACAAACAAGTTTTATGTCACGACCAGAGTGTCTTGTGTCACGACAATTCTTGGATGCCTTGCAACTTGAATACTTGAATAGTATGTCTGCGATAGCAAAATTCTTTGTCGCCACTGAGTTTCCTTCTGTTGTGCTACTTTGTGTTGCGACATAGAATTTTTGTGTGGTGACAAAGTTTCTCAGTCTTCTACTTTCTTTTATGTCGCGATAGAGTTTTGGAGTGTTGCAACATAATTTAACTCTTTCTTGTTCCTGACTGTGTCGCGACACTCTTCTGTTCACTTCCAAGCATTCCTTTTCAATTTATGTCGCGACCTAGCTTCCAATTGTTGTGACAAAGAATTCTACCTTGAGTTCTTCATTCATTGCCGCGACATAGTAAATAATGTTGCAACATTCTTCTTGTGGTTCTTTTCAACCTTTGTCGCGACAGAGTTTCTCACAGTTGCCTGGGTCTGTTATTGCGATAGACTTTTTCTTTGTCACGACATAATCATGTTTGATCCTAGTTCCTGGTTGAACTGTTTGTTGCAACATTGAAGTCTTTGTTGCGACATACTTGTCTTGGTTGGTCTCATATCTCTTTCATTTTATTTTGTGACATAAAACTTCTCTGTTGCGATAGAAATCTTTTACTCAGCAATTTTTGTTATCGCGACATAATCTTCTTTTGTTGCGATAGAGATTTCTGCCTTGTTTTCTTTACTGTGTCGCAACACAAGTTTTTGTGTCAAAACATAAGTTTCTTGTAATTCTTCTCAACTTCTGTCATGACAGTAGTCGTCTTTGTCGAAACAGAGTTCACTTTAACCTCATGTTGCGTTTGTTGCGACCTAAAAATTCTCTGTTGCGACAAAGTCTTCTTATCATTCATTGCTGACTCTGAATGTTGTGTCACGACATAGTTTTCTTCTGTCATGACATATAATCTATCTTGGTCTTGTCATAAGCTGAAATGTCTGTCGCAACATAGAAAACTCTATCGCAAGCACATTGTCATGACCTGTCTCATTGTTTTGCCATTTTTTGTCGCGACAGAGATTTCTTTTTTGGAGATAGAGTTCATCTAATATCTTTATTTCTTTATGTTCCAATAGAGTTGTGAGATGTCGCGACAAAACTCCATTGCCATTTGCTTGATCAGTGTCGAAACAAAGTGAGGAATTTTAAGATATTCTTCTTTATGAACTTTTCTAGCTTTGTCGCGACATAAAAATCCATTGTCGCAATAGAAATCAGTCAGTCTATCTAAAATTATGTTGCGACAGTCTTCACTTCTGGCTTGAGTTCAGCTTGATCCTTGTTGCGACATAACTCCTACTGGTTCTATTGGGATTCTATCGCGACATTCTGAAACTATGTCGCGACAGAGAATTCTGCCCTAGTCAATTTTCTACTTTTCTTGCTAGAATTATCTCATTTTCATTTAAAACCTGCAAAACAAAAAGTTGGTGAATATTCCATAATTCAACATAAAAATGAATCATAAACTTCTAGAAATATGCCAGAAAAATGGATTAAAAATAGATGAGTTTCGGACTCATCACCTTCCATTTGAGAGTCTTCTCTGAACTCAGACAAGAAGAATGGCATAAAAGAGTGATGTCAGGCCTCTCTTCACAACCTGCAGATGTTGTAGGCTTGGCCTTAGCCACTCGTGGTGCAAACCTTACCTCTAATAAGAGGAAAAAACCTTGGTGTGATCATTGTAAACGTCACTGGCATACTAAGGAATCCTGTTGGAAACTTCATGGGAAGCCACCAAACTGGCAACCGGGCTAGAAGAAAAAACTGGAGGATGACAAGGCACTGAACACTATGACTGAAACCTGTGCAGAGGCAGAGCCTAATTCTACCTCAGGGTAATCTCAATCTCCATTCACAAAGGAACAAATTGAGCGCCTCTTTAAACTCTTTAAATCTCTACTGTTTTCTCATACTTTTGATATACCTTTAGTCTTTTACGCTCATCAAGGTAATCAAGCTCCTTATGCCTTTCTATCCTCCAATTTTTATAACCCTTTGATAATAGATTCGGGTGCCAATGACCATATGACCAGTTGTTCATATTTATTTTCATCTTATAGTCCCTGTGCAGGAAAGAAAAAAATTTAAGTTGTCTGATGGCTCATACTCAGCCATAGTAGGGACTGGTTCCATCAAAATCTCTTCTTGTCTAACATTGAAAGATGTGTTACATGTTCCTAGATTGTATGTAATTTACTTCCAATAAAATAACTCTTAATCAACAGTGTCGTGCTAATTTTTTTTCCTTATCATTGTGAATTTCAGGACTTGGCCTCAGGGAAGACAATTGGCAATGCTTAATTAAGTGGTTGACTTTACTATTTCGATGATGGATCTCTTCTGAACGATTCTATTTCAACCTCTTGTTTAGGTGTTATTTCCGATTCTGGTAAAAATTATATTATGTTATGGCACTTTAGGCTTGGACATCCAAGTTTTCACTATTTAAAGCAATTGTTTCCAAGTTTATTCTCAAACAAAAATCCATCTTCCTTTAAATGTGAAATTTGTGCTTTGACAAAAATGCATAGATTTCCTTATTTTTCTCGACCATATGTTCCTTCAAAGCCATTCTCTCTTGTGCATAGTGATATTTGGGGACCATCTAGGATTTCAACAATTTTGGGAAAAGATGGTTTGTCACATTTATAGATGACCACACACGTATGAGTTGGGTATATCTAATGGAACAAAAATCTAAGTGGAAAATATTTTCAAAACCTTCTACAACATGGTCTATAATCAATTTGAGACTACAATCAAGGTTTTGTGAAGTGATAATGGACGTGAGTATTTCACAAAGCATTTGAGTGATTTTTTCTCACAAAAAGGAATTTTTCAACAAAAATCTTGTGTTGAAACACCCCAAAAAAATGGCATTGTAGAAAGGAAAAATCGACACCTTTTGGAAGTTGCTAGAGCACTGCTCTTTACTCATAAGCTCCCAAAAATTTTCTAGGGAGATGCAGTCTGAACAACCACTTTTTTTATTAACCGAATGACATCAAAAGTTTCAAATTTTGCAACCCCATTACAAAAGTTTTTTGAAAATTTTCCAAACTATAGACTTCAATCTACTTTGCCCATTAAAACCTTTGGATGCACAGTTTTTATCCATAATAAGGACCTACACCAAGGTAAATTGGATCCTAAAGGAACAAAGTGTGTTTTTCATGGATATTCTCGAGCGAAAAGTGAATGTTATGATCCTCAAAAGAAGAAATATTTTGTCACCTTTGATGTTCAATTTTTTGAGAATCATTCTTATTTTTAGCCTCATCTTCAGAGGAAAATTCTATTCAAGGGGATTTATTTTTCCTTAATGAACATTTTCTCCTGAAACTACCTTACATACCTCGAATTTTTTTACCCTTTTTTAATGGAACTCAAGATTCTGCTAGGAATGTGGCTGATTTACAAAAAAATTCTGATGTGTTTGACACTATGGATCTTCATGAAAATAATTCTCCAAATGTTCTAAACTATGAAAATGTGGATTCACCTAATATCAATCCGCACCGAAAATAACACTAGGAACAAATTTGGGATAGTTTTCTCAAGAAGAGAACCAAAGTTAGGAGGATTTTCAGATAACTTGCAGCATGGTTAAGAAAGTTCCCTGTCGCTAAGCTCTGAAATTCAAGGTTCGAATCCACTTCTTAATAAAGATGAGCTTGATTTACCTATTGCACCCAGAAAAGGAACTAGAGAATGCACTAGGCGTCCTCTATATCCAATATCCAATTTTGTGTCGTACAAAAATCTGTCTCCTTGTTTTCATGCCTTTGTCACTCAACTCTCACATGTTGAAATTCCAAAGAGTATTAAAGATGCGATGTGTTTGAGACTAATTTCTACATAGACCAAATTGTTGTTAATATTGTTAGAACTTTGCCATTGGAGACTTGTTTAGAATCCCCAACAACAATTCCAAAAAAAAAAAAAACTTGTATTAGACTATGGAGATTGTTTTTCTACTGCTTGTCTTTAAACATATCTTTAAAACTCAATTTGGTCTAAATCATTGCAAGTGCACAGGTCAATAAGTAATAATTATAAGTCAGATATCATTCCCACAGGGATTGATGAGAAAATTGAAAGATCAAGTACCCCTACGACGGAAGATAATCACTACTTGAACTTCTAATCTTGATGAATAGACTAACTACATAACTGGAATAAAAGTATTTTTATCAATTTTTCTTTAATGAAAAGAATATTCAAATTTCAAGGGATTAGAGGTTTCACTGAGATTTAATAACACTAGGAATGGGATCAGTGTTAAGATCATCAATTTGCATATGGTTCAAAAACTATATAATAATGAGCTTGAATTCTAGATTGGTCCAAGAGCATAGTAGTATAGCCCTGGAATGCCTCTTGACACTATACATTTCACTGTTTAGAACACCATATTCCTAAACCAAGTCAATGGGTATTAACAACTACTTTTATAATTTGATCCTTTTTCTAAGATTTGGTTGTTTTTCTTAAACCAGTACTTCACAACCATTTCTCAAGATTGAAGTCAGCTTGTTCCCATAGACAGGACAACACAAGCCTTCTTCAAAGTAATTGGTATCTCACTATGCAATTTGGTCAGAATAATCACTCCCATATTACAAGAGCACAAACATTCTACCAGACTGAGATGAAACCTCTAAGTATTAAACTAACAAATCAACAAATGGTTCTTATTCCTTGGGAACACACTTCTGTTGTCACCTAAAAGGGAACCTTAAAGTCAGAGGTTATAAAATTACTTGTGATTCATCAAAGTGATACTTAGAGTTCATTAATTCTAAAGATATCAATCTAGCATACCCCCAAGGCTACTGCTCCCTACTCTCAAGAACTCACATCTCTATGTCACTTGGAGGGGTCTTGGAAATCAGAGCACAAATGCAGCTCCTTTCTAGGTATACTCTATTAATACTTAGAATTGTTCTTTTAAAGAATAGTACCAATTAGATCAATTCAATATTCAGATCACAACATTCATTTAAATACTACAAAAATGATAACTAAACACCAATCCCTTCCCAAAGGGAGCTTAGCCTTCCATTACTAGATCACAAGTGACAATGACTAGTTGATCAAACAAATTCATTGAAACTGTAATCAAAACTGAATAAAATGGATTCCATAAAGATTTCCAAATTCCACTCAAATTCAGACATGAATGAAGTTTAATATACAAAGATCTCATCTCAATATTGCAGCTCAGGTAAACTATTATATTTCTCAAAGATGAAAATGAAAAATAAAAATAAAAGAAGAAAAAGAAAATAAAATATGTACAAAAAATGAGTCTCTCTCTTTGTTCTTCTCTGAAGATGCTGCCCTCGATGATTTCTCTCAATCCTCCTCCTTTTGCTGCCCTGTCTCTTTCTATTTATATGCCTCATAAATGCTAGGCCGGAATTTCTGGTAGAATTTGTGGGTTTAGTGCAGGCCCAACTGGGATCATTGTCGCGACAATCGTGGCAGTGTCGTGACATTAGAGCATTCTTCTTTGTTGTTAGGCTCTGTTGTTGCTTTGTGACGATAATTTTTTATGTTGCTTTCCAAAAGTGTTTGTCACGACAAAGTTGTGAAATGTCGCGACATATGTGCAACTCCTATGTCTTCAGCTTTTGTTGCAGGCTTGTCGTGACAATGTGGCTTGACATTCTTCTTTGATGATTGTCACGACAAACTATTGATTGTCGTGACAAACTTTCTTTGCCTTCTTCTTTGTTTGTGTCGCGACAAAGTTATGAAATGTCGCGACAAAGTTCTAAACTCTATCTCATAATTGTCGCAAAAAAATTTCTATGTCGCGACATTCTTTCTTCCTTCTTCATTTTATTTTGTCACGACAAACTTTTCTATGTCGAGACATTCTTCCAGTGTTTCCTCAGGAATTCATCTAATTCTTTGTCGCGGCATATTTTGAATGTCAAGACAATGTTCTGCTGCCATTTGCCTTGTTCTTTGTCACGACAAAGTTGTGAAATGTTGTGACAAACATTTTCTACCTTCTTCACATAATATGTCGCGACAAAGCTGTGAAATGTCGCAACATTCTTTTAGCTATCTTCTGTCGTAACTATGTCGCGACAAGGTTTCTACTGCTTCCTTAAAGATTCTTCTAAATGTTTGTCGCGACAGGGATTCGATTGTTGCGACATTTCTTCTACTATTTACCTTGAATTTTTTCACGGTAATGATTAAATTTGTCACGACATTCATAATTTCCTGCCTTAGCCACTTTTTGCTGCTTTTTCTTACTGATTTTGCTTCTTTTGCATTAAATCCCTGTAAAACACTAATCTGGGTGAAGATTTCATAATTTTACATTAAATTGAACTTTTAAGCCTCAAATTTACATAAAAAATGGACTTAAAAATAGATGAGTTCACACTCATCACGATGCAGGTTTTAGAATGGAAAGATGTTTTTATAGAGGAGATGAGGGCTTTAGAGAAGAATCAGACATGGGAGTTGATAGACCTGCCAAAGGAGAAGAGAATAGTAGGGTGCAAGTGGGTGTTCACAGTGAAATTTAAGTTTGATGGATCCTTAGAAAGATACAAGGCTTGTTTGGTTGCCAAAGGTTTCACTCAGACCTATGGGATCAACTATTCAGAGACCTTTGCTCCAGTTGCTATGCTTAATACAGTACGTGTTCTTCTCTCTATTTCCGTAAACTTGGATTGGCAATTGCAACAACTAGATGTCAAAAATGCCTTTCTAAATGGTGATTTGAAAGAAGAAGTATTTATGGATGCCCCTTCAGGGTTTGAAGTCAAGTTTGGCTCTAAGGTATGCAAATTAAAAAAGTCCCTTTAAGAGTTGAAGCAATCCCCACGAGCATGGTTTGAGAAATTCACTTGTTCAGTAAAGAGACAAGGGTATTCACAAGCTCAAGCAGATCATACGTTCTTTAGAAGATCAATTGAAGGAAGGATTGCAATTCTTATTGTCTATGTGGATGACATTATTTTAACAGGTGACGATATCGTAGAGATGGCTCGATTAAAGAAAAGTTTGACAAATGAGTCTGAGATCAAGGATCTTGGAAGTCTCAAGTACTTCCTAGGGATGGAGATAGCTAGGTATAAAGAAGGAATAGTAGTCAATTAAATGAAATATGTACTAGACCTTCTTGAAGACACTGGCATGAGTGGGTGCAGACCAGTTGATACCCCAGTTGATCCCGATGTGAAGTTAGGAGATAGCGAAGAGGATAGTGTTGACACTTCATGATACCAAAAACTTGTTGGTCGACTTATCTATCTATCTCACACACGACTCAATATTGCCTTTACGGTGAGCTTGATAAGTCAATTCATGCACTCTCCACGGAAGACACGCATGGAAGCAACTTATAGAATACTTCGGTATCTTAAAGGTTCTCCCGAAAAAGGTGTATTCTTCCTGAAACAGGAAAGCCGGAGAATTGAGGCCCATATTGATGCTGATTGAGCAGGTTCAGTCACTGATAGAAGGTCTACGACTGACTATTGCTATTATGTTTTGGGGAACCTAGTTACTTGGCGAAGCAAGAAGAAAAATGATGTTGCTCGCAGCAGCGCGGAGGCTGAATTTAAAGCTATAGCTAATGGATTATGTAAGTTGATTTGGCTACGAGTCATAAGAGATCTGCAGTTGAAGATATAAGCTCCAATGAAACTCTATTATGATAACAAGGCAACTATTAGCATTGCTAATAATTTGATGCAACATGATCGTACCAAGCATGTGGAGATCAATCGACACTTCATCAAGGAGAAGCTAGAGTCCGGTGCAATTTGTCTACCCTTTGTACCAACTTCTCAACAGACATCCAACATGTAACGCTCCATCCCAAGATGGTGTACAGTACGTGTAACCGTAGGGTCGCATATGTGCACCAATGGCTTCCTTAATTAGTTGAGTGCCATAGTAGTTTTTAATTGTAAAGTTTTCAAAGAATGGTGGCACTTTTGCAGTTAAAGGAGTAGAGTGGAGGGTGAGTACAAATCCATAGAAACTTTAATTAGTTAAAGGATAATAATAATAATAATAAATTGTCATAATGGTTCAGGGAAGCCTAGAAAATTCTCTATATCTCGGATGACGAAACGGACTGTGCCATTGAATTTGTCTCACAAAATCTAGTGACCTAGAAAAATTTCATCGAATTATGAGACAATCGGAATATTTTACGATTTTCTGGATGATAAGTCGTCAATGACTTCAGGGACGAGATTTTTACGCGAATCTCAGTAGCCAGGAAATAACTGGAGTTAAGTTCATTTAAAATAAATTGATCTGATATAAAATAAATTGTTTCGGGGCGGAAACGGACCCGACTGAAGCAATATGAGTCATATATCCAAATAATAATAATATGAAAAAAAAAAGGATAAAATAAAAAAGAAGGAACAGACGGTAGAGAGTGAAGAATGGAGAGCGAGAGAGAGTTTATTTTTTTTTTCTTTCGCTTCTATTTAAGATCTACGGAAATCGGACCGTAGGTTTTCATCGGAGGAAAAGACAAAGTTGGTCTACGCGACAAGATCTACGCGTGGGTACCAAAAACTTAGCGTTTCGTCAAACTCCACGAGGTAGAGAATTTTCCTACTTGTGTTATTTCTATCCTAAAGGTCATTTAATGGCTTGGGATTTGTGAGCGTAAGATGTAAGTAAATTTCGGTCCCAAAATTTTGGACTAAGTTTAGTAATTTTAGAATTTTAGGACTATTTTGAACGATCCAAGACTGAATTCGAATTTGTTTTTCGGACGGTTAGTTTGAAATTTTAGGATTATTTTTATGATCCGAGCAGAATTTGGGCTTGTTTAGGCGATCCGAACTATGTTAAGGTTTGGTTTGATTAGGAATTGATGTTTTACGGTTTTATGGTGTGTTTTGACATCCGCGATAATTCGGTGACGAACCGTGAAGGGACGAGAGGTGCCACTGTTTCTATGGAGTCGAGATTTGGGCCATTTGTGAGTTGACTGAGAAAAAATAAATAATATGCTATCATGTGATAAATGGAAATTATAGGTAGAGTAAAAGCGGAGGCGGAGAAATTTTGAAGTCGTACTCGATTATTGTAAACGGAAAAGTGTGTGTTCTAAACTTTATTTTTTCAATACTAGTGTGTTGTTTATAAATCGTTTTACTATTTATATGTTATGGTTTTAATTGTTAAACCATGTTTTAAAGCTTATGGTTTTGATTTGTTAAACCATATTTTATAAAGCAAGCAAGCAAGTAATATGTTTTATTAAGCAAGCAAGCAAACTTATATTGTTATGGTTTTAATTGTTAAACCATATTTTAAAACTACGGTTTGATTTGTTAAACCCATATTTTATAAAAGCAAACAAGCAAGCAAACAAAATTATATTTTATAAGTCATTGCCTTAAGAAATCCTAGTTTTAAGCAAGCATTACGGTCGGTATTAAAATGCGTGCCTGATGAAATTAGGACATGATTGCATTGCATTGTAGATTTGCCTGGTTGGCAAACTTAGCTCATGAATTATGACATATTAGAGGAGGACCGTAGCACGTACTGGAGTATATAGGGTTAGCACGCTAACTATTTATATGGTGATGAAGCATTCCACCATATTTATCGGAATAGGTGATGGATACGGTGTCCTTTACGGCATGGGTAGAGACACAGGTTTATGTTTACTAAGGTACGATGATGCGAGAAGGCCTCCCGGAGTGGATTGATCTTTATTTTTATAAGCGTTTAAACTGACTTTAAATCGATCACTAATAGCGAGAAGCGAGTTTTTAAAAGTTTTATAAACTTTTTATAGCAAAACAAACAAGCAGGTTTATAAAGATTTTATAAACTTTTATAACAAAAGCGACAAGCGAGTTTATGAAAAGTTTTAGAAACTTATATAGCAAAACAAGTAAGGTTTGCTGAAAATGTTTTGTAAAAGATAGTTTTACAGTTTTGAGACATTTTCAGAAAAAGCAAGCATTTTATAAAGCATACACTCACTGAGGTCTTTTAGCTCATTATTTTCCTGTTTTAAAAATTATTTTTCGAGTATAGAATCGCCGAGCGTTGGGACATATCGGGGTCCTCGACTCACCCAGTTATATGTATTTGTATTTACTTTCCTATTGTATATATTTGTAAGAAAGTTGAACTTGTATAGTTGTGCATATGTATGCACATAGTTTTGTTTTATAAAAATGTGATGAACCTGATGCTCTTTTGAAGAAGTGTTGTTGGTTGCCATATTTTAGAAGTGTAATTTGTATTTATAGGTTTTGGGACGTAATCATATGCAATTTGTTATCTTCTTGCATTTTATAAAATAACAAGTTTAGAAAATTTTTTTTTTTATGAGTTTTCGACAAGCAGCACGGCTTAGCTTCACAGGATTCTCTAGTCGTTGGGTATCGGGTGGGAGTTACGTAGGGTTGACATCGCTGCTGAGTAGGGGTGGGGTGTGTCAAGAGTTGGTATCAAGCCCGAGATCTTAGAGCTGTGTTATTATTAAGCCCAGTAGTTTTCTTATACACTATTGGCAGCCACATTTTCAGATTCAAGTACATACCTTTTAAATTGTTTTAAAGTACTAAAGCGATTGATTTTTTCTTTCTTTCGAATAAAGCACTATGTCCGGCAGAGGACGTCGAGGTCGTCCTAGGAGAGCCATACCATAGGCTTCCCGAGGCGTCACAGTAGTACTGAGGGGTTGAGAATGCGGTTGGTTCTTCTCACTAGCCTCCATGAATGTCGATGACGGTCAAATTTGGACCATACAGGCCACCAGAGGAATTTCAAGTTCAAGATTGTTTCTTGTAGAGCGGGTGTACGGATTGCTCGGATAGTAGTATAAGCGACTGTTCGGCGATAGCGGCCTCAACCACCTCTGCCGCCACCCAGAGAGGTTCTTGAAGAGCTTAGGAGGTCTATAGAGAGAGCACAAAAGTTAGGCACCAAGCCATATGACAGCAGTGACGATCTAGAGGCAGCTTGGTTATGGTTGGACATAGTAAACAAGATTTACAGTGTAACACCCCGAAATATACCCTAGTCATTTTCAATGTGTATAGGGCATTTTGTAGGCATAATTTGAATTTTTATTAATTTAAGTATAAAAAGTATAGAGTGAGAAACCGGAAATTTACAAGACACAAGGTTAAATTTGTAATTTTCAAAATGGGACATAAAAGTCATAAAGTAAGAAGAGTATGGGCTGAAGTGGAAATAGCCTAACTTGATTTTCAAAAAGAAATGAACTTAAGGACTAAAGAGCAAATAAAAGGAAAATTAACTATAAAAGGGAGAGGGACGAAAATATCTACATTTGGTCTCCAAAGAAAAATATACAATTTGGGAGAGAAGAGAGAAGGAAGAAGAGAGAAAGAAAGAAGAAGAAGAAGAAGAGAGGCTAAAGGTGTGGATTCTAGTATGGAACTCTATGGAACTATGGTTTTGTATGGAATCATGTGTATTTGGACTTTGGTGGGGTTTCACTGGTTTCGAGCCTAGGGTTGGATTAGGAATTCATCCACAACCACAGATTTGTTGGAAGTGGGTTGAAAAAACCTAGTTTGTACTCAAATAGAATATAGAATTTAGTCCTTTTGAGGTTGGATTCATGGTTTAGTACAAGTAATGGGTTTGGTGTAGAACAAACCCTAACTAATCTTCATGTTAGGTTTATGTAGGTTATGATCCATTTTAGAGTTATTTTGAATTGATTCGCATTGAGTTTTTTGAAGTAAGATGGATTCGAAAGTATGGAAGAAATTATAGTGAAAAAAGGGAAAATTTGCCATTTTACAAGGCGGTTTCCGTATCTGTCTGAAGTAACAAATAAGTGGGACAGTCTGCCATAGAGAGCCAAATGGTACTAAAATACCAACCAAGTGGTACTAGTACCACTCACTAAATTCAAAGTGGTGTAGATTTACCTCACCCAGAATAAGTGATGCGTTGCAACTGGGTTCTGTTGAAGTCATTTTAATTAAATGATCTGGAGGGATTCCCTCTTTGCCTTGATTTTGGTATTCATGCATTATTAAAGCTCAATTCACACAGGAATTATAGGAACCTCGTAAATGATTAAAGGGATTGAATAAGAATGAAACTAAGGAAAAAATGCACCGTACCTCACATACCGAACAGGTTCGAGTGGACAAACTTAATGCCCCTATGATACTGATGATAAGTTCTGAATACATATAATTGCTAGGAATGCACAAGACCCGAATATTAAATGGCGCGCGCCATTACGATGTAGGCGGCGCGTCGTCGGTCTTCGGCACTCCTGCTAGTACTCACGACATACATTACATGGGTAGGCACGTTCTAATCGATTAGCCATCACATAGTGCTATGACGCCGCTGCATTAGGCGGGCACGTTACGTCGGTCTTCGGCATTCACGCTGAAATCTTCACGGCGCCCATTTACGTGGGCGGGCATGTTCGATCGGTGCCCGACACTCTACTAGTGCTACAACATACATTCACGTGGCGGGCCGCGTTCTGTCGGTGCCGGCACTCCTACTAGTGCTCTGACGCCACATTACATGGGCGAGCGCGTTCGATCGGTCGCCCGGCACTCTTGCTGTGCTCGACACCTCGATCTTGTGCGGTACGTGAGTACTTATTGTGCTGTGTCCTAGTCATTTCTTATTACTGGTCTAGGTAATCCAATGGTTATATGACAAGAATTTGAATAATGAATAAGATTAAAGTAATGGACATTGTTCTGTTTTGAATGTATCTAGTACCTGCAGTGTAAGGATTCTGTGTGCCTACGGGTACCCTACTGTCTGAAGTATAAGTCTGCTAAAAGTATAAGTATAAGTATAAACTCTGTAACTCTTACGGGAGATCTGAACCAGTATAATTTTGCTATAAGTATAAGTATACGTCCTACGGGAGACCTAAATAAGTATAAGTCTGTTATAAGTACAAGTAGGCATATAAGTTTATTATATGAATTCATGTTAAATTCTAATATTTATTATTGTACATCTGTTACTATTATATGCTTACTGTACTAGAATATTATTGTATATGTATAAAACATATGTTTCCCATTAAGCGTAAAGGAAGCTTGCCGCGGGTTTTCAATGTCAGGTGTATCTGAGGAAAGAAGGCAGCTAGTGATCTTCCACATTTCTTGAAATTTAGCACACTTGTAGGGGTTCACTACATGTAGGTTTCGTGCTCTGATTATGTAAATGTAATGTACAGTTTTGTATATGTAAATGAGACTCAAGACTGTATGTATATGACATTATAAACACCACTAAGGTGGTAGTTTTTATTTTGTATTTTTTTTTATACGATATTTTGATATAGTTATAAGACTTGGGCCACCAATATCTGAAAAAGCAAGTAAAGAGTCTCAATCCAGTCTCTCGCACCTCCGAGTGTGACATACAGAGTCATGGGCTGCATAGATGAGCAGAGGGTCCTATTTTCAGATTTTCTGATGGAAGACAGGGCTAAGGATTGGTGGGATGCCGTGGATAGGAGGTATCCTGATGGTATGTCATGGGACCGATTTCGGCGGGATTTTCTTGGCCAGTTCTTTCCTCAGTCACAAGGATCCAAAAGATTGAGAGTTCTTCATATTGAAACGAGAAGAACGTAATCGTGTCGAGTATGAGAAAGAGGTTCACCGAGCTAGTCGAGATTGGTTCCATATATTCGGGATGATGAAGTCTGAAGTGCAACGGTTTACGCGGGATGCAGCCTTAGGATCAGTGTTCATTTGTCTGTGGTTCCTCAGAATAGATTTTGGGACTTAGTTGAGGCCGCTCTAAGGGTTGAGAAAGTACTATAGCTATGTCTCTTGTCGAGTAGGCGAGGAAGGAAGTAGAGGGCACAGGACACTTCCCAAACGAGCTGGGTGGAGTCCTAACGAAAGAGAAGCAAGGGTAGGAGTTCTGAGAGGCCGAGGTGCGGGTCGGAGGCTGCCTCTAGTAAAGAGATCGATGAGGCCCCCAAGCTGCGATTAAGACCCGAGAATATTCCTCGGAATGCGTGATATGTGTTGAAAGCGACACTTTGGGGAGTGTAAGAGATACAGTATAGGGTGTTTCCACTGTGGCCAGGAAAGCCATTTCATTAAGGAGTGTCCTTAGTTGATTGGTGCATGGACATTAGTAGCCAACCTAGCTACCCCCGCACTAGAGATGAGTACTCAGAGGTCTTCAGGGAGAGGTTTCCTGAGCAGAGGGGCCAGTGCAGCCGCAGGTAGAGGCGGCCATGGTGGAGGTAGAGGTAGTGCCCCAAGGATGCAAACAGAGACCCGTACTCAGGCCGGAGTTTATGTTGTGACCCAGCAGGATGAAAATGCAGCTCCTGATGTGGTTACTAGTATTATTTCTATCCTTGAGCATGAAGCATATACATTAGTGGACCCAAGAACCACACATTCATTTTCATGTAAGCCTTTCTTAGACCGCTTCCAGCTAGAGACCTAGCCATTAGCGGGTCGTATGAGAGTTTCCCTTCCAACAGGAGATCCGTTAGTCTCAAACAGAGTAGTCAGAGATAGTAGAGTTACGATTGGGGACGGGGTTCCCCACAACGGATCTTGTGGCCTTAGATATGAGGGATTTTGATGTGGTTCTCGGCATGGATTGTCTATCTCGCCATAGAGCCATATTAGATTGTTATAAAAAGGAAGTAAAGTTGCATAGGCCAAAGGGGTGAAATTAAAGTTCGGGAATCGTAGAGAGTTATCTTCAGAGTATGATCTCCGCCATGGCAGCGTAGAGAATGTTGCGTAAGGGTTGTCAGGGTTATCTGGCTTATGTGGTGAAGACAGGGAAGGAGGGGACTCTAGTGGATGAGATTCCAGTTGTTAGAGAGTTCCCAGATGTATTCCTAGATGATATTGCAAGATTACCTCTAGCTAGAGAAGTAGAGTTCACCATTGATTTGATCCCAAGGACTGAGCCCATTTCCATTCCTCCTTATAGGATGGCTCCTATAGAGTTGAGGGAGCTTAAGGCTCAGTTGGAAGAGTTGTTGAGTAAGGGATTCATTTGACCGAGCATGTCTCCATGGGGAGCTCCAGTTCTCTTTGTGAAAAAGAAAGATGGGAGTTTGCGGTTGTGTATTATAGATTACAGGTGGTGACGAGGTTACCATCCACTTGTCGGTATCCACTCCTAGGATCGATGGGTTATTCAATCGACTCGGGGGTCACATAGATTTGAGGTTGGGGTATCATCAGTTGAGAATGCAAGAGAGTGATGTTCCTAAGAATGCATTCAAGACACGCTACGGCATTATGAGTTTTTGGTGATGCCGTTTGGTTTGACTAATGCCCCGGCAGTGTTTATGGATTTGATGAATCGGGTATTCCAGCCGTATTTGGATAGGTTTGTCATAGTCTTTATCGATGATATCCTAGTGTGTTCAGGTAGTCCGGAGGAACATTTAGAGCACCTAAGGATTGTGTTGTAGACCCTAAGGTAGCGGCAGCTGTATGCCAAGTTAAGTAAGTGCCAGTTTTGGCTTGTGATTAGTGAACCAAATAGTGTTATTTTGAACACTGTTTATTGGGAGTTTTGAGTACTTTTTGTGTACTAATCAGCGTAATTAACCCAATAGGCACATTCAGGTCCCGACTATACTACTGATCGCATTTTGTGGCTATTTTTTTAGTTTTTGCAAGATAATCAGGCCAAAATTATCAAGTCAATTCAAACACGAAGAACCCGAGTTGACTTCCGGTTGACCCACCTTTTTGTGATTTTCCCATTTTTACCCTTCATATATCATGGGTATTGAGGACACTTTAGTATTTTTGCTGACTTTGAGCACTATATAAGCTCAAAACAAATCTTGTACCAGGAGCTAACATTTTTTCCAGTGGAATAGAGACAGTGTTGGGCGGGAGTTTTCCCGCTTGTTTTTCTTTGCCTTCATTTTCTCTCACTTTCTTCCACTTTCTCGGCTACCAAACACCCCTTAAGAATGAAAACTCAAGGGATGGTTGGCTAAACCTCCTTTATCCTTGAAGATGAGGGCTACTGGGCTACAGTTTTTAAGGTAAAATGATGATTTTCTGTTTTTAACGCAAGCATTTATTTCCATTAATGTTTCTATCTCTCATTCTAGATTTAAATCCCTTAAATCTATCTTGATTGACCAATATTTGGCAATTTTTTAGGGTTTAGTGGATGCTTATTGCTAGATCCACTGAGATTTAGTTAGTTTCCTATAGCGCCTGAATCCGGGTATTACGTTGACCACCAAATCAACTGCGAAAACCTATGTGTCTCATATCATTGAGCCCTTACAGCTAATTAAACTCTTAAGCGTTGGGCCCATACATCAATACTCACCAAATATTTAACCAACTATATTACAATAGTTCAAGAGTAAATTACACTCTTAATTTAAAACATATATTAGACTAGTTAGTTCTAATATATACACAAAATGTGGATCAAGGCCACAGTCCGGCCCGCTTCATAATCTCGGCCTCTAAGGAGACACCTGAACACCTGAAAGGGGGATCCCACGACGGGGTGAATAATGCCCAGTAGTTGAATTCTCCTACGAGGGCTACTCCCCACCTAAAATGCACATGCAATGGCACATCACAACATCCACATTCATACAATTCACAATGAATACATCGAATGATTTATATCATGCATGAATATTTTCCATGCCCATACCCCAAGTCACCGCAGAGCCCCCTCACATGCCTATGCCAAGTATTGAAAATCGTCAGCAGTAATGCCAATGACACTTGACTCACAGGAGCCTTTTACGGCTCACGGTACTAAGCGATTTGCGATAGGTAACCATCGGTCGATCCAGACTGGCTATCCTCAACTCTAGGTCTAAGTGATGAACATGGCCAGTGTGTTTCTCTTAGGCAATAGAACTTTTCGAATCTGCTATGGGTCTCTAACATCCATACATAACTTTTGGATAGTACCGTAGTCTCTACGCACCGTCTCATGAAAACCTTTTCGGAGTCTTTTACACCCATTCGGGTCTTTTACACCCATGCAGGACCTTTCGGATAATACCACGGGTCTCCTACACCCGAGTTCCAAGGATGCCCAACACACATTAATTATTTCTCACTTTATAATTTGAACTATGAGTCTTCATTGGACGTGGTCTGAACGACCTCGACCCCATTCACCCGCAAAATGGTGAATAACCATATCGATGCACCATACCGACTCGGCTGGCGATGTCACCGTGCACATAAATGCAATGATGCCAATTCATATATCAATTCAAATGGCTCATACCACACAATTATATCTCATATAATTCAAACAATCATGTTAACACATCAGGTAAAGCCATTAACATCTCATTTTCCATACATTTCAGCCAATTTCAGATTCAAGCAATGTGGTTTACCTTCTGCACCTCATTTCATGTGCTTCTCATGTCAGGCACATACAACAATTTCATGGACCATTTTGTCTGACTACAATCAGTGTTTTAATGGTCCCCGACGTGATGGGCTGGCATGGTGGCGGAGTCTCTCTGGCATCGGTTCCATTTTGTGGAGCGGAGAATCTATAGCCATTCGACCTCACACACCAAACAGTATCATGCCCTTTTTTAAACAAAGGAATATCCAAGTAGGAAGACTACCTCCAGAAGTTGTTGAAACTCTCTCAAAAATGTGAGTACCGCGCATAGCCACTTATAATGTAGAGCAGCACCTCTTGGCTTGCAGCCGAGAACTAACGATTACGATCTGGAAAATTTTAGAGAGAAGGTGAAGCCCCTCTCTCTAAAATCCCTTCCTTTCTCTCTCTTTCCTTGCCTCTCTAATTTCCCTCCCAAACCCAGTTTGGGAGAAGAGAGAGGAAGTCAGATTGGTCTTCTCTTTCTTACATATCTGACCTTAGGTGGTTGAAAAATTTCCTTATCCTCTTTATCCATCTGCTTTGGATTTCCATCAGTAGAAGTGCCACATATCACGTGGGCCCCACTTGACTCTCCTTGTTTGACTAATTCTACACCTGACACGTGGCACACTGTGAGCCACTCACCTCATGCCAAGTGTCAGCACCCCTCTCGTACTTTCAAAGAAAAATGTTAAATTAATTTGTCTCGAATTCAGCGAAGAATCGACGTGGTAGCTAGATTTGCATGAGAAAATTCAATGGTAAAGTCTGTTTTTAGTCATCCAGTCTAGAAAATTTCAGGACACAGTGAAATTACCATTTACCATTTTCGCCATTAGGATTTTCTCGGGGTTTCACGTTGCCATTTATTTTCCACTGTAGGGAAGATCAAGGAGATATGTTTTCACTGTCGGGGAGAATTAATGTCCAATAAATGCTATATTTCAAAAAGGAAAATTGATTAGGGTTCAGTTTTTATAGCTAAACAAAGATCCGGTTCGGGAATTGACTATAGGTCATTCTCAGCCCTTGAGGAAAAGAGCAGGAACCTCTCGTTACAGCAGGACCTCGGCCCAGTGGCACGATGCTTGGGAATTCTCTTTTATGTTTTACTTCATTTTATTTTCGGTTTCCAAACAATTCAACCCAGCATTTTTACGAACCTTAAAATGAAAATAATTCACCAATTAAGGCTTTGCTTTGTAAATCATTTGTCACGAAGAAAACCCGTCCACGTGTTGACGCGACCACAGAGCATTATCACTATAAATAGCCATGCTACGACAATAGGAGGAATTAGGTTTATAAATTTTGTTGATTCCGGCACAACCTACTGGCACACGAATCAAATGGCGCCGTTGCTGGGGATGGTGCCTTAGTGCAAGTAATGAGTTGTTGAACTTGTGATCCACATCACAAGTATTAGTGAACTTTCATCCCTTTTTGTCTTTACTTTTAAATTCTCCTAGCGTTCACTGTTAGGTTGATTCAATTTTATACTGTCCATATACAATTTTTTTTTTTTTACCTTAGCTAACACCAACCTTTTTGGTAGCCTGGTTTTTGTTTCCTGTTGTGTTTTGTGTTGTTTTCATTAGAGTTTATGCACCACTGGGATAGGAACACAGTAGGTAGGCTAGAAAGGATAAGTGCCCCACAAGAACAAGGCTGTGAAGTGAGTTTGAACACTAGTCAGATGGAGCCTCGACTTGAGCAATGAGAATATGAGGTACAAAGAATCCCAATGCATATAGATCGATGAGGGATCATATACATCCTCAAGGAGTAGAAGTGCCCTCATGCATTGTGCCTCTGCACATAAGATATGATTGTCGGACCCTACACAGTGCCTCTGCTCTGACCTTCATGGAATAGAAATGAAAATCCATATACACATATCAGGGGTTTGAGGAGTGCGCAACGCACATTTAAGGAGGAGGTGTGTCACTAATATGGACAATGAGGTTAAATTATTTCCACTTGACTTTGAAGGAATGAGGCAAAAATATGGCACACCCGACTTCTTTATTAAGGTCATGGTCCGTTAGGAATTGGCGGACATGCGAGTACGAATTTTGAAGAAATTCTTGGCTGTGAACCAATATCTTGAAGCGGTTACACCTTTGCGGCCCATGAAAGCTAGAAATTCTTCAGTCTTTGGGAAAGGTACTTGAAACCATCAGTGCTTGTCCCGCGTAGCTGATACATGGATGCTAGTCAATCCACTTCTATGATGGAATGTCCTTCTTTATGAAAGCGTTGTTGGAAACTATGTGTGGAGGACTTCATGAGTAAAAATCCAGGAAAGCCGTGGACTTCGGATTATGTTCTTTGAGACATCTAAGCATGGGATGAACCCCGACCCGGAGGCGAGAGAAAGGTCGACTGCAGCCCGATCAAAGGGAAGGCGTAATAATATTCACTCCCGGAGGACGTGGAGATGAAAGCAAAGTTGTCCACCTTGGAAAGAAGGTTGAAGAGCTAGAAATGAGAAATCAGCATGAGGTGTGAGCGATGGTGAAACACCCTTTGCTTGACCGACCCGAGCTTCATTTGCGGTCTGCGGCGCTGAGTATTGCCCAGTGACCTTCGATGGGGATATGATGACTAAACAAGCCAATGTTGTGGGCCAATACAAGCCATCAACAAATGCCCCATACAGCAACAGATGTAATCCCAATTGGAGGGCCTCTAACCTCTCCACGAAGCAAGCCTCGACATATGCCCCTTGGTGCTTAATGTGATGTAGTTCTTCATCTCAACCACAATCGCCACCATCCTCATCTTGATTTGAGCGAACGAAGAAGCTATAATGGTGAGCAAAGTGGTGAGGCGGAGTTTTATAGGAATAGAAGGCAGTAAATACTCAGGCTAACCAGAGGATTGATACATTAGAAAGCACATTGAACAAAAAGATTGAGAACCTTCGGTCTAATCTTGCCCAAAAATTTGACAATGTGAGTATTCGATTTCTAGGTTGACAAACCAATAGCAGGTGCAAGAAAAAAGAAAGTTCCCCACTCGGGGCCTGGCCCGATCCCCAGAGTGCTGAGATTGAGCTCTTCAGTGAACCACCTCCCGGGGATGAGACGAAGTCAAGGTAATCACTCGGGGGTGGTAAAGGGGTTGAGGCGACCGGTCCCAGGCCGGCGGAAGGCACGAGAGAAATGGAAGTTGAACTAGAGAAAATTGTGATTAAAGAAGATGCAGTGAAGAAGAGAACACCCCCACCTTTTCCTCAAGCACTGAAAAGCAAGAAGAAGGTCATCAACCATGCTGAGATTCTAGAAGTGCTAAGGTAGGTGAAAGTCAACATCCCCTTGCTAGACATGATCAAACAGGTTCCAACTTATGCAAACTTTTTGAGGACACATTACTTACGAGTGAAAGTTTAAATGAAAAAGCCTTCCTTCTTAGGAACAATTTAGTTCCATCATCGATCTGAAGACTCCGAGTGAAATTACAAGATCCGGGCTGTCCTACCATCTTGGTAAATTTTGGGGGAACTTGTGTAGAGAAGGCACTACTAGACTTAAGGCTAGTGTCGACTTCTTTGCCTTATTGATATGCCAGTTGGGTTTAAGAGGTGAAACCCACTTCCATCACTTTGTCCACTAGCGGATAGATGCGTGAATCCGAAGAACGTGGAGGATGTGTTAATACAAGTGGACAAATTCTACTATCCTGTAGATTTCGTTGTGCTTGATACTGAACCAGTTAAAGTGGGAGCTAATTATGTGCCTATAATCCTTGGAAGACCATTTTTAGTCACCTCTAATGCGATCATCAATTGCTGAAATGGAGTTATGCAACTTACATTCGGGAACATGACCTTGGAACTCAATATCTTCCACTTGAGCAAGAAGCATATGCAACCATTGGAAGAGGGTCCAGAGGAGGTTTGCATAATTGATACTTTTCTGGAGGAACAAGCTGAACTGCAGGATGTGCTAATTGAGGAGTTGTCTGAAGAGTTGCAAGAAACCCAGGAAATATGTGTTGTACATGGGCCATGGAGAAAAAAAGAAGAAATTCTACCTTTGTTGATTGAGGAAGGAACTAATGAGCCTTAAAAGTTGGATCTCAAACCTCTGCCTGTGGAATTGAAGTATGCATACTTAGAGGAAAATGAGCAATGTCCAGTTGTTATATCCTCCCTGCTCAGTACTTCACATGAAAACAGCTGTTGGAGCATCCTCAGGAGAAACGAGCGGTTGTGGAGTGAAATCAACGACCTAAAGGGAATTAGCCTAGCAGTTTACACACACCACATTTATTTAGAAGAGGAAGCAAGATCAGTTAGGCAGCCACAACAAAGATTGAATCCTCACATGCAGGAAGTAGTACGTGCAAAATTTCTAAAATTGCTACAAGCCGGCATCATATACCCCATATCCGATAGCACACAGGTGAGTCAACTCGAGGTTATTGCGAAAAAATGCAGGGTGGCTAGCGTACCTGATGAAAGGAGAAGAGGTGAACATCCGCCTTACTACAGGTTGGAGGGTATGCATATCAACAGGAGGCTAAATTAAGTGACAAGAAAAGATCATTTCCCATTACCTTTTATGGATCAGCTCCTAGAGAGAATTTATAGGCACCCCTTTTACTGCTTTTTGGATGGTTATTTAGGGTACTTTCATATTGAAATTGCTGCAGAGGACCAAGAAAAGACCACTTTCACCTGTCCATTTGGGACTTATGCTTACAGAAGGATGCCCTTCGGCCTATGCAATGCCCCTGCCACATTCCAGAGATGCATGATTTCCCATTACCTTTTATGGATCAACTCCTAGAGAGAATTTATGGGCACCCCTTTTACTGCTTTTTGGATGGTTATTTAGGGTACTTTCAGATTGAAATTGCTGCAGAGGACCAAGAAAAGACCACTTTCACTGTCTGTTGGGACTTATGCTTACGGAAAGTTAGCCGGCTGTAATATGCAATGCCCCTGCCACATTCCAGAGATGCATGCTTAGTATCTTCAGTAATTTGGCAGAGCGCATTATGGAGGTCTACATGGACGGCATTACTGTATATGGAGGGAGTTTTGAAGAATGCTTAATCAACACAGAGCTATCCTGCACAAGTGCACATTGAATTTTGGTGTTGAGCTGGGAAAAGTGTCATTTCATGAGTCGACGAGGAATTGTCTTTGGGGCATATCATATCCCAACCGAGGAGTGGGGGTTGACTGAGGAAAAATTGAGGCGGTTCCAAACTCCTTCCTAAATGTGAAAATAGTAAAGACAGTTCCTTGGGCATGCGGGGTTTCTATAGGAGGTTCATCAAAGACTTCTCAAAAATTGCTAAACCTCTTCTGCATTGCTGGAAAAGGATGGCAAATTTATAGATGAGCCAAGAGCTTTGAGGGCTCAAAACTTGCTTGACCACTCGCTGAGTGGTAAGGACCCCAATGCGATTCTGGCACGAAGTTATAATGCGATGCGGTGATCTTCCATTCGGAATTAGTTCTTGGTCGAAAGAGGAAGAAGGGGAAACCTTATGTGATATACTATACGAGAAAAGCGTTGGATGGAAGCGCGGAGGAATTATACCACCAGTGAGAAAGAGCTATTGTAATGAATTACATGCCTTGGATAAATTTCGTGCATACTTGGTAGGCTCGGACATCATAATCTTCACAGACCATTCGGTTGAAGTGCATTTCTCCACCAAGAAAAATGCTAAGGCTAGGCTCATTAGGTTCTCTGCCTCCTTCAAGAATTTAACCTCACAGTCAAGGATAAAAGGGTGGAGAGAATGTTATTTACGGATCATCTCTCATGACCAACATAGCACACAACACTCACAACCCTCCAATTAATGATGAGTTTCTTGAGGAGTCCCTGTTACTTGTGGAAAATTCCCCATAGTATGCTCACATTGCCAATTTCTTGGCAACAGGAGAAATACTAGTTTACTGAAAGGCATAAGACAAGAAGTTCTTCTTTGAAAAGATTCATTCCTACCATTGGGAAGAATTGTTCTTGTTCAAATATTGTGCTGATCGGATAATTAGAAGATGTGTGCCCGAGGAAGAACAACAAGGAATACTCAGTCACTACCATGAGAATGCATGTGGAGGTCATTTTGCTTCCCAGAAGTGTAACACCCCGAAATATACCCTAGTTGTTTTCAACATGATTTAGGGTATTTTGTAGGCATAAATTGAATTTTTCGTAATTTAAATGCGAAACACGGAAAATTAGCAGGAAATGCATTATAAGACATGGGACCAAAAGTGTAATTTGTCAAAGGGGCATAAAATTTTATAAGTTGTTAAGATTAGAGGTGAAAGTGGAAATAACTTAAGTTGTAGTGGAAATGTCAGAGAGAATGAAGGAGGACTAAGGCAAATAAGAAAATTTAACTATAAAAGGGAGGAGACAAAAAATAACTCATTTTTGGTCTCGAGCAAAGAACATACGGGAAAAGGAGGAAGAGGAAGAAGAAGAAGAGAGGAAGAAGGAGCAAAGCAAAGGTATGGATCTTTGGAGTTTGGTATGGAATTTGAGTATGGAATAGTAAGATTTTGTCCAAAAACTACTTGGGTATGGATTGCTAGGGTTTTCTTTGGATGTTAGTTTGGTTCCCTTTCTAGGGTTTTGTTAGGAATACATCCTAACTCTAGATTTAAGGGAAGTTGGGTTGAAAATCCCAGTTGATGTCGATTAGATAGGAATCCTTCATAAGTGTATGGTTTGTAAAGTTGGAGAACTTTGGTATGAATCTTTGGATTCTTTTGTTCAATTAAAAGTGTTTGTGGAGTTGTTTTAGAGAGTTCATGTTGATTTTGATGAAGGATGGAATATAGAGAATTATGGAAGAAAAGTGCATGAAAAATGGTGATTACGCCATTTTAAGACCAAAATCGCACCTTGAATGCCGTACCAAACGAGAGGTGGTACGGTACCATATCTTGAGAAACAGCTAAATGAAATTGCCATCCAAAGTGAAATACTTAGGTACCCTCTCCGTAAAAGAAAAGAAAAAAAAGAAAAAGAAAAGAAAGAAAAAAAAAAGAAAAAGAAAAAAAAGAAAAAGAAACTTAAAAGAAAAAAAAAAAAAAAAAAAAAAAAAAGAAAAAAAAAAAAAAGAAAAAAAAAAAAGAAAGAAAAAAGAAAAGAAAAAAGAAAGAAAGAAGAAAAGAAGAGGGGGGGGAAAGGAAAGGAAGGGAGGAGGAGAGAGGAGGAGGAGGAGGAGGAGGAGGAGGAGGAGGAGGAGGGGAGGAGGAGGAGGAGGGGAGGAAGGGGAGGAAGTCATTGATGTAAGTGCAGCAGGTAATGCAAATTTTCCAGTTCCTCTGACAGTTTTTGGTATTTTTGCATAGTTAAGCTATAATTCGCATACCGGGAGTATTAGAACTCTAATAAATGATTAACAGGGGTTAAGATAAGAAAGAAGTAAGTGAAAAATGTACCGTACCTCGCCGCCTCGGCGAAGCGAGTTCGATGTGGGCTTCATGCATAGCCCAAGATGGGAGTTGAATACATGCTGCATAGGAATGCCAAAGACCGGGTATTAAATGACACGCGGCATACGACATGTTGAGCGGGACACGTATGAGTGCCGGTACTCTGCATTTGAGTACTTGATTGCTCTGATTAGTGCGACGACACTCTTTGACCGTGCTTCGGCACATTAGTATGATGCTCTACGGAGTTAATTACTTGATTGCTCTGCAGATGCCCGGTGCTCTGTTTTAGGACTTTGGTATCTACGATTAGTGCGACGGCACTCTCTGTCGGTCTTCAGCACTCTGCTTTGTCTCTGACGCCAGTCTTGTCTGTTATCTTGGATACTTATTGTGATGTCTTACTCATTTACTAATCTTGGTCTAGGTATTCCCACATTTATATGATAATAACTTTGAATGAGGTAAGAGTAAAAAAATGTGTATCGTTACGATGCAGTAATATCTACGGTGCTACAGATAAGAATGACTCTACGTAACTCCTCGGGAGATGGATCAGCATAAAAAGTTGCTATAAGTACAAAATTATGGTCATATGGGAATCAGAACCAAGCATAAGTAGTTTATTATAAGCATAAGTAATTGTATAAGTTCCTTATGAATGCATACAAAGTCTGATATCCGATATTATTTATCTTATTACTATAACTATGTATATGCATATTACCTATGTTTCCCACTAAAAACGTAAAAACATGCGGGTTTTCAATTCGTGTAGGCAGAAGAAGAGCCGGTGATCTTAGCGTGCGCTCGGCCGGCCTACAGTAGGGTTCATCACTGTAGGTTCTGCGCTCTGATCAGTAAATGTAAATGTATAGTTTTTTTTTGTATATGTAAATGGGACTCAGGATTGTTTGTATGTGACATTGTAAACACCACTACGATGGTAGTTTTATTTTGTATTTTTATATACGATATGTTGATCTGGGTTATAAGACTTGGGCCTTTTGACGTCACGATAAAGGTAGTAAGAGTCGATCCGATTATATAGTCTCGTGCCTTGAACCCGGTTCGGATATGCCATCCGGGTCGGACCGGGAATCGGGGTGTGATAAGAAGATTGCCATGAAGGTGCTACAATCTGGGTTCTATTGGTCTTCTCTTTTGAGGATGCCCTGAAATATCTAGAGAATCACGTAGGCTCTTCAAGATTAGGGAAAATATCTCACCATCACATGATGCCTCTAAACCCAATTATGGTAGTTGATTTGTTCGATGTTTGGGGCATTGACTTTATGGGGTCATCATTCCCTTCTTCCTTTGGATATTTATACATTTTGGTGGGAGTCGACTATGTGTCGAAGTGGGTCAAAGCAGTGCCTTGCAGAGCGGCAGACCATAGGGTGGTGCTCAAATTTTTGAAAGAAAATATTTTCTCTAGATTTAGGGTCCCAAAGGCCATAGTCAGTGACGGAGGTTCACACTTCTACAACAAACCCTTTGAGAACCTCCTAACTAAATACGATTGTCGAAGCATAAAAAATGGCCGCTGCGTACCACCCTCGAGACCCGGAGGTGGTCAAGTCGAGCTCGCCAACAGAGAAATCAAGACCATATTGATGAAAGTAGTGAACTCTAACAGAAAAGACTAGTCTCTCAAGCTACTAGATTCCTTGTGGGCATACAGAACAGCCTTTAATACCATTCTTGGAATGTCGTCGTATCGCCTAGTTTATGGTAAGGCATGCCACCTGCCTATGGAGATTGATATAAGGCATGGTGGGCCATCAAAAAGCTGAACCTAGATTTGGGACGAGCTGACCTAAAAAGATTCCTCGACATCAATGAATTGGAAGAATTACGTGAAACATGCCAACCTCCAACCTTAAAACGCAAGACTACACCCAGAAATGACTCATCAATTGATACTCGCAAAAATTTCATAAGATGGGGACCAAGGTTAGAGGACCTGGGTTCATCCTCTTCCTCTCGCAAGCTCAAGTCGAGATGGACCAGTCCCTTCATCTTCCACCAAGTTCATCCTAATGGATCAGTCACCGCTAAATTTCCAAGGACAGCGCACATTCGCTGTCAACGGGCAGAGGCTGCAGCCAGATGCAAGACAGCTTGCAATGCATGTTATAGAGATCCCCTTAATCCCCTGAACTAAAGGTTACCCGAGTTAGCTGTGGTTTCTACTGTAAACTCAAAAACTGCTTCCTGGGCCTTTGTTGACTTTTGTCCTACTGTTTTCAGTTTTATCTGTAATTGCTAATTTCCTCAATTTTTATTAATGCTTGTAATTTTTTCTATTTTTATTCTATTATTCTCATACTTTGGTATTTTGGTTTGCAGGTGTAGCTTGAGGAATACTGATAGTCATAGTCTAATTCTCACTACAAAATTACAAAGGGAGTTTCAGCTCACAGCTACAAGAGAGATCCTCCCATCTTCTCCATTCCCATCCTCCAATCAACATGGCCCTGACTCATGAGGGCGCAGTTTCTCAGCCCCAGGTGCACTTCTTCTCCACCCCTACCGATACCTATTCGCCTCATTAGTGTCAAACCCTCACAGGTGATTAAGACACTCTATATCACTGAACCACCGCAAGCTCCACTCTCCCACTCAGTATGATACGGGTCGGGCCACTCCATCTCTTCCATCAACTACACCATCCGAGGGTCCCACCCCAAGAGGGCCCCACTTCAAGCCCTGGGTGTCATCCAGCCTCGAGGCCCCAAGAGGCCCATTCCCCAATTGCTCAGAGACTAGGCTGATGACCTCCCTGCCTCTCCTCGCTCTATTATCCGCCCCTTCTTCCATTGCGCCCCATTACAGGAATTCAGATCATAGCACTCAAGGAAGTGCATCAAGCGAGACATATTATACTTCCGCCATTGGCCGATCCCAGCTGATATTCCATGAGGCTTGGTGTGTACGGCATCTCAGAGCCTCGCTTAATCTCCACACCAGTTTTTCTACCTCGTGGTCATGGAGTTCTACCATACTATGACATCCAGGCGAGTACCTCATCCTATCAAGATCCAGGCGATTGATGGCCACAGGGACACTGGCCACCGATATTGCAGACGCATTCCATTTCCTATCGTCTCTAGCCAACTCGATCGACTACGTGTCAGGCACCACCCTGCTCTGGGAGATGGTTCTGTTTTATCCGTAGACATAATGGAAGAGAGTTTGTACTTTTCCAGAGATAGCTTCCCCCGAGCATGCTCCTTATCGACCACATACTGCAGTCCAACATCTTCCCACTCCAACATATTATACAGCGGAGAGGAGCTATACTGTGAGGCCTCTATATCTCAGTATCTCAGGGTTATTGTTCGCCTAGTCGAGCTCTTTTTCTCATGACATCCCTCGACTTTGAGGACAAGGTCCATCCGCAGAACTCACCCGGCCGAGTCCCACCCTCCCTGCTCCCGAGGCTACCAGTGCGTCGCAGCCGAGCATTTGCTTTCCCGCTGGCCCGACAAGAGCCGCCGTCGAGATCATGGCGGCCATTCCCACGTTGACAAGTGGCACCGCCTGCATCAAGACCTTCCACCGTGACCTGGGCCAAGGATCACCAACAAAAGGTCATGCCGTAGTGGATCACCACCGTAGGTGGCATACGAGAGCCCTCGTATCGGCAGACCATCCAGCGCACTTAGTCATCGCTTCCATAAACAACAGACTCTACGCCTACTACCTCCCACCCGTAACTCGGCTGACCAAGACATTAGAGCGCCCTCGCAAGATGTATCCACTGACGATTTTCACCATTATGGATGCAACCACACTTTCACCACATCAAGATCTTTTGCAAATGGTCGATACAAATTCTCTTTAGTTCTGAATAATGATACGCGCAAAATCGTTATTTAAATCACGCCCATCCTAACGCATTCGTGAGTCACCCGTCTACTCCTCCATCTCTCTTCTTCAGGTAACCCACCAAGCTCTCTACACGCCTCGCAAGAATCTCACTAGCTGTGAGCCGCCCCAACTTCTCTAGACTGCTGCGAAGAATAAATAGAAGAACAAAGGATTTACTTCTGCCCACTGCCACACATCGAGAGGTAGCAGACTTCCTTTTCTTAACTTTCCAATCCGAGCCCCATTGCGAAGAATGACATTTGTTTAGGAGAGTTAGCGAAGGAAGTGGCTTTTTATATATTTATTTATTGCTATTTTGAGATATAAAGTTCTTTGTGAAGATTAATAACTTGTTATTAGTTTCTCATGTAGAAGTTGTTTGTTTTGGTTGTGAAGCTGTTAGTTTCCTTTGTAAAGTCAAATAGAATATATTCTTTATATATATCATGCAAATATACTGTAGTTTAAAATACACCTTTTTTTTGTGTTTTTACCTAGCTTGCAATTTGAAAAGCTGGAAACATCGGTCTACACACGATGTTAGATTGTCTCCATGCTTAATTGGTTGATGATCGCTTAAATTTGCTTTCAACCTTTTTTCTTCCACCTCTAGCTAACCAAGCACTGCAAGACATCGTGCTTCAACGATAGTCAAAATCGCCTAGCCTCCTGCAAATCTTCCAAAAACCTATCCTCTAGTTTCATTTGGACGCCTTTATTAGGTTAAGGACCCCATGAAAAGAAGGCCAATGAGTCTTCCTAAAATAAAAAGAAAGAAAAAGAAGAAATCAATGCTGCTTTGGAACCCAGTTACGCCCAAGGGGTATATGGGCGAAGTCTTGTGCTCTCCTGCAGTTCTAAGCTACCGGGTCAAGAGCCACCGACATTTAGTGCTTACTACATGGGTGGATGGGTGAAGCTTATCGGTCAGAAAAGTCGAGTCTCAAGTCATTCAAAAACCGTGGTGAAACCTAAAGAGTGTGGCTGGAAGATCCTTTTGACTCGATGCCCTGCTTCACCGTCGAGTCATCGGGATCCACGTTACATGGACTTTTAAGTAGGCCGATTCTCAAGCACAGACCTCAACACAAAAAAAGAATCGCTAATAAGAGCGGTCCCGATCTATTTAGGCCTGCTAGTGTACTAGGTCAGGCACAATTTGTCAGGGAGAATGCGCTGGCGCTTTATTGTTGAAAACTGATCATATAAACACTTAGGTTTGGTGGAAGCTCCAGGTCGATTCTTTAGGAAGGAAACTCTTTCGATGCTAGATTCTACATGGCATTCATTCTCTCGAGATGGTTATTGGGCAAGGTTTCAGTGATTCTCACTGAAAGTTAGACATTACTCATCTACAACCTTTTTGAAACATCATTTTTTTTTATGCACATAATTTTGTTATTAATTATTGCTCTTCTTTCTTTTTCTTTCATCGCTAAAGGACTAGGCAATGTGTCGTGGGTTGGGGGAGTGGATTAGTGCCCAAATAGTGTTATTTTGAACCTTATTTATCGAGGCTGGTTAATTCTTGTGTACTAATCAAACATAATTAACCCAATAGTCACATTAAGGTCCCGGACTTACACATCGGGACGATTCAGCATATTTTTGTAGTTTTGCAAGATAATCGTGCCAAAATTATCAAGTCATAATTCAAAGTCAACACGAAGAACTCATCATTGCATATCAAAACTGTGAGGAAAAAGGAGCGTAAAAAAATGTAGCATTGCAGGTTGCGAAATTTTGCAACCCGCTGGGTTCCAACTCGTTTCGTTTGTCTCGCCCACTTCTCGCTGACCTAATTCCTTTTTGTGATTTTCCCATTTTTACCCTTCATATCATATGGGTATTGGAGGAAACTTTGTATTTTTGCCAACTTCAGCACTATATAAGCTCAAACAAATCTTGTTCCGTGAGCTAACATTTTTCTAAGGGAATAGTGGACAAATGGCTGCATGAGTTTTCCCATTGTTTTCTTTTTGCCTCATTTTCTCCCTTTCTTCCACTTTCACTACCAAACACCTCTTAAGAATGACAACTCAAGGATGGTTGGCTAAACCTCCTTAGTCCTTGAAGATGAGGGCTACCAGCCACAGCTTGAGGTAAAATGAGTGATTCTCTGCTTAACTCAAGCATTTATTTCCATTAATGAGCTTCTATCTCTCATCCTAGGTTTAAATCCCTTTAGATCACCTTGATCATCTGTGATTTGGCAATATTTTAGGTTCGGATGCTTATTAAGTAGATCCACCGAGATTTAGTTACAAGGTCATTTCAGCCACCATAGCAAGAGATCAAGAGACATGTTTTCTGACTGTCAGATACTGAATGTCCAATAAATGCTATATCTGCTGTAAGAAAATGATTAGGTTCGCTTTATAGTTGAACAAAGATCCCTGTTTGGGTCTGACTATAGGTCATCCCCTCCCAACGAGGAAAAGAACCCGAGAACTTCATTACCTTTATGACCAACCCCAGGCTTGATGCTTCAGAATTCTTTTATATTTTACTTCATTTTATTTTCTGCTTCCAAACACCAACCCATCCACAAACCCAGTCCAAACAATTAACACTAATTAGAATTTCATCAAAAATCATTTTGAAAGAAGAAAACTCATCCCTGTGTTCACTCCCAAAGCCAATTTATATCGCGTGAGTCATGCCATTGCAGAGGAATTAGCCATAAATTTTGTTGATTCCGCATAACCTATCGCACAGTAACTAACCCTCTATTGTGGTGGCATTCCCAGTCATGTGATCTCACCGAGGGGGTGAGTGGATCCCCGTGAAAATAGCCATGGTAAGTTGAAACCGCCAAAGAATGTGTCGAGGTCAAGCTTCTCGTTTAGCTAGATTACGTGGTGCTTGTCGGCGTCTTCCGTGATATACCACCGTAATTGCTGACAAGGAAAGATTGTCAAGTATGATCGGGTAGATACTGGGCCAAAGAAATTTTGAGGAGTTAAAGGTAGATTGACTTCAGTCGCCTAGCTGCACTCCAATGGGGACAGATGGCTCAGGGTTTACAAGTGATGCTTTCAAGAGCCTCGTCTGTGTTTTGATGCGTAATGATAGGGTGATTGTATGCCTCCTAGGAAGTCAAGAATCATGAGGAGATTCATCTCTACACACGACTTAGAGCTGTGTCAGCCGTGTTTGCCCAAGATGGAGGCATTACTACGGGTGCTCTTGCGATCTTTTACAGATCGCAAGAGTCTTCAATATATTTTCACCCGTAAAGAGTTAAACCCTGAGGTGCAAGAAGATGCTTGAGTTGATTAAGGACTTTATCAGATTTGTTGGAGTACCATCCGCAAAGCTAAATAAATGTAGCAAACGCCTGAGTAGGCGGTTACAGTTCTTTGCCTCATAAGGAGATCAAGTTTTCTTCCACTATCGTGGATTCAGAGCTTTAGTGATATTGAGGCCATGATTCAGAGGCATTGTTAGCCATCATGCCAGACTCTCCATGGATCGATTCGTTAAGGCCAGATCCACAAAATGATTAAGCTTAAGGAAGAGATAGGAAAAGGGAAAGAAAGTAGAGTTTCCAAATCAGGATTCGCGATGATGCTGAAAAGGCAGAGGAATGTGTGTGCCAAAGTATGGCAAGTTGAAGAGAGACATTATAGTAAAGCACATTCATCTCGTTTATGCTATGGCTCAGGGGTAGTACTAAGATGTACAGGACTTTGAAAGAACATTACTGGTGGAATGGATGAAGAAAGATATCGCAGTGTTTGCTCTCCAAATGCCTAACTCACAATGTGTGAAGGCAAGCAGAAAGCATCAAAGGCCCATTGATACAACATTCTATTCCAAGAGGTGAGTCGCAGATTCATGGATTTGTGGACAGTCTTCCACTGACTCCGTAAAAAGATGATGCTATATGGGTGATAGTTCATCCATCATGAACTGGCTTCATTTTCTACCACTCATCAAAGAAGGATTCTCCGAAAGTCAATCTGGTTCTTCAGAGGTGATTGAGATAGTGAAACTCATGGGGTTCCAAAGCTTGAAGCTCGATCGAGACCCTGTGTTCACATCCGTGTTGGGCCCAGCCCGTGTGCGTTTTGTGGTACTGGCTTCATTTCAAGACAACATTTCATCCCCTAAACCGATGGCTACCGAGGACCATTCAGACGTTAGAGGATATGCTGAAAGCTTGTGTGATGGAATTCAAGGGAAGTTTGGGATACTCATTTACACTCACGGAGTTCGCCTCAACAACAAACATCGACCAAAGATAAAGATGACCCATTCTCGAGGCGCTATATTATAGGAAATGTAGACTCAGCAAAGTCGATGAGGTTGGTGAGAGGAGACTAGTAAGCCCTGAGTTAGTGTAGATCACTTCAAAGAAAGTGAAAGTCGTCCGCGGATACGGAAGATAGCAAGAATGGGACAGGGCGTTAGTGCGGATAACCGGCCAGAGACTCAGGCTTCAAGATCAGACCGGGTATTCCTCAAGACCCTTGAAGGGTGTCGGAGATTCGGGAGGGGAGGCAAGCTCACCCGAGATTTGATAGGCCTTATGAGATCAGGAGCAAGGTGGGGCTAGCTGTGCCGAAGTTACCCCAAAGTTATCCAAGATTCATGACACATTCACAAACAATATTAAGGGTAAGTACATCTCGTATCTTCATACGGTACGAGAGAGCAAGCCTAGTGCAGCTAAAGGAGAACCCCACTGATGAGAACACACATAAAAGTGACAGATCCGGCATGCACTGTGTTAAGGAGAAGGTGACTCTCTAGTTAAAGTCCTGTGGAAGAATCACGAGAGAGGCGCCATCGTTAGACAAAGGCTCAAATGCGCCGCTTCAAGATCCTCAACTACTTCTTAATCGGGAGGTATTTTCCCTTTCCTTTGAGTTTAGTCTGCTCATTTCATGAGCAAAATGCCCAAAGGAGGGAGAGTCTCTATCCCGACAGGCATATTTACAGAACTCGTAAGGTCACAAATGCACCAGCGGGCTTCCCTTAATTAGTCGAGTGGGTCACAGCAGTTGAAATTGGTAAAGTTCTTCAAAGAATGGTAGCACTTTGCAATTAAGGAAAGTGGAGGAGGAAAGTACAAATCATGAAAACTTTAATTAGTTAAAAGGAGCCAATAATAATAATAAATTGTCGAATGGTTCAGAAAGACTATGTTCCCAGATCCTGCATTTATCGAAACTGATCGCGCCATTGAACTGGCTCACGAAATCTAGTGACTCTAGAAAATTTCGTCAAATCTGTGATAAATGTAATATTTTACCATTTTCTGTGGGCTGATAATACTCAATGATTCTAGACGTAGATTTTTATGCAAGAATCTCAGATGAAATAACTAGAGTTAACAGCTTAAATAAATTGAATTGAAACTAAATAAATTATTTCAGGGACAAAACGAACTCCAAGTAATATATCACATTCAAATAATAATTTATAATAATAATACAATACAATAATAATAATAGAAAAAAAAATGGATAAAATCAAAAAGGAGGAACATACGGGAGAACGTGAAGAAAGGAGAGAGAGAGAGTTTATTTTTTTCTTTCTTTCTTCTTAAGATCTACGAACCTGACTATGGCTCACCAGAGAGTAAAGGCAAAGTTGGTCTACGCGATGAGAGCTACGCGTGAGTACCAAAAGCTTAGTGTTTCGTCAAACTCCACGAGGTAGAGAATTTTCCTACTTGTGTTATTTCTATCCTAAAAGGCATTTAATGGCTTAGGATTTGCTTAGAGACCGTGAGAGGCCGTAAATTTTAGTCCCAAAATTTTTTGACTGAGTTTAAGAATTTGACCATTTCTGCTGAACCGAGCCGACTTCCTCGAGACCGTTTTTAGACAGTCAAAGTTGAAAATTTCAAGATTGCTTTCTGATGCCCCGGGACATGAATTTCAGAATCAAGCTTTCGAGCAATCCCGCACTATGTTGTTTGGTTTTGATCCCGACCGGGATGTTTTCTAGTTTCAGGGTGTGTTTTGGTATCACAATAATTCGGTGACGAACCGTGAAGGGACCAAGAGGTGCCCTGTTTTCCATGGGTTCGAGAATTATGCCATTTTGTGGGTTATTGTTAGAAAAAATAAATAATATGTTATTATGTAATAAATGGAAATTATAGGTAGGGTAAAAGCGGTGGCGGAGAAATTTTGAAGTCGTGCTCGATTATTGTAAACAAAAAAGTGAGTGTTCTAAACTTTATTTTTCAATACTAGTGTATTGTTTATAAATCGTCGATTTGTATGCTATGGTTTCAATTGTTAAAACCATATTTTAAAGCTTATGGTTTTGATTTGTTAAACTATATTTTATAAAGCAAGGGCGCAAGCAATATGTTTTTATTAAGTAAGCAAGCAAACTTATATTATTGTTATGGTTTTAATTGTTAAACCATATTTTAAAGCTTATGGTTTTAGATTTAGTTGAACCATATTTAGCAGTAGTTTTGTAAGCAAGCAATCAAAATTATACTTTATGTCGCCTTAAGAAACTCAGCTGTAAGGCAAGCACATTTGGTTATTCCCGTATGCACTATGAAGTTAGGACATGATCAAGCCCATCGTAGATTACTTCCTGGCCAAGAAACTTAGCTCATGCATACACATTAGAGGAGACCGTAGCATGTATTGAAGTATATAGGTTATGCGCCAACTATTTAGATGTGGGCGATGAAGCATTCCACCATATTTAATGAATAGGTGATGTGGGACACGAGGTCCTTCCAACCCAAGACTAAGAGGAGACATCGCTTTCCCCGTGGTTTACTAGGTACAACAAGCAAGAAAGGCCTTTCAATAGTTGATCTTTATTTTATAAGCAAGCATACGCCTTTAAATCGACCACTGATAAGGTTAAGTAAGCGCTTATAAAAGTTTTATAAACTTTAGTAGTAAAGCAAACAAGGCTTATGAAAAGTTTAGAAACTTTATAGCAAAGCAAGGTTTTCAAAATGTTTGTAAAAAGATAGTTTGGCGCTGACATTTTCTAAAGCAAGGATTTTATAAAGCTAGAGACTCACCAGCCTCATTAGCCTAATATTTTCCCCTGCTTAGTACTATTTTTCCTACATGTGACACGCCAAACGCCGGGACAGTCAGTGGTCCTCCTCTGTCCACAAGTTATATGTGCTATATTTATCGTTGGCTGTATATTTGTAAGAAAGTACTTTGAACTGTATAAGTAGTGCATATATGTATGTACATAGTTTTGTTTTATAAAATGTGATGAGCCCGAGGCTCTTTTGAAGTGTTGTTGGTTACCAAGATTTGTAGAAGTGTAATTTGTATTTAAGGCCAGAACCTATATGCAACTATTACACTCGTCGAAATTTTATAAAACAATGTTTAGAAAAGAAAAATTTTATACCTGTTTCAATACAACACTCACTTCACAGGATTCTCAATGCCAAGATTTTACGTAGTTCTCACAGGGTAGGGTTGTTTCAAGACATCGTCATAGTAGGTGGGGAGTGTGTCACAACTTCTTTACAAAGGGTTTATTTAAACCGGTTTTATTCTCAGTTAGCAAAATGGTTTGGAAAACATCTTCAACCCAACTTAAGGGGGTCTCAAATATTAAAAGTTTTTCCTAGTTTAGTTCTTTCCACAGATTTGATTTAGGAATATTTTCCATCCTGTTAGTCAACAAATTACCTGTTTTAGTGGCTGAATAGCTTTCAATTATAGTTGTCAAGAGCTATCAATTAAGTATTGTAAATCCCATAATATTCTATCAATTAGGTGCTGTAAATCCTATAAATATTGATGTACTCTACCACTATAATATAGAAGCAGAGTTCATATTTTTCCCTAAAACTTTCACTTTTGTATAGATTCTATTCTATGGCTATGCCTAGTATGTTATATTTTTGGGCTGGTTTGTATGTTTCTTTCTATTCTCTTTGCCTTGTTGGCCTTAGGGGCTTTTCTTGTATATGTCCTATATACTCTTTTTTTTTTGTCAATATACTGCTCTTTATCGATACAAAAAAAGTACATAAAGAATGTGTAGCTGCAGCTGGAGAACTCTTTCTTCTATAGGAAAAGGGGATTGCAATAACAGTTCTTGGAGAAGGGCAAATATGTTAGATAGCAGCCAGAAAAATGTGTAGTACTCTCAAGCATCTTTTAGTTGAAATGGTAAAAGGTTCTTTAGGCATTTATAGCAATTGTATATTATTTGGCTTTGGCATTTTATGTGATTTGTTTCTTTCAGTGAAATCAAATATTAGTGTGCATGGGTCACATTGTGGACCATGTGATTCACATAAATAAAAGGAAAAAAATAAGTTAAATAAATGGTGTGTATGAATCACATTGTTGAAAGGGTTACATTCAAGGTGTTCATTTTCTAGAGGTTTGCTTGTTATTGTTGAAACAATTGAATTCAGTATTGTTGAGATGTTTTTACTTTGATTATTGCCTAAATTATAAGGAAATTAAGAGGGGAAAACCCTAATTTGTCTTTAAAATATGTATTATTCCAAGAATTACAAACATATTGGTACCAATGAGGGCCAACACTGCAAGTTTGGTCATTGATAAACCTTTGATCAAGTTACGACCCATATTTGAATTTCTTGCTGATTAATTATTTTGTTTTGTCCTTTTCAAAACCCTAATTTTGATAAAAATTATTTAATTTTTATATTCCATCAAAGACTCAGAAACCTACAGAAAAAAAAAATTATAATAAATAAAGGATGCCAGAATGGAAAAGAAGTGAAGACAACTTTACAGGACATGGCATTGGAAGCAACAATGGATATTCAAAAGCAGTAATCTCTTCTGTTTGGCCTTATGCTTCTCTCACATAGTCAACAGCTTATGGTGGAAGTGTTTTCTAAAACAATTTCCATGAGTGAGAGGTTTCTATCTGACATGTAAAAATAAGTAAATAAATAAATTTAACCTCTTTTTGAGAGGGTCTTAAAAACAATCCTGAAAAAGATAGTTCTTGAGAATTGTTTTATAGAAGAAAAACCTGCATTAGAATTTGAAATGTTTATAAATTTGTTTTTCTTCTTACATTCTCTCTCTCAAAAAAAAAAAAACTTTGAACTGTGTCAAATATATTTTCCTATTTTTCTTTCTTCTGCAAAATTATGAATTCTGAGCCTCAATCTCTTCTATTTAGAATGTTGTAAGAGCTGAAAATAATTTTGGCTACTGCTTAAGAGATGTAAAATTTTCGTTTTATTCAAACTTTTCAAAACAAATAAACGCTGCTAGCTTACGGTCACATTTAAACAAATAAAAAACAGTTAAAAATGACCACTATTTTCAATATTTTATATGCATGACCGTAAAACAAAAAAGTTGTTTTCCTTGTTTTCGAATTAAATTCAACCAAATTAACCAAATGTAAAGAAAATGAAACGTATTTTCAACCAAATTCAAGACGAAACGTATTTTTCGAAACGAAACAAAAGACAGAATACATCAAAATTTTCATATTCTCGACTTGATTAGTCGAAAATTTTCTAACTGAAACGCCAAGACCAAACTCTTAATATAATAACCAAGTGGTCAGCCTAAATGAACCCAAAAATCTGCAGGACATAATAGACAATAATCTGTACATTATTAACGTAACAGAAGATAAGAAGAAGAGCCTTCAGCCACTGTTACATCCAATACTTGACAAAAGATACAGTTTGAACAAGATTTTAGTCCAGAGAATTCTTAGAACAAAGACCAAATACCAATTCCAAAGATCCTTTCATGGAGTTCATCACCGTTTTGTCACTGTGTGGCACAAGGGAGATATAAGAAGAAGAAGAAGAAGATGGGGAAATAGCCTGCTTGATATTCCTTCCTTTCCACCATTTCACTCTATAGTAGATGTGAAAGAAACTGTAAGTTTGATGATAGTGGAGGACATTATGAGGAAGGGATGGGGGGGTTGTACTAATGAAATTGGTGCACCCAGGTAGGTAGGTTTGTGGAGATTCACACACAACCTGTAACTGCTGCAGAAGTCCTGAGGAAGAACCCCCAGGCACTGGCATTACTCGCCCTGATGTGTGTGTTCAAGAATCCATGGTTTGTGGTTGGGCCTGAGGCTGTTTTGAGGCCAGGAAGAGTGTTAATTTATTGTCCCCCAATCAAACAATTTATATCATCTGTTAAATAGCTACTGAGCTCTGCAAGGAATCAGCTTCCTTGCAGTGCAGTTGCCACAATATGATCAAAAGCTGCCCATAGAGATGGGCAGGACTGTTTTCATGGTGCCCCACCGCCTGAAAGCCCCGTTGGGATAACTCCTGCCAAAACCCCAAGCAGATCCTTCATCACCAGTTTCAAACCATGCCTAGCTAGAAATGGGGTGTGATGAGTGTCCCTGGAAGGAAGACTCAGCTAAGAACCTCAGAGGACAGTCTCTAGTTAAGCCATGGGGGGCAGGGTATTATTTGCTCAGCACAGACTTGAACGGGAATCTCTGTTAGGATCAGTGGGCAGAAGGCATAATCTTCCTAAAGCGCAATGCATCAACCCAAACCAAAAGATGAACCCAGGTGTAGACAAATTGTTTTATGTCGATATTGAGTTGAAACCTGTGTCACAAAAACATGAAAAAGTCAAAGTCTGCCCTGTTATAAGGCAACATTCGATTTGCCAGTCATGGGAAATGGAAGAAATACATGGCCCTGTTTTCTAAAGTTATGTGTTCTTTGTTCCTTCTGATGCCTAAAGATCAGTGGATTCTTTCTTTAAATTGTCACCATGTTGTAGCTCATGTGCCTATATATCTGATAATGTAGTAGCTACTACTTCTAGGAAGATGTTTTTACCTTCAGTTGTTTCTACTATGTTCAAGGGCTAAGGCAATTTTTTAGATGCAAATCAGGCATTTGAGGGCTGGAGTGTTTCTTTCATCTAATATTTGGATGTTCTTACTTACTTGCGATCATCAACTAACTACCAAGACAAAAATACAGCTGCTCGCTCACACACATACATTGTGAGTGATGAAGCTTTTGATCTACATATTGTACTCTATACTTTCTTCTGTAATGTGAGCATTGTGATTTTTCTTACAAACATTTGTTTGTTTATGCCCATCCCTCTCTCCACAATCTTAAATATTTCTTGACGCAGAACTTTCCAAATATCCACTATCATCTATTTTTGTATGTCACAGAAGATTGAGAATGAAGTCTAGCTTAGTTAATTTGAGCCATTGACCATCTGCCTTGAGAGCAATGACTGTTACATTGGGAGAATATACATGCCATTACATCCTTGCTCTGGAGGTTAAAACCATGGAAAACAAAAGTAAGGGCCTGTTTAACCCGCTTTTTAAAACTTCTTTTCTTGAAGGATTCGCTGGTTGAAAAACACAAAAAGAACACCATTGTGTTTTTCTTAAAATCGTTTCATATCTAATCCAAGATTTTCACGCCCTCCGCCAACAAAAAACTGTGACCCCGTCACGCCTTCGTTTCCTCGCTGATAGCAGGAAACAAATAGCCCTAACTCTCTTATTCTTCATTAGACTATTTCTATGTAATGATAAAGCAGTATTCTTAGACAGCTTATTGTTGACGACTTGGAATTCAGAAAATCTTCAGCTATGAGGATGGATTTAGAATCTGGCAACCCAGGAAGTGACTGGTAACACAAAGTTTAGGGCTAGTGAATAACCTGAACATACTATGTAAAGAAAAATGCATGTTAAACAATTATAAATTATCAATCAAGAACTAGTTAGGAAATTGGGATTTCACCAATCATTGGATGTCATTTACAGGACCCAAACTTTCAAATTACTGAAAGATAAGTGATACTATCTGGTTATATAAACTCCATTTTATGGGTTAATACCAGAGCCAAATTGAAAGTTATTTCAGTGATATAACCGTTAACAAGCTTTTCATGCATATTAACGATAAAGAAAGATTTCATTCGGCTATGTGGAATATAAACAATATCAAAGTTAAACTCACAAAAAAACAATCACTTCCAACAAAAAGACCCTATGGTTGGTAAGTTGAAGCACCATAATTCATATACAAGGTGGGAAAAAGAAATGAAAAATGGAGAAAAGGAAGAGGAGGTCATCAAAAGCAGGACTTCCAATTACTCAGCAGATATAGAGAGAAAAGAACCTGGGTAGGGTAGATATTACTTAAACCATGGTTATTATTCATGTTCTCTCAATGACCTTAGAATCTGTTCTTTGTGAGTGCTTTGAGGGGGAACTTGATCCTCTTGAAGAACTATGTCCAAAAAAGTTCAGCTTACCAATCTTCCTTGAAAAGGAACTCATGAAGTTAAGAGAATGAGACTTCTGCATATCCCTCTTCATATGAACATGCTCTTTCTCCAGATCATTTAATCTCATCCTTAATCGAGCTAGCTCAAGTTTTAGCTCTCGGTTTTCCCTCCTTAATGATGCATAATTGTCTCTTGGTGACATTGCTGCGCTGAGAGCACCACTGCTGATCCGCCATGACTGGTGCAGTGGCTTCGGGTCCTCATCTGCATAAGACGTGCATAAGGCGTTTCTGAGCCGTAACTGCTCAAAATAGAGGACTTGGACTATTGATTGGAGAGGGAGGCGCTCATTTTGTGCAGCATGTGCACCAGCTTCTTGTGAGAGTTTTTGGAAATCAATCAGTTTGGTGAGCTTCTTCTTGTCTGGATCAGATAAACCTTGATGAGCCTGAAGAAATATGCGTTCATAATAGAAAAAGGAATTAATAGATTGAAATCCAGCAACTGGGAAATAAGGGACCCTTTTCTGTCCTTGTAAAATTATAAAGATATAAAGAGAAGCCTGCAATGCTTCTTTCAGTTTGTCATAATCATAATTTGAAGAAATAAAAAATAGCAAGAAGCCTAATCAAGAATTGATGTATCTGGATAATTAATATATAGTCTCGATACTATGTCTAGCAGCTACTAACTGTTTTAGAAAGTTAAGCTATTAGGATATGGCTAATATGGCCTAATATATTTATTGTCTACCAGTCTAACAATAGATAGAATAGGATAGATATGTAGTAACTACCTACTTTTAGGTAGATATCAATGGCTCGATATAAGCCATCATGAACAGTACGAGCATGTGCTGGTAAAGTCTCTGCAATGACCATGAACTTTGAAAGCTTGAGGTTTGCATCAGGGGCAATTTCAGCAAGGTAATTATCCACTAGTTTGGAAACTTTGAACAATGCTGTTTGGGATGGTGAAGGAGGACTTTCAGACTCAAAAACAGAGGCATCATCCATATCTTCATCACTGTCATCTTGCTGAGAGAAATTTACTAAGATTCTATGAACAGTGTCAACATCAAATAAGGTATCACCAGCATGCCGGAATGATGGGATCAAAAGGTCATCCAGAGTAGCAATATCCAATTGGGACCCGATTCTCCTTTCAAGATCAAGCCTGCTAGAAACCGAGCAATCGAGCATCACAGCGCTTCGCAGAAGGCCAAACAGGAAATTAATGGGAACAGCAAGTTTTTCAACTGGGAGAAGGCTGACAATCGTCTCAACCACGAGACGCTCATGAGCAGCAGTAGTACTTGAACCAGAAACTAACTCAACTTTCTGCTGCTGCTGCTGGTGGTTGGATGGATTCCATAAGCTGGATTTCTTTGTCAGTTCCTTCTGGGCATAGTTCACAAGTGAAGCACCAATGCTTTCAGGGCGAACTCCACGGCACTTCATGGCTGTTATGACTCTCTGATACAGGTCAATGCGAAGAGCAGAAAGATCTTCTATCCACCAGTCCCCTTCACATTTGGCCTGTCTGTTCATGTGAAGCCTCCCGGAGCTGCTATACTCCAACCGCGAGAAGCTCGAAGCAATTTGCTCTACACATGCTTTGGAGGCTATTGCATCTATGCATCTGCTTACTATCTTCAGCTCATCAGCAAGAGGGAGTAGGTTTTCACATTGTTGCAAGACTTCCACACACATTTCAAGATTCTTGCACACAACACTTTCAAGATACTCCTCAGCTCGGCAGCCAAGATTGTCTTTTGAAAATTCCTCAGTCATCTCCAGGTAATCTGAAACACAGCATAGCTGTGCAACATTTCCAGAGGTGATTTCAAAATTAATGCCATAGCAGAATTTTGCTGCCAACTCAAATGACTCTGCACCTCCAGGTAGACTAAGAAGCTCTATCCTAGAATTTTCAGAATCCCTGCGTTCTGCTACTAACTTCCGTATTCGGCCACTTCGAGAAACAAGAGGGAACTGCATTAAACAATAAGACATTCATAAAAAATTTTTGAAATCACAGCTCTGTGAGATTATTTCAGTGGAAGAAAAGAAACAATCAACAAATTTTTGCTTACCATTGACCACCAAGTCAGGACATGCTAAACATTTAAATATTTTGGAAGAACATTTGACTTTAAGATCATCAATTCCTCAACCCCAAAAATCAAGAAAGAAAGAAAATATGCAACCTAAGATAGCATATGGTCGATGCTTACTAGCAATGATCATATATTTCTTCTCACTATTTATTTGCTTATCCTTGGACCAATAGTTCCATCCCCACTCTTCCAAATCATTTCTGGAGCACTTCAAGTGCTCTACATTAAATCATAACCAAAAAAAGAGTGCAGGGCTAGTTTTTGATGTTTCTCTATCCAAAGCAAACAAAAAGCTTCCCAAATTCTCCATTTGTTTTCTAGAAAGAACTACATTAGGGGGTGGGGTGAAGAGGGAGAGGGAGACTCTTACAACCTTTTCAAGTTGGAAAGGGTGCTTTAAGATTTATGTTCTCTTCCTTATTTCTTGGTGTGTAAAGAAAAAAGAGCAGTATGAAAATCTGCTAGTAAATTGCAATCTCATATTGGTCTTGGTCATACTTCAGCTTGAAGCTCTCTAAGAACTTAGATAATATTAAATATATATCCAAAGACACCTACTATGAATACAAATATGAATGTGAAGCTAGCAATATATTCATATGGGAGAAAGTTGAAGATCAACACTTGGGAAATAATGTTTTTCTTGTAACCAAAAGTAGAGAAAGAGCATCATGAAACCAAAAAGGTTGCATCAGGTCATGGGTATATGTTTATGGAACTCAAGATAATTTGGGACTGCAGAAATATAAGGTATTTTACAACACAGAAGTGATAGAACTTTATTGGGTTGGTTAAATTTGCAAGGAAAGAAAACAATGATTTGAAGAAAAACTTCAAATTCGTGATAGAAAAAGAAAAAGTTCCAAGAATACACAACCTTTGACAACTCTAGGCAACCCCCAATTTAGTTGTTCAGGATTCTATAATCTGACAACCATTCAAGAAGAAATACATATATTTTGAAAAACTTCTAAACATTTTCAGTATTCTCAAACTACTATCAATAGAACCAGAAAGAAACAATTCTCCTTTTCATAACATAAATCTCATTTTCTCCATTTGAGAATATATTGCAGAGATTTCCCAAACTCGTTTCCAAGTTTTTCCCCAAGTTAGGAATTGATTCTAACAGGATGAGAAGGAGTGAATTATGATGAAGAGAACATGAAAGGGGAATAATGGGAACAAAAAGTTAGAAAAAGTAGCTTTGTCTATTAGAAAAGAAAGGTCACCCAATCAAATAGAGGAAGATTTGAAGAGATTCATCATAGAACCATGCACAAACTCACCTTATGTAGTGCAAACATCCCTCCACTCACTTCTATTGTAATATCACTTGGAACATCCCGGAAAATCCTACAGAAGATAAATAACCAATGACTGAGTAAAAAGTTACTTGCAAAAAATGATAGTCATATAAACTTTCAGATCAGAGTAGTGTTGCTTGGCTTCTGCAGGATACATTAAACCTAATATACAACAAATAAAAAGATATTTCATAGAAGTAAGATCTGAAGACAACTCGTATACACATTCAATCATGGTGGATTGTCATCATCAGCTAAAACAGAACTTATGGAATTTGTTGTGTTGAAACACAAATTATCTACATCATCAGAATCCAAAAGCAATAATTGAAAAATGCTCTACAGAATAGAACACAGGGAGCAAAAAGATCACTCCGGACTAGTGAACTCACACAAAAACCTATTTATCAATAGAAAAATGGGAGAGGCATCTCAATTGCGGAATGTCATCTTCAGCTAAAACAGTGCTTATGTAATTTATGGTGTTAAACACACCATTATCCACATTATCAGAATTCAAAAAATGGTTAAAAATGCATAACAGAATATAAAAAGGGCAAGAAAAGATCACTACAGCATGCTTCTTTTTTTTTTTCAGTTCTTTTTATTTTTTGGACTAAAAAACTCGTACAAAAATCTATTTATTAATAGAAAAACCGGGAAAGCATTTTAAACAGAAGAGAGCATGGTCTGCCATCAAAAAAATATGGCAGCAACATACTTGAAGAATCTTATTGCTGGTGTTACAGAGTTTTGAAAACATTCAAAGGATCTGATAAGATGTAGGGACTCGTTTACTAATTGAACAAGAAGCACAAGCCAGGGATCAGGAAGTAGAGCAAAGAAATTTTCATTCACCATGGGGCACTTCTGGCCATGATGAAGCAAGCATGTAATATTGTATTAAGATGTGACTTCTCTCTGGTGATATCGGAATTCGCTTATATTCAGTGAGAACATCTGAGGCAGTAAAACATAAAATCAATTTTAGGTTCACAGGTTTAATAATGGATTAAAGGAAGTCAACACTTCTGATGTCATTGAGTAAGATAGAGACAGAATGCAAAGGGGAGCTCAAAAATGAATTGCAAATGCTTCACATGATATCAAAGGGAGGTAGTGTGGACTCAATCATCACAGACACTTTCAGTTCCAAACAGAAAAACACACCATGGACAAGCAATATGCTCGGAAACTCAATTGCATAATAATAAAAGGGGTTGATCCTCACTACTTGGGAGTTGGCCGAGAAGTATATTCGGAAAAAGGAAAAAGAAAGGAAGGGAAGGAGAAGGACCACAAACTTTAAGCTCAATAAGAAATAAGATTTGTATGCAAAAACTTTTAAATTGGATCAACCACAAAACTGTGGTATTTTCCTTACCTACCTGCTCATTGATCTTTGCAACATGTAGAACAGAAGTCCAGATTTTATCACATAAAAACATCAAAGTTAGAATATATAACCCAATATCCTGGTCCCGTAAGCATTTTTTGACAAATATACATAGATAAGTAAAACAACTGTAAAGAATGTAATGTTTGTCAACATTCTTTTCCTTAACATAAGTCCCAGAGCACAAAGGGCACAACCTGCACTAAGAATATGAAACTGTCTGTTACAATAGAAAGGCCAATAGATAAATAATTTCTTCTGGTTAACCCATCAGGAACCAGTTAGACAAACATCCAAGGACAACATCACCACGATACAAAACAGAAAACTACCCTATAGACAATAAGAAGAAGAAGATTTGAAGTCCAATTGAATCAGAACAGCAAAATATCAAATCCAAGCAATAAAATGACAGAGCCAAACTTCTGTTTTTTTTTTTTTTTTGAAAAAAAAAAAAGAGGAAAAGAGAAAAATTACCCTGAAAGCCAACAAAAAGAACATAAAAAAAATTGAAGTGAACTACAACATCGAAACATAAAAATGTGAGAAACAAAAACACTACTCTTAAAAGTAGAGAGAAGTGAGAAGTGAGAACAAATGAAAAAAGCAGTGTAAGAAATCAAGAATCCTTAGAACATCACAACAGAAGAAGACTAAAACCAACCAACCAACCAACCAACCAAACAAACAAACCATTCGTTGCATCGCTGACGTGAACACTTGGGCAAGGACAGCTGCTGCTGCTGCTGCTGGCTGCTGGTGGAGGTGGTTGTTCTTGTCCATGGGGAGAAGAGAAACCAAAGGAGGAGAAAAATGGTATTTTTAGAAAGAGAAAAGAAGGGTGGTGGGGTTGAGAGAAAGAAGAGAGAAGAGAGACAAAGACCCAGTCGGAGATGTTGCTGTTGGTGAAGCTCTTTGGCCATTTTCGTCAAACAAGTGATGTTCAAACCATGGATTGCAACTGTCCAAAGCAATGGGTCTCATTGGTGGGTCATGCTCTGCCTTTTCTTTTTGATATATCAACAAGACTACAACACACGCCTGAATTGACCAACCATCTGCCTCTCTTCTTCTACTAGTAGTGAAGTAGTGATACTACATTTTCCTTTTTGCTTTGTTTAATCTTGTAAAGACCCAGGAAAACAGGACCTGGGTTTGCAACTTGTAACTTTGCTCATCAAAAAAGTCAAAAAACCTCTCATCAACTACAGCAAAAGAGCAAGAAAAAAGGGAGGGAAAAAATGCAGTTTATTTAGTTTGACATATTTTACATTTTGTCCCTGAGACTTATAATTACAATTCCTCCCCTTTTTCAGGAAATTGACATTTCCACCCAAAAAGTTCTCACATTTCTATCATGCCTAATTATTTGCATTCTCCCCTTTCTTGGGATCTGCAATTGCTATTTTGGTGGAGTTTTGTCTCCAAATAATCTTTTTCAAAAAAATTCCTAAATTAACATATGTTTTAAAATAATGATCAAAATAATCTCTCATTGCCATATTATTATGATTATGGTTTTAATTTATTTTTTAATAAGTTAAACCCAATTTGCGATTATAGCTTGTGCCAAAATTTAAAACCTGACGCATGATCAAGAATTTTAAAATTTTTTAAATCATGGAATATCAAGAGACTGATAAAATTCGACATCTACACGAACCCAACACTCATGAAAGCCGCCGAAGATAACGTATTCAAATGTGATCCGTTAACCCCGCCTCTAACACGTTTAATAAATGTTTTTGCGATGTCGAGCCCGCTCTCAACGAATTGAACTTAATCGACGTGGGCTTAATTATTATATTAATTAATTAACTCATTTATCGTTTTTTACTTATGTTAAATATATTATTAATTAAAATTTTATTTGATTTAAATAATAAAATTAATAAAACATATTAAATTTATTGTGTTATTATCTAAAACATGTAAGATTTAATTATATAATTTTTATTATTTTAAATAATCATTAACGTCATATTTCTTACATACTAAACACGAATAATAAAACGGGCCAGAGCTTGATTAATATCGACACATTTATTATTCAGTATCGCTCGCTAACGATTTATTAGCGATCCGTACATGTAAACACAATATAAATACTAATCTATATCGATACAAATCACATCCCTAATTATCAGGTATGGTTTTAATTTTAAGTCTAAAACTATAGTTATTAATTACGGTTATAATTTTTAAAAAAAATTTAAAATCATAATCACCAACAACAATTTTGATAAATGATAATAAAAAATTAGTTTCGATATTATTTTAAAATATGGATTATTTTGAGAATTTTTCTTTCTTAAAAATTATTTTGGGACATCACTCGTTTGGGTGCCCAAAAATCTAGAATTTCTCACTTTCTCTCTCTCTCTCTTTTACACGCCTGATTTCCAAGGGAAATTATACTTCCTTTTCCTTTTCCTTTTCCTTTTCCTTTTTCCTTTGTTTCAAGGCCTTCTTTGTGATTTGTCTCTCTTCTTGTCAATGTTTATTTGTATAAACCTCTTTACTTAATGATTGATTGAAACCACCTCATAAAATACTTTTGATTTGTAACATTTTCAAGACTCTCTCTCTAACAAAAGTACCAAACAAAAGAAAAGCATACCAAAGAAAAGGAAAAAATTATATCAGATATATATATTATATATATATATATATATATATATATATATATATATATATATATATATATATAACTAAATATAATTAAATTAATATATTTGAAATATAATTTGAAGTAATAAATTAAAACAAATAATTGATTTTATTTTTTTTAAAAGTATTAAATAGTAAAGAGGTAAAATAGGGCTGGAAATACTAATAAAAACACATATTTCCAAATAAAACACAAGAGAAGACAAATCTCAATCTACTCTGTAGCATACAAGAGGAATCAAACCTAAAAAATTGAAGCATATGTAAATATACAATGAGCGATTAAATGATGGATTTGATAGATGTTGATGGTGGTGTCCACTTTGATCAAAAATGGGAAGTAGCATCCAACACTTGGACACAACAACCCAACTACTCATCCTCCTCTCACCTCACCCTACCCTTATAATTTCATATCATGTCATCTTTTATTTTATGGTCATATACCCACATAGCACTACAAGACATGTCAAGTGCTATTATTAATTTATTTGCTTCTTTTTTCTCATGGCTGAAATTTGTGATTGCACTAGTCAGTGGACCACCACACCCTTGGCTAGTAGTAGGTCATAAAATTAAAGTTACGTTTTAAATGAAGTTTATTTGTTGCTAAGGTTTAGTCATTTCATTTCAAAATTAGTTGATTGTAAGTGAGGTTAAGGGGCCGTTTGTTTTTTTATTTATTGAATATTGAATATACTTTATTTACTGAATAATAAGCGCTTAATAAGATAAGATGGTGTCGTTGCTTTTTATATGCTTAAATTAATATTAACTATATCAAGAAAGCAATTTGTTTATAACTTTATTCTCCTTATGATAAATGAAAAATATTTATATAATACATATATATAACATCTTAACAGTATTAATAAAAATAAAAAAAAAAATCTTAAAATTATTATGATAAAAAATTTATTATTATCACTCTTAAAAAATAATTATTATATTTATCTATTTTATATAATTAAAATAGAATATATAAAATTAATAATTAAAAATATGTATTCATTACAGTCAAATTGTTCTTTTAAAATATTTTGTATTGATTTTAAAGATTTTATAACATTTTGGGAAGATTTTAAAATATACCTTTTTCCTTTTAAAATATAAAAATTCATAAATAAGTCATATCGAAATAAAAAAACAAACTGGCTAAATTCTGAAATCATATTACTTTCATAAAAAAGCAAAAAATAAAAAATAAAAAATAAAAACACCCCCTAAGTTAAAATCTTAGGAGTAATACAATATACATTCCCACCCAACTTAATCATATAGACTAATGTGATATTACAAACCTAACATGATCCCAATCCGGTAATCCCAAGGTCAATGCTAACATAATTCAAATATCTATTCCTTAAATAATCACTTTTGGGAAGTGGGATGGTCGATAGTATTTTTGTTTTATGGGAAAATTATGTTATGATTTATTAATATGATTCTATTTTTTTAAAAAAATTATGAGGAATATGAAACCAAGAGTAAGTTAACTCATTTAAAGATAATTCCTATTGGATATTTGTTTTGAGGAAGATTAAAAATAATTACTATTAGTTGTTTTGTTTTGGGGAAGAGAATTCTTGTTTCAAAAATGTCATTTTTGAGGACGGATAAGAAAACCAAAAAAAAAAAAAAAACAGATTTTTTTGCTCAGAAAACTCAAAACAAAATGATTTTTTTTTAACCCTTTTTCAATTTGCTCAAAATTTTTATTCCCCCCATTTTTATTCTTCAATTTATCTGGTTTTTTCTCATATTTGCTTAAGACATTTTGGAGTAGATTTTTTTTGAAAATTTTTATTTTCATATATAAGTTCTTGATTTGGTTCTAATTGTTGAAAATTTGAAGTCTTGAAAGTTTGCTATTAATGATACTGAAAAAAATTGTATGAGTTTCTTACATTAAAGTTATATGATACTTTGGGTTTTTCAAATTCTGAATTATCATTAGAATATAAGAGTATGGGTTTTTTGAATTCTTGTTCACTATTTATGCTAGAATACTTATGAGTTATTGCTCATGAAGGATTTGTGCGTTTGATTTTACCGTGTGATTTCCATTTTTTTTTTTTTTGAATCTGAAAAGATTCCTAAATTAATTTAAAGAAAAAAAGTTAGATTAGGAAATAAAAAAAGAAAAAAAGTTGGAATAGGAAACTAATTCTTAAGAGAATCTTTCAAAATCTGTTAAAAAGTATTATCTTCAAAACAAAACAAGAATTATTTTTAAATGAGTTAACTTGTCCTTAATTTCTATTCCCCATAAACTTTTTTTTAAATAGAATCATATTAATAAACCATAACATAATTTTCCTTTGTTTTATTGTGTTTTACTTATTTTATATATATATATATATATGATACAACATGTTATCTTTATTCTCTTATTTTTAATATTAGAAATTATACCTTAAAAGTTTAGAGACATAGATGTAAAACTATAAAATAAATTACTGTGATGCAGCATGTTATATTTATTTTTCTTAATAAATATACCCAAGTAACATGTCATATCTAGTTGAAACCCTAACCGCTCCTTCCGTTTTTTTGTCTCATTATTTTCTCTTCTAATCCTTTTTCGTCAAGTAAAGATGGGTAATTTTTTTATCATTCTTTATCTGAAATCACCTCCATGCATCTCATTATTTAATTTTCTTATTCAATAAAATTGTTATTTTGTAAAGATTTAGATCTTATCTTATTTTTTGTGTTGTCTCTGTATAATACGGCATTTGGTTTGCCGTTTTATTACGGTATTTGGTTTGTCATCGTAGTCTTATTATGACGTGGTGTTTTTCATCATCTTGTTGTGACATTTTATTTGTATGGGGGCATGGATTCAATCAATTAAAGATTATATTAAGGAATTGGAGTTGTAGATATTATAATCCCTATATCACCAAATTTGTAGGCTTCATGTTGATTCTTTATACTATTAACATGATATTGTTTAATTTTTTATGGTTTTTAGTAAATTTTTTTTTATCTTGGATCTTTCCTATTGCAAGTTTAAATCAATAAAATTATTATTTTTTCTTTCAAAAAATAAATAAATATACCCCTATTTGATGATATAAAACTTTTTATTATAAAATATTTGATTAGTGAGAAAAAACAAATTTATTAAATTCATTGATGCAAGGTTGGGACCGTGATGGATGATTCTAAACTGAAGTTTAGGTGTCAAAATATGGGTTTGGGGGTAGTTTCTAGGCCAAAACAGGTTACGGCCTAGTTTAAGCGAGATTTTCTGGTTGGGTGAATTAAGATTTTATGAGTATATAAGGGAAAAAGGGTACTAGAATGCTTATAGAGAGGAACAAAATACTAGCTTTAGAGTTGAAAAATTATGACAAATAGAGAGAAGATGAGATGGCAGGAAAGTAGATTTTGCACAAGTGTGGTTACTTACCCAAGAATGGTAAAACGATCCACGCTAGATAAGGATGGAGTGAAGGCGCCACAATCAACTATAATTCAAGCCGAATGATAAGCCTGACAAAGACTCCCCACTACCGTTTAATCCACCTGCGTGACGAGAAGCCACGAACTCTGTCCCCAAGGGAATCCACCCAACAGATAAAGAGTAACAAAGAATAATCCTTAAAGTATATAAACTGAAAATATTATTAAACTCTGAACTGATTTTCAAAGAATTTATACATTAGGGTATATATAAATTTGTACTTTCAAATCAAAAGAGCAACTTCCAACTAGGAAAAGAAACTTTCTAAATTACAAAAACTTCTATTTTAACTAGAAAAGAAACTTTCTAAATTACAAAAAGCAACTCCTAAAGAAAAACTTTCTAAAATAAATAAACAAACTTCTAAAATAAATAAAGGAACTTTCAAAGATAAATAAAGAAACTTTTCAAAATAAATATGGCGCTCCACATCGTGGTTTGCCTGTAAGTCCGACCACGTTTTTGCCTTCCAAGGCCCAAATGATGGGCCCAAAAAATGAGTTTTCATGCCACGATTCAACGCCTCGACCTCCCAATCCAATCTCTTCAATAATTGTAGGCTGAATTCCAATGTTCGTGTTTACGATGCTCCCATCAAACCCCTAGTCAAAGATTGTCCTCAAGTCTTCACCATGATAAAGGTCTCAAACTTTAACTAATGTAGGCAAGATATCATACACGGACAATTTAACCTCAGCATTCTCAGATCTTCTTAATAATCTGAAGAACCATCTATCTTTGTGCACAACTTGGAACACCTCTTTTTTTTTTTTTTTTTTTTGTCGGATACAAGTAGAACACCTTTTTATCATGTAATCGAATCCATCCTCCCCGACTAAAGCACTGGGCCACAGCTGAGAACCATATGCTTGTCTTCATCGTCTACCCCTTGCCCTTTGTCAATCTTTCGCTCTCAAGTAGTCAAAAATGCTGTTAAGTTTGGCACCAAAAAACACATACTCCAAGAAACATCTTTTCATGCACCAACATAATATGAACTACATATAGAGTTTCACTTTTGAACAAGCCCTTGTCAAGAAATCATCAACTTGTGTTTTAAACTTCATGCTCCTTAGGCTCTTCTATAGAGGCTAGCTTATTAGGAAAAACCAAACCCAGAGGAGGTCTATTTGATGTTGAATACCCTCATAAAGGAAAAACTGTGGTATTTCTTTTTCAGCATTACATCAACAAATTCTATAATCGATTTTGCTGAGAATTTTCACGCCAACCAAAGTCGTTTGATTGAAACATTTTGACTTCTAAATCAAAATTTGACAGAGGAATCCTTTTCCTCATCTTCTTCAGAGCGTGTTTAGAGTCTAACTACTTCTTCAACATCCAACTTATATTCGACAAAGAGATTAGCTCATCGCCTTTCGACATGGTTAGATTCGATCACTGTCTGTAACATCTTCTTCCTCGCTTCATCTTCCTCAATTAAGGCAATCGCTTTTTCAAGTTAGACATTCGTAATCAATATGCCCCAACCCTTGGCACTTAAAAACACGCCGACTTAGAAGCCACCCTAGCTGCTTTCACTCTTTACTGAGTGTGTGGTAGTTTTCCTACCACTAGATTCCAAGAATTAGAACCTCAATGTGTCCCTTCATTAGCCGCAACAAATCTTAGTCAGAAAGTAGAGTTTCCATACTTTTTTAGTCCCAACTTTCAAAGCAAGTTTCATCACATCTTGAAGACTATCATATGGTTGCAAAAATAAACTTAGCAATACTGATCTTAAACCACAAAGAATGTAGTGGTATGCATATTTCCCCTGCCTGCAAGTCTTCTCATAATCAAGTTTACAAACTTAGGCCGACACTTCACACACTCAAATCTCTGTTAAAGTCTCAATTTTACATTGCCTTGCTAAAGAAGTTAAAGGGAAGGTATCCTTTTTACTTCTTTCTTCATCTTTCCAAGTTTGAATCTTTTACTCATCTCTTTCACGTTGTCTCTTCATGTTTTCACCAACAGAAGCATCTTCGCACATCTTTGTAGCCACCAACTTCACTCTTTTCACGTTCGTGAATCATAATACTAAAACATATACCCTGAGATATGCTTCAATCCAAAAATTCATCGTGATCCATCCTCCACTAATTTCGAATGTTAAATTTTGGATTGAATCTAAAGCCTTCATCATAGTTACCATGCCTCTTATAGTAATCTTCATTCTCGGCAGTAGCAATCATACCCATGATAATCAAGGTCTCGTACATACATACCTTTAGCCAGCCCCAAGAAACGCTCGTTGACTTCACAGCCGCAAAAGCCTTCATAAAAATCATATTTTTCCTCCTCGCTAGTGAACGACTAAACCGCGATTCTAGAGATCTTGTTCTAGCATCGCCACACCGCTTAGTTTCATGATCACCATCAATCCATGAGCTCGATACCACTTTGACGCACACCGCTGACGATGTATCTCAAGTTTAGTGTTTAAAACATGGGTCTGGGTGTTTAGTGTCAAACAGTTATGGTCGAGTTTATGAGATTTTCGTTAGGAATGTGTATCAGATATATATATGGTGCTGGTATTTAGGAATGTTATAGTATGGAACAAAATATGGAAAGTTTTGGGTAGAGGTTGAAAATTGCTTGCGGAAAGTTTAGAGAAGATGAGATATTAGGAAAGTAGAGTCATGACAAGTGTGGTTATCACCGGTTAATGAAACGATCCACGCTAGATATACGATGGAGTGAAGGCGCCACAACCAACTATTAGCTGACGCAAGGCTGATTGGAGTGTTCGACAAATAGAACATCACTACAAATCCACCTGCATTAGGTTACTAACCAGCCCCATTTAATTCACCCAAGAGATAAGAGAACAAAGAGAACTCTTAAAAATAAACTTAAAACATTATTAAACTCAACCGATTTTCTCAAAAGACTACATTGTGCAAGACATGTACCTCACTCTCTAAATCAAAGTTAACTTCACTTTAACTAAGTAGTTAAATCCTAAATTACAAAAACAACTTCTCTATTTTAACTAGAAAAGAAACTTAAATTACAAAGCAACTCCTAAAAGAAAAACTTTCTAAAATAAATAAAGCAAATCTTTCCTAAAATAAAATAAAGAACTTCTAAAATAAATAAAAGAAACTTTCAATATAAATAAAACAAACTTTCTAAAATAAATAAAGAACTTAAAATAAATACATAGCCTCCACATCGTGGTTTCACCTGAAACCACCATACGTTTTTGCCTTCCAAGGCCCAAATGAGGTCCAAAGCGAGTTTCTGTTTATTCAACGCGCCTCGACCTCCCCTCAATCCAATTCCTTTCCACACTTCTGAGATGCTCTGCATCATTCTGATAATATTAATGAATATATGAATTTGAATCCACTAAATTTATCCATTTTAATATATATATATATATATATATATATATATATATATATATATATATATATATATATATATATATATATATATATATTTCTTCTTTTCAAGTTGAAGGATATAAGGTTGTAATTTCGATAAATATTTAATACGTTTTAGGTTACGAAAAATTAAGTCTAGTTAATAACAAGATCCTGTTATCATTATCTAATGTTCAGTTAATTGTAAGAGGTATATTGTTCTCTAACTAATTAAAATCATTCAAGATCTTTTGGATAATGTAAAAAGGAAAAGTACTAATAAATTTAAGAAACAAAAAAAATATCAACATGCTTCCACAAACTACAAGAAATTGAAATTAAAAAGTTAAATGATAGACTCAAGCGTGAACTGGACTAGAATTAATATAAGTTTGGTTAGGCAAAAAATCTACCGGCGATCTTCCACAATAATTTAGCTATACTTGAAATAATTAACCTAGTCTAAAGAGAATTATTACCCAAATTAAGGATTTTCTCCCCTAATTTTAGTTTGCAAACAAAAACAAAGACAATCAAGGATGGCTTAAAACCTAGGATGTAGCTAAAAGCATTGATTTCTAGGGCACCCATCTCCAACAATTCAAAAGATAAAAAAAAGATGAAACTTTTGTGAATTACAAGTTTTTGGTACTCTCCGATGAATAGATCTTCTGCTCCTTTTCTTTGTATTTTAATCACTTTTTCCATTAGAAAGAAAGTAAATAAGGGAAAAGTGAAAAAAGAAAGGAAAAGAAAGACTAAAAAACTTAAGATATGGGGGGGAGAGAGTGGGTGTGACAACTTATTGATAATTTTATATGATTACCCACCACCCCTCTAGCAGGCCATGTTGGGTGATTATAGGTGGGGGCTCATCATGCTTGGATCCACCACCCACATAATTACATTCATATCATATTATTTCCTATCATATCTTCCACCATCTCCCCCATTCCTTTCATGTAAATGGGAACAAAAATTTTTGTGGTTTTCAAGTCAAACTTCTTAGCATCTAAGGATATGGAATAATAAATATGCATGGAGGAGGTCCCCCTATGAGAGGGTGAAGTGTTGATGGCTGATGGGTCATGGGTCATGACAAGGGAAGCTTTATAAATCTCCAACCTCTTTGACTAGCTTCATTGAGTTCATGTCACTTAATTTGGATCACAATTTTGATTTGAAAGCTTAAATATCCCCAAGTTCTTTGATCTAAGCTCCTTAATTTGTTTTATGCTAAGAATTTATTTATTTTGTGATCTTGTAATCCACTACATATAGATGGGGAAAATATAAAACCTTTTTCTTTTCTTTTCATTTTTTGCTATACATCATTTAGGATGGAAGTTGTTTTTTTTTTTTTTTTTTTTTCTATCAAATGCATAGCATGGTAAATTGAAAAAATATTGACAGTAGATTTAAAAGTAAGTTTAGTTTTTATTCCTAATTTTAAAATTAAAACACAATTGTACTAATTAATATTTGTTAATTTTAGTATGATCTCAAGATAGTCATCTTATGTATATTATAACTTAATAACTTTTTATGATTTTAGTCTCTAAGTGGTAGTATAGTAGCTATTAGTCTCTTTTGGATCTCGCTTTCAAGGTCCCATAAGAGTTTTTTTTTCCTTTTCCCTTTTCCCTTTTCCCACTCACTCCTACATTACTCATTAGTACTTTTCATTATCGACTATTCGTCCTTTGCTAATTCATTGTTACGTCTATTATTTCATAATTCATTTCCCCACATACATTCCATCGTTTTGAACATATATAATAAATCACACTTTACTATTATTATATGCCAATTAGATCGTCAATTCATTGTCATGTCTGTCGATCGTTTCACGTTCCATGTCTTCCTTATCTTTGACCAATCTAAGTTTAACTATCCTTTGATAATACACTTTAGTTTAGAAGGTCACATGTTAAATCTGTATCAAACTAATTAAATAAATTATATTGTGCACCTATTAAAGTTTTTATTTTCTAATTTTTAAAATTCATATTAAACAAAATAAATAACATGTTGGAGGATTAAGAATGTAAGGATTTGAAAAGCCAATTGTTCAAAACCCTACCTTATTTTTTAATTTCTGTATCTTCGTCTTTATTTAGATACTTGAGGGGTGATTTTTAGTAAATTCTCGACATAAAATCGGCTCTATCACACACCTTCTTCTCTGCAAGTGGTTGTCTACGTAAATCTAAGTTTTATTTCTTTTGTGATTTAAATACAATCTGTTGCGGCGTTTTTGTCGATGTTTTGTTTTTCGGCATTTTATTTGTATCAGGAAATTGAAACAATCTAGCCCGTATTAATCAAGCAGAAGAAAATCATCGTATTATGATTATTAAATACTGTGCGAAATTGAAATCGTATATATTACAGATTCACATATTATTATAATTTATAGGTTATTAACCGATTTATTATACTTTATATTAACTTGAGTGTTGTTTATTTATATCGATGTATTGCTCGTTTGAATCAATACAATAAATTTCATTTAAAAAAAATGCATGGAAAAAAGTCCAAAATTATATATATATATATATATATATATATATATATATATATATATATATATATATATATATAATGCTCAATAATATTTTTCATATCAATTTGAAATCCTCTAAAGCATATTCATCTAACTAAATCATCTAAAACGTTGTTGAGATATAAAATTGATCAGTATGACAAGGTAATTTAGATCTTTTATTTTTAATTGTGCAATGAATCATATTACATTATTAAGAAGTTGTTTGAAGTCATTGTCAGTAGGGGTAGAAACTATAGAAAATGGACTCTACCTAAGACTGCAACCGTTCCAATGTGAAAGCTGTCACCATTGAAAATGTAGCATGATCAATGTTGAGTCACAACTGGCAATTGCATTTGCTTTTGCCCTACATTTTGATATATATATTTTTTTTCCAGTTCTTCACAAATATTCGATTCATCCTAAAACTTCATCACATGTATCCATTATTAAAACATTGTCCTCGACTTTGACCCTAGAATAGGTTTTCTTTATTTTCCTTTTTTCCCCCATAATAATCATAACATAGATCACGCTATGAACGCATGTTTCATTCATAGAATTGTTTTTATTTTCCATAAAAAATGGTGATGTTAATAATTTGGATTTTTGCTTTCTATATTGACTTGTTTACTATTTACTTTGAGAAGATTATGAAGTCAATTGATAGAGTTTGTTTTATGAGTTAGTTGTTAATTGAAGAAGTCAATAAAACATTCTTCATATGGGACGTCCATATGGAATGAGAATGGAAATAAATTAGTGTTAGTAGGATCGCGTTTGTTAGTAGTGAAATTCGTGTTTGTTAGTAGAGAATTCATGTTTTACTTGGAACTATTATTTTGTTTATTTAAGCATTATTGCAAGTAATGAAATGGAGAGATTTTCCATCAGACAAGTTTCACCATTTTTTGTTAACTTTTCCCTAAATAGAACAAAATTTTATTGAAACTTGTGGAGACTCTCTTCAACCCGGCCTAAGATGAATTAGAATGTGTTGGGAAAAAACCTACATAATTAGCTTTGATGTGATACCATTGCGTATAAAATAAGTTGTTTATGTGACACCCCAAACCCCGGGGGTCATTTATGTATATATTGTGTCATTTTTTGAGTATTATTTCGCAAAAAAAAAAAAAACAGGTCTCAACCTAGAATTCCAATCACAACTGACCCAGTGTGATTCAGTTCTGCTCAAAACCCACACGGTAGCCTATTCTAAGGCTTTTTCTTGCATTTTCATACTTCAGGTGCACTATGATTTCTCACTTCAGTGATCTTTTTATCTAAAAACTACCCGGAGCTTACCGGCTTAAACTTACATAAACTTCATCAAATTGTATTATTAAACATAAGCAATTAGTTTAATTACAATTTAGTTACATTTTAGAGTGCAGAAAGCAGAGTTTCTCCCAGAATTACATCGGAAAAGGCTGGATCTGATCCGGTGTTCTACAAAATATTCCCAGCTATTTCTAAGCTTCCTCCACCTCTCGGGTTTCCAATGAGCACCCTCTCTTGGTGTGGCTCCCGGTACTTTTTGAAAATTTGGTTTTTTTTTCCCTGACCCCGGGGTGAGCTACGCCGAGGCGGAGAAATTTTCTTATGAGGTACTCCCACCTAAGTGCACATCTGATGCCATGTTATGATTTCACATATATTCCCATAAAACCTCTGAAGTCTATATGAATGTCATATGCATACGAATCTAGTGCCTCGAGTCATCGGTTCCTCGCACATGCATTTTCCATGTATAATAAAATCATTTCACAAATAAAAGATTTTTGTTTTGGCTCTCGCGAAGGTTAGTTAGATGGAGACTAGATAAAATTTTTGGACTTCACCCTCAGATACTTTTCATTTGGACAAACTCAGATAATGTGGACTACCTCAGATATTCATTTTGGACGGACTCTAGATAAAATTTGGTAGACAACCTTCGAAATTAATATTTTAAACCCTCGAATTTAATTCATTCAAAAAATCCATGTCATGCTCACGCAATTTTTCATAGTGTCTAGTACACATGCAATGTCTGCATAAAAATCTCATGTTATGCATAATAAACTTCATGCAACATATATATCATTTATGCTTTATCTTAAGCATCCTTCAATTTAATCATTAACATGCACATATCAACATGTATATTCACACATTGCATGTTTCATTCAAACAATAATACAATTGATGTTTTCTTTAGTAACAACCCGAAAGTGCGCATGTTTTCATGCAAGCGATAATACCACAAAACTGTCTGCTGTAATCTAAAACCTAAAATTTACGCATGTGTTGATCATGCAAGCAACCATACACCAAACTGATATTTCTATTGATCTAAACCGGAAAATTTTATATTTTCATTCAAAACTAATGTGAGCATTTTCTTGATCTAAAACATAGAGAGTGCGCATGTTTTACATGACATTCTCTCAAAGCGATATTTCCTTTGTCTAAAACCCAAAAAATTCTGCATGTTAGTCATGCAAGCAACCATACAACAAACTGATATTTCTGCCCGATCTAAGAGCCGAAAATTTTGCATGTTTTCAAATTCAAACTATAATACCCGAACTGATGTTTTCTTCAGTCACAAAGCCCGAAAAAATCACGCACTTTGTGTTAGTCGTGCAAATCAAATCAACCATTTCCATATTTTAATCCTCACATAAATCAGTTTCAACAAGGCCATTTCCAGATTTTAATTCTCATATAAATCAATTTTCAACAAGACCATTTCTAGATTTAAATAAATCATTTTCAACAAGGCCATTTCCAGATTTTAATCCTGTAAAAATGGATAAACAAAACAATTCTAACATCAACGGTTTCCTCATTAGAAACCGTTATTCATCGACTCACTTGCATGGATTAAGCAGCTACACGTCATCAAACAGCTCTTAGACAAGATACTAACCATGGTAGGAGGAGAAGTCCCTACCTATTGGTGCGAGATCGGCAGATTCTTGAACTCCGCGACACACATGAACCGAAAATCTTGCTTGGTTCTCTTTATCTTACTTTCTCCTTCTTCCTTTCCTTCCCTTCTTTCTTTCTTTTCTCTCCTTTGTTTTTCCCTCAGAACTTGAGCACTCTTTCTCCCTTCTCCTTTTTCCACTTAACCAGTTTGGTTTTAGAGCATCTTAAATCCTAAGTCTCTTGACACCTAACTTTCCGCTGTCTCTACTAACCCACTTTTCTTCCACTAAATTCCTCATGCAAAGCCTATCCAGAGACACCTAATCCACTAACATTTACCTGCATGCAAGACCACTTTCTCTAGACACATAGCCTACGCATGTATCCATGGTGTGGGACTTCATGCCACTTGTCATTTGTTCCATTTGTCCAGTTTGCCTCGAAATACGTACAAATCATTTATCTCGGAATGACGAAAATTTGAATGTGTACCTAGATTGTGAGATGACTCAGCGGCTGTCCGTGTGATCATCAGAGATCTAGCGAATTTCCTAGGTTTGCCACACAATGCATGTAGTTCATTTCTTAGGGTCTCACATCCTCCCTCCTTAAAAATTTGATCCCAAATTCACACACATATATATACATTCAAACACGTACATATCAGCCAGTCATTTAAAACATTAATGGTGGAAAATGCACACCTTCCACGTCGAGCAAAGAAGGGATAATTGAGCGTGCGGTGTCCTCGCGCTCCATTAATAAGCCTCCTCGACTCCTCGTGCTACCTGACACTTTCTGAAACCTCCGCGGTCTTGCCACTCAAAACCTTCTCTAGAATTTTATCCATGATGCGTCTTTGGTCCCTCTCGAAGGTCCATATGCATCAACCAACGAGTTCGCCCCGATCCACTATATGAGTTGGATCTAGAGTGTAACCAGGAGCATAGAGACATGAAATGCCTGCAGACAACGCCTTGGACAAAAACTCGTTGGCACTTCGTAGATATGCAGCAGCGCCTGCCCTCTCGAGTACCTCAAGGGTCAATGTACCTCTGTGACGGCTCTTTCCTCGTTTTAGGAATCTAATCACTCCTTTACTCTAGGCATTACCTTGAGAATACATGATCCACCCATGCCTTGAACTCCGAGTCGTCGTCGTGCTCTCCAGTAGTAACTCTTCTTGTCTAGCGGTAAGGAGACACTTTCGGATCATACCCACCTTCTCCGAGGTGTCTCTAATCAAATCTAGACCAGTGATGGAGCTCTCTCCCACCTCTGTCCAACATATCGGTGATTGACATGGCCTCCCGAGTAAAAAGCCTCACGAAGCCATCTGAATACTAAACGATATTTGTTGTAATGAACTCTCTAAGACGAAGTCTTCCTCCAGTACCCTTGAGATGAGGCGCATCTTCGCAACATATCCTCTAAAATCTATATAGTCAGCTTTGATTGATAAAATAAGTCGAGGATGACGGTACTCATGAAACAGTTAATGTCCCATGGCCTTAGAGCTCTTCGAGTGAGCCGTGCCGCAGAGGATCCCAATCGATACTATGGAGACTAGCCTCCATGCAGCCAGTCACTATCTCCGTATATACAGCTGATTCCTCCGATTGAAATTAACGTTCATGGCGAAAATGGAGCTTGGTGAGTGGGTCCCGCATAACCCACACGCATCATCGCTTCCGGCGATGTCCATGGCAAGTGAGTCACAAAGTCCATTGTGATGTGCTTCCCTTCCACTCCGTATCTCCGATAATTTGGGTAGCCTATTTGGCCTCACAGTGCTGACGCGATCTAACGGCACGTGAGACAAGTGGGACAAAATCCCCAGGTGTGCTCTTCATCCCGCTCCGTGTCTGGCGAAGGATCGCGATACATCCCAAATGCCACACAGTTCTATTGAATCGGGGCTTGATAAGACTCCACGAGGATCTTCTCCCTCAATCGTCGCGGCCGAGGACCCTGACCCCTCCCACTATCACAGAGACTACCATGTGTGGATGGCTTTGACCTTCATCAGCGGCGCCTCGCGTACTCGGTCACGATGGATGCTAGTTGTCGTCCTGCAGGACTCTATCCTCCTTTCGATGAGGCAGGCGTAGCCATCATACTTCCCGAGTACCACAGGCGTGCTCATTATGTTCTGGTCTGACTGCCCACTATCTCGAGCATCGCCATGGGGAAGCTACTCTTAGTGATGCCACTGTGACGCTTTTGGCTAAAGCGCGCTCATACTAAATTCACCTTCTGGGATGGTAATCTGCAAGTCGTCGTAATCTTCAAAAACTTCCATCTACTCTTGTGCTAATGTTGAGGTCTCATTCAACGTGAAGATGTATTCGAGACTTTTGTGGTGCGAAAACCTCGGCGCTCACCATATGGTGTGACTAGAATCTTGAGCGAAGACTACGAGCCATCCATGTCATCGTGGGAGTAGTGCGCTCAAGTGATTCTTCCAGCTGAGAGCCTTAAACGCGACCTTCGGATTGCATGAGAACCGCACCCGGTCAGTCCTTGAAGCATCCGGTCTGCGTAATATCTTTATCCCCTTTCGGGACTATTAGAATGGAATTTGATAAGCCTCCTCTTCAATTTCTTGACGCTAGCTCATAGGTGTCCATACAACTTGACCTCCTTAAGATTGATCTTGTCGTAGACGCTAGCGGGAAGAGAAATCCTCTATAAACCTCCTGTAATACCCTTGATCTGAAACTCGTGTCGAAAGGCGACTTGGTCTTCCCAATATCACAGCTCAGCTTCTGGGTCATGACACGCCTAAAGTGACACCACATGTCCCCGAAACCCACCTCAGAAGCAAGCGAAACTGCTTGCTGAGACAGCGCCTGGCTGATGATCCCCTCGTTTGTAGTACGATTCTCGAGTGATCCTCAGCGCCACTTATTGGGAGTAGGTAGGATGTCATCAGCAAGACACACAAATTGATCTAAATAGGGTTAGACACCTATTCACCAAGATATCATTAATAAGAAGACAGAGAAATTCGATTTACGGAAAAAGAATAAATCGTAATTTTGGTTCTTTGAAATTATAATTGAGTTAACAATCAAAAATTTATTCTCTGGTCTCGGATGATGAAACGGATTTTGCGGATTGGAATCGATCTCAGCGAAATCTAATGCACAGTAAAGTGTTAGAATTAGAAATTTGTCGGAGTTTACTTACGTTTTCACGAGGCAGCTTGCATCCCGCGAGTTTGGGTCTGTAAAAGCGTTTTGATCTGCGAAAATCTGTCTCTTTCTCTGCGATGCTCAATAATGTCATAAGTGGCATGAGTAGAGAAATGATGACAATGGATGGCTTGAGATAGTCTTAGAATGTCAAACTGGGAAAGAATGTGTATATAATTGTATTAAAGGAAAGATTTAAATGATAATAAGACAAAACACTCGATAGTGTTTGTCTCCAAATGCAAAAGGGAAAATGTGGGAGATAGACGGAGGAGATAGAGTTTAGAAATGGTGTTTTTAGTAAGAGTGTTCAACCTATAGAAATGCAGCGATCAGGGCAGTCGCGAGTCTTGGGGATTAGAGGGAGGCGCCTCTGCAACGGAGGAGCTTTCGCGTGGTGCAGTTTGGGGGGTTTCTCAAACTCAAGAGGTAGGGGTTCTCCTACTTGGGTTTACACTTAGTTTAAGTCTTCTTTTGTGTTTAGTTGAATGGTAGGTGAGGGGGTGGATTAAAATCAGGTTCCAAAGCTTGAAGTGAAGTGGAAAAAATTTAAGAAACCCATGGCTTAGGATGGTCATTGATCATCCCGCAGTGAACTGATATCTGGGTTCCCTAGTTTGTGCATTTATGTGAAAATCATGTATTGGTTTGCATAAGGGCGAAGATAATTCGTGAAATTAGTTCACAAAGTGAGTAGATAATTATTCTTTAAGAAGGGCGATATGAGGTTTTCTTTGTTCAAAGCGATAATTCTAAAATAAATTTTATTGTGTGAAAAATGTGTTTAATTGAGTAATTCAAGTTGGATTGCTTTCGTTTGATAATTAACTATTAAGTGAAATTTGAATTTTTGAAATTGTATCAGTCATGAAATTACATGACTTGTGTTTTGTGTGATTTAAAGTCCCATGGCGAATATGCATGGTGGAAACCTGTTTTGCGTAGCCATATGAGTTATGAAATATAAAGTGCATTTCATATGCATTAAGGGCACCGAGAATGGTGAAGTGCATGAGTAACTTGAGAAGCTGTTTCGGAGGGTAGACTAATCAAGTAAAATGTCTCCGGAGGGGTTGTCTAAAATGTAATAATGATGGGGTGAGTCATGCTGTATCAATAGTGGAGCGGCTTGATTGATATACGCCGGAGGTGATCACATATAAAATATCAATCGTCGGGAGGCGACCAGTTGATATACGCGAAGGGTAGTCCACTAAATATAACATCAGAGACGGTCCACTACTTAGATCGGAGGGTAGACCACAAATATAAACAAATAAAAATTAGTTTTCTCATACATGGCTTAGGCAGGTGTGAGGGAGTCGGTGAGGACTCGGGGTATGAGATGATCAGTTAGACATTCAAGTAGGATCATGCATTTGCTTGAATGTGTGTTTATTTGGGCATTGCATGCACTCACTTAGGTGGAGTAACCAGCAGAATTGATTCCACTCACGAGCATTAGCTCACCTGTCGGAACATATTTTCAAGTCTGAGGAGGCGCACGAGGGAGACGGCTAGATCTAGAATGAGTTTAAGAAGAAAAGCCGGATTGTGGCTTTGATTTTGTGATGTATACAAAATTAGAATTCTCTAATTTTAATATATGTGTTGTATAAAAGAGAATTGATTAACTCTTTTGAAACTATTGGATATAGTTGTTGTATCATGATGAGTATAGTTATTTGGGCCCTGATGGTAGTTTACTCATGTTGTGATTATATTGGTATTTGCTTGGGGCGTGAGTTTATACGGTGTTGTATATATGATTTAGGCTCCCCATTACAAAGGGAGACTGCACTTTTTAGATTTTAAAGTGGCGTCGGGTAACGAGGCATCCACTTATCATTCATGGGTTGGCGGGTAGTCACTTGGACCCCCCCAGGTTGGGGGGCGTCACCTGTGAATCTTGCAGCTTGTGCATTTGTCGATCAAGGGCATAAAGTAAACTCAAAGTGCCCATCTCAGCGATCTGAACATTGTCTTAGGGATGTACGCCTCCTAACTCTCAACTAATGGTAAACGGTGCAAAGGTCTATCTTGGAGTAGATTTGCTCCCCCCTCAGCTGATCAAACAAGTCATCAATCCTCGGTAATGGATATCGATTCTTGATAGTAGCCCTATTCAACTGCCTGTAATCTATGCATAGTTGAAGGGTCTTATCCTTCTTCTTCGTAAATAAAACCGGAGCGCCCCATGGTGAAGTGCTCAGTCTAATGAACCCCTTGCCCAGTAACTCATGTATATGGACCTTGAGCTCTACTTGACTCCATAGAGCACCATCCACAGTAGCTTGGAGCCATAGAGTAGACTCACGTACCGGGGGTGCCGCTAAATGCGAAGTCTCACATCCCTCGACGAGAGGTAATCCGTGGCTAAATGCAGGAAAAACATCCTCGTACTTTCATATACTACTGAATGATCGAAGTTCGATCTTACCTCGTCTTCTAAGGTAAAATTTGGCTATTGACCCGTCAAGCGCGGGCCTTAAATCAAAGTCGTATTGCGGCCTAGGCCAAACATCGTGCTTGTCCCCCTGAAAGCGTGACCACAGTCTAGTCTTGAGTAGAATCACGAGATCTCTAACTCATGACCTTGACAAATCGGATCCGCACTCACCCACTGGTCACCAGGAGAACTCACACGTGCCCAGCTTCTTTCGAGGTCTCAACCTGCAGCGATTCTCTCACACATACGATGCGTGATGAATGAATGTGATGCACGAATCAAATAATATCTCCTGCCCCTGCCTGGCGAGATGGTGGCTGAACATGCTACGTAAAGTCGGGCGTCCGTGGCTCGTCGATGGTACGATAAAATGAACAGCCCTGGGTCCACGAAGTCGAGTCTGACCCAGGCCCACGTCACCGACCTCGACCGCTCTCTGTCTCCTACAGCACATGCGTAGGCAAAGGTGCTTGTGCGACACCATGGGGGCGTCTTGGTTCCTCTGGCCCGTACCGAGGTGAGAAGGAACATATTGCATCTGTGCATATCCCAAAGCGATGTATTTGGGATCGGGCGTCCCATGGCCACTCTGATCCACCGCCTCGGCGAGCGATCCGTATATCTCATCAATCGGGCGGTGCAATGGTAACATGTGATCGGCTCAAACTGGCTAGGAGTCCTGGTTTGGCCTTGGCCCTGATAGCCGTGACCTTGTCCTTGAAACCCTTGTGAACTGGAAGCCTTCGGCTTCTTTCTCAAACGGGAAGAAGTTTATCTCTCCTTCCTCTTGCCACCAATATAGCATCTGGATTACTGCGTTGCGTCTCTGTATCTCTTGCTCGATAATCAAAGGCTACATGCGTATTCTCAAGGTCCATGTCTTGTAGGTTATGTCCTATAATCTTGCCCCGGATGGATAATTTCAGCCCATCCTCAAACCTCCTAACTTTGGCCGCGTTAGTGGCCACATAATCATCCCCGAAACGTGCCAACTCTATGAATCTGGCTACGTACTCGAGTACAGTCATCGTCCCCTGTCTCAAGGAACTCTCGGGCCTTAGTATCTGTGAAGCGGGAAAATGCTTACAATGAATAGTCTGAAAAAAATCATCCCATGTCATAGTCTCAGTCACGGGTTTGTGACCCACTCCACCGGATACAGGACTCACCCTGAGGATTTGGAATGAAGCCAGCGTAATCTGAGTAGCATTGGAGGTGATCTCCATGGCAGAAGAATGTGCTCTGTCAGCCGGAACCAATGGTCGGCTACCATGTCTCATCTTAAAATAAAAATAAGAGACATGACATATCTCATTATATGATGTAGTCTAAATCAAAACAAAGCAAGAGACATGATATATCGTGTAGTTACCGTCTATGCTCCAAAATAAAACAAAAGATTGCGATGAATCGTATGGGTGTCATCCATGCCAAAACAAAATAAGTGGATGACAAGAGAAGAAAGCAGCTCAGAGCCCGACAAGGCTCAAGGCCTAAAAAATGCAAAAAAACAAGAAAGCGAGCTCGGGGGCTTGGAAAGGAAAGAAAACAACTTAGGCTAAGAGCTGAGGACTCGACAAGGCTTAGAGCCTAAAATGGGAAAAAAAATGAGAAAGCAAGCTCTAGGCTCAAAGATAATAGAAAGTAGTATGGGGATGGACAAGGCTTAGGGCTTAAAAACAGTAAAATGATGCTCCAAAATCCAAAGAAAAGGAAAATTTGAAAAGCAACTCAGACGAGATATGCCCTAATATGCAACTCAAAAAGGTCAATAACTCAATGTAATGACGGTGAAATTTACTAATGATCTGACATCATAAGTGGAAGGGGAATGCCCTTAGTATGTAATGGTGATTAAACCGAAAGACAACGTGTCCGAAATCACTGATACTTTAGTGTATGCTCATTGATCACATAGTGAAGTTGCAAATCTAACCTTAAGGATGCCACACATGACCATGCATCAAGGCATGCTAACCAAATATTATTGACCAACAATAAAAAATCATAGTAACCAACACTCAACACGATAATTGCCAAAATGGAGACATCGTCACAAATGAGTCAATAATGTATTAGGCCCTACCATGATGGAAGGTGTTGAACCTAAAGACCAATAAGGGGGAAGGATCGATTATAAAACTCGAAGACTAAGTCGCATCCTTCCTTGATCAAAGGAGCAAATCATAAATCATGGTGAAATGGGTAGGTCAAAGATGACAAAATATGTATAAATATGAGGATATGATGAAGGAAATGTCCGGGTATGGGATGAAAGATAGGTAGCTATCTAAGATTGACCAGGTATGTTGAAAAGACTAAATTTCATGTGAAATTAGATCCACAATCCATCGAGGGCCTGCATCAAATGATCATAACTCAATATCGAAGAATCCAATAAATGAGGTGGCTATGCCTCAGTATCAAGTGAAAACATGAAATCCTCCAATAATCTTTGAATCACTGATTTGATACTCCAATGTGATGAATGAATGTGATCATCATCCCAAATATGAATATGCCTTTGTGTAAGGGTACTATATCAAAATCTTCAACTGATGAGAAAAGTCATTTCCCGATGTAATGACATCACCACATACTCCATACAACTCTTGATCAAAGTGCACTATAAGATGAAATCGATCACTATGCCCCACCAGTCTAGACTATCCAAAATGGCTATGCTTTACTACAAATCAACCTCTCATCCATGTGAGGGTTATATCTCAGTATGTATACCCATGTCATGATCAAACTCAAACCCAGGTAGTGAAGAATGGTCGACATGGTCTCAGTAACTTTGAATATGAATGCTCCACAAGAATGAATAAACTCAGCTGTCTGGAAGAGAGTCTCTAGAGTAGCTATGTAACGCCCCTTCCCTTGTCTTCGATAAGTGAGGGGATGCAACACAAAGCAGAGACTCGTTAACCTAATTTTTTAGCATTATTTGGGACCCTTTCAAGCATAGATTCATAAATGACATAAACTTGTTTCAAAAAGCCAGAATTATGAAAATTCTTGACTACAATCATAACCTTGTAAAACTACCACCGTAGTGGTGTTTAAAATGTCCTGTACATATATGCTTGAGTCCATAACTACTTGTATTTATACAAGTTCCACTATACAAAATATTGCTTTTACAATTCTATTACAAAATCATAGCAAAAATAAGGACCTACATAAGGTGGACTCCTAATGATGTGTTGGCCTTGGCGAGTGCGGGATGTCCTTGGTGACCTCTTCAGGACCTACACGGATGAAACACCCATGCTAAGTTTCTAGCTTAGTGGAAAAACCGAATAATATATATGACCACTTGCAGTGGTCCTCAATTACAGTATACATGTATAAACAATTCATATATTATATTATTCAATAATATGCATTTCTCTCGTAGGAGTACATAACAGAGATTTCATAATAGAAGGTACTCGTAGGTACACTACAAGACAAAATTGAGATATGCTTGAGCATCCGAGCTGATTACTTTTGTTTGCATATGGTTCATTATTTAGATGCTTATCATATAAATGTTTGCCTACATAAACCAATGAAAATAAATAATAGGAACACGATACAATAGGTACCCGTAGGTACAATATAGTACAAAATAGGAAAGTGGCCATAAACGGAATCCACTTAATGGCGCCAGCCGAACAAGATTGCTAAATAGCACTAAATAGACATACTAAAAGTATGAAACAGACGTGCTGGTAGCACGAAACAGGAGTGATGGGTAGCACTAGTCCCTATTTATTCACTATATAGTCTTAAGTAGACATACAATTATATGTGTTTCAGAGCATGTTATACTGGTCTTAATACCATTCATGTGATTATGTAACCCAAATGCAAGAATTCATACTCAATTCCTAAAGATTAAACTAATCCCCAATTTTCTTAGATCTTGTAGGAATCGAAAGCAAAACAAGCAACAAAGAAGGCAAAAAAAAAAACATAGCCTGTCCAGCGCCTAGGCAAAGTGGTTCGCCGAGGCAAAACAAACCTTTGCTTAGGTGAAGCAGAAATGGTCAGAAGGTGGTCTTAGGTTTGCCTAGGTGAACATACCTTTTCTTAGGAGAAGCTTCTCTTCGCCTAGGCGAAGAAACATAAGCCAGAAGGTGGACAGCCCTTCACCAAGGCGAAGGACTCTTCGCCTTGGCAAAGGGCGTCGGGCTTGTACAGAAATGTTGCATTTTTGTACTTTTTTGTATGTCTTCATACAGAATTCCAGCGAAACAAAATCATATCAAAACAACTCTTAAACCCAGCTCAAACCAACGAAACACAAATATGGGGAGAGAGTTAGGATTTTCCTAACCTTGATTATATCTTGAAGAGGCTTCAACTAGCTTTCTTTTTTCTTCATTTTTCTTCTCTTCTTTACATATGCAGTAGAGCCCCGAACAAAAGGAGAAGAAAACCAAAAACAGTTCTTCTTCTCAATAGGGCTACCTAGTTCCCAAAGCCAAAATGAGAATTCCCCTTCTAAAAGATAATATGTTGTCTTAAGGAAATTTGGTTCAGTTTTTCCTTTTTGCATTTTAGTCCTTCCTCCTTATTCAATTTGCAAATCAACTTAACAAAATTCTACCCTAACCTATAACCTTTCCACTTAATGACCCTTAAGACCCTAATTTAACAAATTACCATTATCACTGACTTTATTTAATAATTTGGCTTTATCCCTTTTACTGTAACTATTAAATTTCGAAAAAACAATTTTAGATTTCATTTATACCCTAAACATGTCATAAAACTATTAGGGTATAATTTGAGGTGTTACAACTCTCTCCCCCTTAAAAGAATTTTATCCTCGAAATTCATATGACCGAAGGATTCTTAGTCCCATTGCCCTCATTGTTGATTCACGGTTCCAATTTGCTTCCTCTATACCATGGTGTTGCCAAAGTATTTTTACCAGAGGGACTCGTTTGTTTCGCAATTGTTTTACTTCATGAGCTAGAATGACTTTTGGCTCTTCATCAAAAGAGAAGTCTGATTGCACTTGTATATCTTGTACTGGCAAGATGTGAGATTCATCATAACGGTACTTTTGAAGCATTGAGACATTAAACACATTATGTAATTTGGCGGCTTTCCCGGAGGAGTGAAGGATAGCGGCTAGTCCGATTCATTACAAGATTTCATAAGATCAGATAAATTTTAATGGACTTCGGTTTTCCTTTCAAGCGGATGTATCGCTTCCTCCATGGTGATACTCAAAGACCTTATCCCCGACTTTGTATCTATGTCTTTTCTTTTCAGATCTACATACGACTTTTGTCTAACACTAGCAGCTTTTAACCTTTGTTGAATGACCCGAACTTTTTCTCTATGTCTTTCACTATGTCCAAAACAATTACTTTATGCTTGTTCAGGTCGGTCCAGCATACAAGGGTTCCACATTTCCTGCCATATAAGGCTTCATAGGGGACCATACCAATACTTGTCTGATAACTGTTGCTATAGGTAAATTCCATAAGGGGAATATACATATCTCAACTTCTAGGAAAATCTAGCACAACCCCGAAGCATGTCTTCTAACACTTGAATCACTCTTTCAGATTGTCCATCTGTTTGTGGAAGGAAGGCTGTACTTGTAACGTCCCAAAAATAGCATTTTCGTTTTATTATTTTACTTTATAACATTTTCTGCTATTATAAATTTTTATTTTATTTATTTAAAATATTTTATTGGTTTTAAGTGATAAAAATAGAGGTTTTTAAAGTGAGAATTCGCATAATGGATTAGTGCACCCCAAATTAAGCCCTAGTAGTTTAATGATATGTTTAGGAATTTTTCGGAATTTAAATGCTTAGTGAAAAAAAATAATAATAATTATCAAATGAGGACCCAAAGGTCATAAATGAAGAAGAGTATAAGCCAAAGTATAAATGTAATAAGTTGAATGTCAAATAAAGAGGGAGTTTAAGGATTAAAATCTGAAAAGTAAATTGACGTGGCCTTAAACAAAGGGTTAAGACCACATTTGGTCTTAGAATGAAGGAGTTTTCTCATTTGAGCGAAGAAGAGCAAGGGGCATGTTGATGCTGGGAGGAGAGGAGATTAGTTGGCTTTATGCTCTCAGGTTTTATTCAAGCTAGAGTGAGAAAATTTGGGGTTTGAGCTTGAGATATTTACGTGTGGAAACTAGCCACTAACTTCCTCTTTGATTGTGTTTAGTTTAGTAAAACCCTACTTTTGTATATATGTTTAGTTAGGGGTTCAAAAGCCCTTTGCTTTGATTAGGATTAGTTTAGAGAATTTTTGTATAAAGGAAATGTTGGGGTTTGAGGAGATCTTGTCAAAATTTTCCAAATTTTGTTTTTTGGCCATAACTCGTCGAATTGAGTGATTCAAATTTTTGGAGTAAAACTAAACTGGGAGAACAAATTTTTCTTGAAATAAATTGTATTCAAATTTTGACCCAGTGGACCTAAATACGTCAAAGTGAAGCTATGTTTTTCGAGGCAAGTGCAAGTTGCAGTTTGGTATAGTTTTGGTGTTTGGGCAGTTTGGTATTTAGGCAGTTGAGTTTCCTAACTCATCCAATCCTAGTGAGTCAGAGCTGGAGTAAGCTAGACTTCTAGGAAGTAAATTTCCTTGAAATAAGTGGATTCAAATTTGGACCCCATTGGACCTAGAAATTTGTCAAAGTGAAGCTCCGCTCTAGGGCAAATTCTGGTTCTGTTTTGGTACAGTTTTGGTGTTTTGGTACATTTTTTGTATTTAGGCCATAAGTTGATTTTCACTCATCCAAATCGAGTGATTCAAATTTCTGGGCAAACTAGACTTCTTGGAGAACAAATTTTCTTGAAACAAGTGTATTCAAATTTGGACCCCATTGGACCCAGAAATTCATTAGAGTAAAGCTCATTTTTTGGGCAAATTCTGGTTTTATTTTGAAAATAGAGTAGTCCGGTTGTTTAAAACATATCTTGAGTTTCGATACTCCGAATTGAATGATTCCAATTTCAGAATAAAATAGATATATAGAAAAACAATGGACTTTAAGGAAGATGGGTAAAATATGACTCATTTGTTCCCAAATTTTTTTTTCAAGTGAAGGTGTATTGGGTAGAAATCAACCCTAAGCAAAAACACTAGCATGCAAGGCTGATATTTTCTCTATTTATGATGGATTAGGGGTTGGTGACGAGGAAACCTGAGTCAGATCGGGATTCCAAGGATATGAGTCAAGGAGCGACAACCTTTTTGGTTTGTTCTTCTCATTTCTTTTCTTATTGCGGCTTTGTATTGGATTAGGCTGCTTAGAAATGATTTACATGGGAAAAATGCATATGTGCTTTGTTTTTAACCATAAACAAATTTGGCTTAAGAGATTGGGAAATTGATTGCAAGTGGATTGCCATGAAAACTGTATGAGCGTCAAAATGTGTTTATTAGGGTATATATGTACATACAATATTGTAATTTACTATGACTGAGTATTAATGCCCTTAAGAGAATGTTATTCGTCATATTTGAGTTAAGGATAGATTGGTATACCGATAAGGGTCAATGTAGCAGTACTATGAAAGAAATGATTTACAGTGGCATATCGATCTGTAACCCAGTGGGATAGTATCGGTAGTGTACACAAAATGAATTTGTAAATAACCGATCCAGCCCGTATGTGGGGCCAAGTCTTTGTGTTATTAAATGTTTTTATATCCAGGCTGACCCGGCAAGGCAATGCTTGTGATTCAGTTATCTTATGCTAGTCATGGGTTAAATTCGTTTAGAACAAGCTTATAAGAAGTAAATGTGTGAAATGCATAATTTGAGTTTGAATGAGAAAAATTAACATATATATTGTTTTATTACGTGACCATTTGAAAATGTGTCAAATATTGTTTTAAAATACATATTTTGTGTTTGATTGAAATGAGGATAGAAATGCATGGAATACCAAGCATGAAAATTATTAGCACTTTTTGTTTTATCGTAATGGGAGAATTAATGATGAATAGAAGATCGAAGATGTGATTAGGATATCGTGATCAGCTGCAAAGTATATAGTAAATGCTTTCACGTCTCATGCATACATTTCATTTGAAAAAAAAAAAAATCATGTAATTGTTTTGCATTGCAAACAAAGATGTATAAATCTTCATAGGAAGGTGTGTTTTGACTTACATTTGAGAGCATGAACTTCTGATGTTTTGTAAATGATTTAAAAAGGGCAAGAAGCATGTCTTGTATAAATGTAAAATTAGCGAAATGATGGAGCGTTGATGCCATATTTTTATATATATATAATGGTGGCTAGTAATGAGATCATATTTTCATACATACATAAATATGATTTAAATGGATATTAAATATCCACCTTAAATAAGTATATGAAATGTGTTTCTGGATAAATAGTTTAGTGGTCAAGTGTCCTCGGGTCTGGTCCAGCAGCCGAATTACGAGTATGACAATTATTTTAATTATTAGAGCTTAGGGTTAGAGCGATTCTCAAATTTGTTTTTGAAATTGTGTGTGACATGCATTGCATTTGCACTATATAAAAGGATGGCGTACATGTGACTTTGATCTTGGGGATCTTGTCGGTCTTAATAGGTTAAGCATGGAAAGTTCAGGCCACCATGGGGTCAGAGGTGACTCAAGAAGTGCGCCCTAAATAGCCTCGCCGGTGTGGATGGTGGGTAAGCATCCGCCTTCCATCTATACATGGTGAGGGAATGAGAACCACGGGAGTCACCTATGGGTATCAGATAACTCAAAGCACTACAAAAGGCAGGTGCAACCAGCAGGAGTATCCTGAGAGGCAGCCAAATTTGAGAGAGCATTAAGAAAAGATGATGAGCCTTCCATGATGGAAGAATTGGCTGAAAAACGAAGAATGCTTCGATAAATGCATTCCTGAGGAAAATTTAGAGTGTGCGATCTCACTAATTGAGGGTTGACGCTTACGGTGGGTGTCGAGCGACTAGAACTTCCTGCCCAGGAAAGTGTTATGTGGAAGTTTTTCATAGCAGAATTCAGGCAACAATACGTGGCTCGTATCTACCTTAGCAATATGAGAAGAGTATTCCATAATTTGAAGCAAAGACAGATGAGTATGACAGAGTATAAGAGGAAATTCACCCAGTTGAGCAAGTATGCTCTAGGAATGCTAGTTATAGAGGAAGAAAAGTGTCGTAAGTTTGAGGATGGCCTAAATGACTATATTCGGGCCTATGTCACAGGGTTCAGCCATGATGATTTCTCTAAGATTGTGACATGTGCGTTAAATGTTGAAGTAAAAAGAAAAGAAGAGTATGTGAAAAAGAGAAGGCAGGAGTAAGAAAAACCTTGAGTCGTCGAGTTCGTATCAACACTAAGAATAAGAAGTTTAGAGGTCCCACAAGGTTTAGTCAGCCTACCTCACAGGGGACATTTCAGTTTCTGGTAGTAAAGACTATTCTCTGGCACCATCGGTAGCTGAGTGAGGTTCTTCGAGAGGACCATCTCCTCTTTATTGCACACATTGTGGGATGAGACATAAAGGAGATTGTTGGAGACTAATAGGTGCTTGTTTGGTTTGTGGATCGATGAGCACAAAGTAAAGATTATTACTAGAGCTTGGATTCTTTACGGCTGGATCGGTATAACTTGGCCAGTCTGAAGGGAAGCCAGGACGGCAAAGAATTACATCACGGCGCTCAGGGGCAAGCGAAGCATAAACCTCTGAGGCATATAGGATGCGGAGTGCTCCGGCAATGCGTGTCTGATGAAGATGGAGTTGAAGATAAAAATGCCGGATCGCGGTAGTTGTGGTAATTTCCATATCTTTGAGACTAAACCCGCCACATGCATTATTAGATCGAGGATCAACCCGTTCCCTATGTTTTGTACTTCCGTCACGGTTGGGTGGTTTTACCCCGAAAAGAGGTGAAATCAGTATGATATCTTGGTGACAAATACGCTAGGGCATAAGTGTCATTGTGAATACAGGAGTTTTATAGATATTGTCCCATCAAAATAGCAAGGAGTGTAAGGTTTTCTGGAGACTTAATGAGTTATCATTCAGAGAGTTCAATGTGATGTGGGATGGATTGATTTGTCACGACGCAGTGGTAAGTTGATTATAGAATGAGAAAGGTGACCTTAAAGACAAGTGGCGATTATTTCATTGGTGAAACTGAACCACACCTCTCTAATGTGATATCCGTCGTCACTACTAGAACGATGGTTCGGAAAGGTTATGAAGCCTACTTGGAATATGTGATTGATACAAAAAAGGTGAAGCCTAGTTTATCTGGAGACATCACTGGTTGTGATTATCGGACGTGTTTACGGAGGGTTTCTGGGCCTCCACTGAGAGAGATTGAGTTCCTGTTCGGCGTTGTTTTAGTGCAATCAGGCATCCATTACGCTTTGAGAATGGCTCAGTTGGGTTAAAGGAGATTGAAAGCTTAGGTTCTGCGAAAATTATTAAAGAAGGATTTATTCGGTAAGTGTATCACCTGGGAGGCTCAGTGCTCTTTGTGCAGAAGAAAGATGGTACACTTTGGTTGTGTGTTAGTACGAGACAAGCGAAACAAAAATAACCCAGTGAAAAACAGTATCGCTACCCACAATTGATGACTTGTTCGACCAATTGAAAGTCACAGTGTCTTTTTGAAGATCGACCTATGTTAAGGTATCATCGATTAAGGATGTTTTTATAAGGATGTAAAGAAGTGCACTCTTGGACACATTATCGAGAAGAAGGAATTAGGGTGGATCGAGGAGAGATAGAAATGATTCTTGAATGAAACCAGAAGTGTCCACGAAGTTAAATTAGCTTCTAGGCAGCAAGAGTTCTCTGATTCGTTAAGAGGTTTCGGTGACTGTATTTATGTGAGATTGCTCGAATGTGAAATTTGAGTAAGTGGAAAGTGTCAAACTGTTTTGAAAAATTAAAGTGTTCTTAATCGAGGCAAGGTTTCTTTTCAATGAACTCTGATGAGAACATCATGATCTTTGAAGTGATCTTGATTAAATGGCTAGGATGTGTCCTTATCTGAAGGGAGTAAAGTAGTAACTTATGCTTAGACGTTAGCTGTAAAATCAGATACCCTGCATGATTTGGGGAGTGGCAGCCATTGGCTGTTTGCATTGAAAATATGGAGTATCTTTTTTTGATAACCAAGGGTGATCGATTAAACACATCCCCACCAAATCCCTTGGGGCCGGCAAGCCAGGGTAAGCCTTGATATCTTGGGGAATTCCCCAGTCCCGGGGGCTGAGCACCAGGACCACGCCTTTTTGTGACGGCGCCTGTAGGCGACGGCTCTGTGAGGATGAGACACTATCTTTACGAGGAGAAAAGTGTTTCATCTCCTGCTCACACGATCACAAAAGTCTTAAGTATTTGCCCTACTTAGCAGGAGCTTAACTTGAGACTCTGCGTAGATGGATGGAATTGATCAGGATTATGATTATGTCACCTGCATCGACTACCATCGGGGAAAGCTAATGTTTGTAGCAAACTCTCACCAAGTAGAAGTCATTTGAAACATTAGGCATTGAATGCTCATTTGTCATTATCGAGACGACGGTACAATAGTAAGCGGAATTATTATGCGAATTTTCAAATTGAATGCTAAAGGAACAAAAAGTGATGAAAAAAAATTTGCGTAATTGTAAGTGAGGAATAGAGAGAAGCGAGTTTTCGGTGAATGAGGATAGATTCTTGTATTATAGAGGCCAGAGTTTGTGTACCCAATGTTGATGAATTGAAGAAATCCATTCTTGAAGAGGCACACGATCTGGATCCTTTGCTATGCATCTGTGCTGCAATGTATTGGATTTAAAGACTTCATATTGGTGAGTGGGAATGAAGAAGATGTTTTGATTTTGTGATGACAAATGTATGGTGTGTTGAAGGGTGAAGAGAAACATCAAGTTCAGCCGGGGTTTGTTACAACTGATAGAGAATGCAGGAGTGGAAATGGGCTGAATCCCTGATAGTTTTGTGGTGGGTTACCATTGACGAGGTAAGCTTATGATTAGTTTATGATTACATATAGGCGATTGACGAAGTCGGCCTGCCTTCTACCAATGAAACCAACTATTCACTTGATAAGTTAGAGCTTTATAAGAATAGTTCAATTACATGGGATTCTCGTGTCTATCATTTCAGATAGAGGTCTGAGGTTCACCTCGAGATTTTAGGGAAAATTACAAGAGGCTTTAGGCACTCGGCTAAATTTCAGCACGACTTTCCACTCGTAGATGGATGGACAATCAGAGAGAGTTATTCAAGTTTTAGAGGATATGCTTAGAAGTCGTGTGATCGACTATGAGGGTAGTTGGATAGACATATTCCTCTAGTTGAATTTGTGTATAACAATAGCTTCCAGTCGAGTATTGGAATGGCGCTTACGAAGCTCTTTATGGAAGGAAATTAGAACCCCCTTGTGTTGACGGTAAGTGGAAGAAGGTAATCGACCACGATTTGATCCGAGGCCAGGGAGGTGAATGATCGAGAGAAGATTAAAGGTAGCTACGGATAGACAAAAGTCTTACGTTGACTTGAAGAGAAAAGACATTCAATATGAGATCGGCGAGAAAGTGTTCTTAAAAGTTTCTCCTTGGAAGAAAGTCATGAGATTCGGAAGAAAGGGCAAGTTGAGCCCTAGGTTCATTGGGCCGTATGAAGTGATCGAGAAAGTGGGTCTAGTGGCATATAGGTTAGCCTTACCTCCAAAGTTGGAAAAGATCCATAACGTTTTTCACGTTTCAATGTTAATGAGGTATAGGCAAGACCCCTCTCATGTGGTATCTTAATTATTCGACTTGCCCAGGGCAGAAACATAGTGGAACTCGTAGAAATCTTGACTCAAAGTTAAAGATTGAGGAACAAATGGTCGGGTGACAAGTATTGTGGAGAAACCACAAGGCGAGAAGCGCGTGAAAGTGAAAGTATCAGTCGTAATAATAGCTTATTCAATGAAGAGGCTAATTTCGATGACGAAATATCCTAAGTGGGGAGTTGTAACGTCCTAAAAATAGTCTTTTCATTTTATTATTTTACTTTATAACATTTTCTGCTATTACAAAATTTTATTTTATTTATTCGATATTTTATTGGGTTTAAGTGATAAAAATAGAGTTTTAAATGAAATCGCATAGTATATTAGTACACCCCAAATTAAGCCCTAGTAGTTTAATGATATGTTTAGGGTATAAAACAAGTTGAATTTGAATTTTTCGAAATTTAAATGCTAAGTGAAAAAATAATAATAATAATAATAATAATTATCAAATAAGTTTAAAGGTCATAAATGAAAAGAGTATAAGCGAAAATACTCATCTTTTTAATAAGTTGAATGTAAAATAGAGAGGAGTTTAAGGATTAAAATGCAAAAGCGGAAACTTAAGCAAAAATGGGAGCGATCTTGGCCTTAGGCAAGGGGTTAAGACTACATTTGGTCATAGAATAAGGAGTTTTCTCGATATTGGAAAGAGGGAGAGCTAAGGCGCTGTCAGGTGGAGAAGAGAGGAGATTAGTTGGCTTTGTGCTCTCAGAGTTTGTCAGCAAACTAAGTGAAGGAGAAAGTGAGGTTTGAAACCGAGAAGATTTGGGTATAAAACTAGCCTTAACTTCCTCTTTGATTGTGTTTGGGTTTGAAAAACCCTGCTAATATATATATGTTTGAGTTAGGATTCAAAGAAGCATTTTTCTTTAGTTAGGATTAGTTTTGAGGAATTTTGTATAAAAGGAAATGTTGGGGTTTTAGGGAGATCTTTATCAAATTTCCAAAACCATTTTGTTTTGACATAGTAGGCCATTACTTATCAAATTGAGTGACGTTCAAATTTCTAGGTAAGCTATGAACTTCTAGAACAAAATTTCCTTGAAATAAGTGTATTCAAATTTAGACCCCATTGGGGCAGAAATTTTCAAGTGACTACAATTCGAGACGAGTGCGGTTCTATTTTGAGTGAGTTTGGTGTTTTGGTACATTTTTTTGTATTTAGGCCATAAGTTGATTTTCACTCATCCAAATTGAGTGATTCAAATTTCTAGGTATACTAGACTTCTAGGACAACAAATTTCCTAGAAACAAGTGTATTCAAATTTGGACCCCATTGGACTATACGGTCGTCAAAGTGGGGCTCATTTTTTAGACAAGAGTCCCAGTTATGTTTGAAAGCAGTAGTCTAGTTGTTTTAAAACATATCTTGAGTTTTGGTGCTCTGAATTGGATGATTCCAATTTCAAAATAAAATAGATTTATAGAGGAACAATGAAATTGAAGGAAGATGGGTAAAATATGACTCATTTGATCCCAAAAAGTTTTGCAAGTGAGGGTGTATTGGGTAGAAATCAACCCTAACCAAAAACACTAGCATGCACGACTGATATTTTCTCTGTTTGTGATGGATTAGGGGTTGGTGACGAGGCTTGAGTAAGATGCAGGGATTCAAGGATAGAGTGGTGACTTAACCATTTTAGTTTGTTCTTCTCATTTCTTTTCTTATTTACAACTTTATACAGTGGATTTATTAAAAACTAATATTGTGAGGCTTGCATGTGCTTTATTTTTAACCATAAACAAATTTGTCTTAAGTGATTGGGAAATTGATTGCAAATGGATTGCCATGAAAACTGCATTAGCATCAAAATGTGTTTATTAGGCTATATATGTATATACAATATTGTAATTTACTATGAATGAGTATTAATGCCCTTAAGAGAATGCTATCGTGTGTCGAGTTAAGGATAAGATTGGTATATACCCGATAAGGTGATGCGACCTTGCGAAACGAAATTATTTATAGTGACATCTTAGATCGTAGCCCGACGAGACGATTATCGATGATGCCTAAAACAATTTGTAAATAACCAATTAGTAGCCCAACAAGACCATCTGAGTGTTGTGTCATTTTTATCTTGGCTGCGGCCGGGATCGTGCTAGTGATTTCGTTATCCTATGCATCGAAAGTCATGGTTAAATTTGTTTAAGGGCAAACTTATAAGTAAATGTGTTAAATGCATAATTTGAGTTGGAATGAAAAATTAACATATATATTGTTTATTGCATTGACCATTGAAAATGTGCCAAAATGTTGTTTTCGAAAATATACATATTTTGCGTTCGATTGAAATGAGGATAGAAATGCACATAACCACTAAGCATGAAAATGCTTAGCGCGTTGTTTTATCACGTGCAGGTACCAAGTGAATAGGGGCAAGATGAAGCCCACTTGAGCTCGAGTCATCGTGAATCGTGGAATTATAAGTAAAATGCTCCATCTCGCATATTTCTTTAAAAAAATCCATGTAATTGATTTGCATTGCAAACAAGATGTATAAATCTTCATGGGAAGAGTATATTTTTGACTTATGTTTAGGCGTGAACTCTGATGTTTTGTAAATGATTTAAAAGAGGCGTTTCGTCTTGTATAAATGTGGGAATTGAACAAATGATGGGCTCTCTACCATTATTGATGTATATTTTTATATATATAATGCGTATTAGTAATGAGATCATATTTTCATACATACATAAATATAATTTAAATGGATATTAAATATCCCGGTAAGAAAATAAGTATATGAAATGTGTTTTTCTGAATAAATGGATTTAAGTGGTGCATCCTTAGGTGCAGTCCCGATCGTTGAGTCTGGTATGATAGTATTAAAGTGTCCAGTCACTGGGTTGATTGTAATTTTTAGAAACCTTGGCGTAAGCGAGTGGATTGCGTCGGTGATATTAACGATGGAATCCCATGCCCGTCGGACAATCTCCCCACTCACATCTGACTTAGCTAACGATCCATGGGATAGTTAAGGCGGTTTGGTAGAAGTGGCGGACTTTATGCAGAATCTATAGACAATTACTAGGGTGGATCATGGTTCTTTTGGGTGAGGGGAAAACCGGACACAAAATCCAAAGTAATGTTGTCCCATTTCCATTGTGGAATTGGAATGGGATTTAACAGACCGAACGATACTTGATGTTCAGCTTTACTTGGCGCAATGAGTTGAACATTTAGATTTTATATACGCTATAACCCTTTTTGTCCTTAACACCAACTAGTGTTGTTTCAAATCACAGTACATCTTGTTACCTTCGAGGATGCATAGTGAATCTACGGTAGTGTGGCTTTCATACATCGCTTCTTTTCCCATTCTAATGAACATTTATACCACATAATAACTGCTCTCTTGTAACCAGAGACCTCCATTTCCTTTTAAAGAATAATCAGTCTTGTCTTCATTTATGACTAATTGTACTCTTTGTTGTAACTTGACATCATTTTTCTACGCATCTATCATCATTTTCTTCAAATCTGGCATAGCTTTTAATTGAGCTAACAAGGCTCCATCAAATGCAAAATCTCCATGCACAATGTTGCAGGGATAAAACAAAAATCGTTTTTCTACTTAAGGCGTCCGCCACCACATTAGCTTTTCCTAGGTGATAATCAACTATGTAATCATAGTCCTTAACCAATTATAGCCATCGACACGACCTCAAGTTCAGTTCCTTCCGAGTTAACAGATACTTAAAACTCTTATGATCTGTAAATATTCTACATTTTTCACCATATAAGTAGTGTTAGCATATTTTCAAAGCGAAAACTACCGCTGCCAACTCCAGATCATGTGTGGGATAATTCTACTCATGTGGTTTCTTCTGTCTTTAGGCATATGCCACCACTTTTCCATCTTGCATCAATACACATCCCAAACCAATCCTTGAAGCATCACTATAAATGGCATATTCTCTACCTAGAGTAGGCTGAGTCAATACTGGTGCTTCAACCAGTATTCTTTAATGATCAAAACTTGGTGATATATGTCATCCATTCAAACTTCACCCCATTCCAGGAAGTAACTTAGTAAGTGTAGAGGCTATGATGAAGTCCTTTTACAAACCATTCGATAATACGACTAAACGAAACTTCTCACCTACATACATTTCGAGGCGTTCAACTCCATGATAAAGCAGATCTCCTTGGTCGGCTCTAATACCACATGCGAGACACAATATGACCTAGGAATGACCTTCCTTAAGCTAAAATCACACTTAATTTTGCAGCAATTGTTTTCTCTCGGGATCTGCAGCAAATATCTTCAAATGTTGTTCATGTTGTTCTTGTGCGTTCTTAGAATGCACAGATGTATCATCTATGAATACCAGCACAAATGCAGGTCTAAATAAGGGTGGAATACCTATTCATCAAGTCCATGAATACGGATGGTGCATTAGTCAGCTCAAATGGCATTACTAAAAACTCCTGTGATATATTGGGTTAAAGGTACATTTTTCGAACATGACATCTTTCACTTGACATTGATAATATCCAAATCGTAGGTCTATTTTTTAAAAGACACTCGCTCCTTTCAATTGATTGAAAAGATCTTCTATTCTCAACAACGGATATTTATTTTTCATAGTTGCTTTATTTGTTTGTCGATAATCGATGCACATTTGGAGAGTGACATCTTTCTTTTTGACAAACAAAATCGATGCACCCTAGGGAGAAACACTAGGTAGGACGAATCCTTGTGTGGCTCCTATAGTTAGTCTTCCAACTCATTTCATTCGAGTTGGAGCCATCGATAGATTGCCGCAAAGCAGAGTTGTTCCATGTAAAACTTTAATGAAACGGTCACTTTCTCTTTCGAATTTAGTAAACCGGTATTCTCGGGAAACACGATTGGGAGATTCCTTTATCCTTTGAACCATCTTCTAGATTTACCTGCCCCCTCTTAGAGTCAAGCACCAAGGCAAAAAAGGCTTCACAACATTTTTTAAGAAAACGCTGGGCTTGCATAGCGGAAATTACATTTGACTCGTCGGATTGGATACCATGTCTGACTGTAATTGAACATTTAAGCACTACTATTTTCTTATCATAATTAACTATAGCCCGATGTTTGGAAAACCAATCCATCCCCAATATCAAGTCAAACTCGTGAAAAGGCAATGCAGTTAGATCAACAGAGGACAGTTCTTACACTGGGTTAGCACGACTGCTTTATGCCACTAGGAATTTAGTAACATGCATGTCATATGCGGTGTTCTACGATGGAATTTTCTCGAACAAGTGCCGGTGTAGACATAAGAATGTATAGAATAGGATCTATCAAAGCATGCATTTCAATGTCATAGAGAGAAAATACATTTCTATAACCCTGGTGCATCTTGATCCTTCCACGATTCCTCACCATAGGCGAGTGGGGTATGAGTGTTTAAGGCGATTCTTGTATTTTCAATGCAATACTTCTTCTATGCTGCCCTGAACTACCTCGGCCTCTACCCCTATCATGAGTCGGTAGAGGTACATTTGATCCTCCCCTTTTACTTCCTTGAGGATTTCTAGAAGTTCCAGATCCTCACGGACAGTTCAGCTATAAGATGGTTCGTGCTTCCACAGCGAAAACAACCCCCAGTTATTAGTTTGCAAGTACCAGAATGATATTTGTGGTAGTGCGGGCATTCAAGTCTTTCCCCTTGTTCGGTTGAAGTGCCTACAAGAGCAGATTATCGTCGTAAGGTCTACGCTCACGTGCAGTAAGCGGAACTATGTCGCGATTCAACTTGAGACTCTCTAGTTCTTTTCTTTGGAGGAGGGAACTACCCAGAAGAACTTTCTCTCAGTTTTCTTTCCATGCTATCGTTTTAGATTTCTGATTTTCATAGCCACTTACTTTTAGTGATAGAAATTCACCACTTGAAATGATCTGCATTTGTGAGGTCCTTTTATAGATGTTTAAGAGCCGTGCCAAACTAATCGCGACATCGGAAGTTTGGGTAAGAAATGGTTCTAGTGCATACTTACTAAGGTGGCTAAACTCTTTCTCATACTCCGCCACTGTCAAATATCCTTGTTTCATATTCAGTAATTTCTTTTACTTGGTCTCTTTGTAATCATTGGTGACATACTTCGATTGAAACTCTTGGACAAAGAAGTCCCATGTAATTAGGTCTAGAAGCAGTGGATTTTTGAACTAACCACGAGCATAAGTTACTGCTGCAGAAGTAAGAGACCACACATTTGGCCATCACGATTGAGAGGACATTTCACTTAAATCAAGCCCTTTGCGGTTCTCCAATCAAAACTCAACTTTATCGACTCTTCGGACTTGTACCACTGTAATTCTTCCTCCATCGCGCCATGAGATGATTGGAGCTCTAGGGGCCATGAGTCGATCTAAGACTCTTGCTATATCCTGAGAAATTTTGAACAACACTTCGGTTGACACGACAGGAAAAGTACGTATTCACCTCTAGCAGCTCAAGGGTGGGAGCTTATGGACCACCTTTTTAAAAGTTATGATTTTAGCACTCCTCGCGGAGTGTATGGGGTCGTTCCATCTTATTGATATATAAAATAAATAAGAACAAGGACATACGCATTAGGCCCGACACGTCTTATGTAGGTACGTTTAACACAATAATTTTTCTAAAGCGCGCCCTAAACTTGGGCTTTGATGCCACTAAACTGTAATGCCCCTTCCCATGTCTTCGACAAGTGAGGGGATGCCACACAGAGCAGAGACCTGTTAACCTGATTTTCTGGCGTTATTTGAGACCCTTTAAAGCATAGATTCATAAATGACATAAACTTGTTTCAAAAAGCTAGAATTTTGAAAATTCTTGACTACAATCATAACCTTGTAAAACTACCGCAGCGGTAATTGTTAAAATGTCTTTATTTTATATAAGCTTGAGTCCATAACTACTTGTATTTATACAAGTTCCTTTGTACAAAATATTGCTTTAGTTCTGTTACAAAATCCTTAGCAAAATAAGGACACACTGGGTGGACTCCTAATGTTGTGTTTGGCACTTGCGAGTCTTGGGATGTCCCTGACGACCTCTTCAGTACCTACACGGATGAAACACCCGTGCTAAGCTTCTAGCTTGGGAAAATCAATAACATATATGACCACTCGTAATGGTCCTCAATTACAGTATACATGTATAAAAAATTCATATATCATATTATTCAATAATATGCATTTCTCTCATAGGAATTACATAACAGATTTCATACTTGAAGTACCCCGGTGGGTACACTATTTGTAACCACACAGTATATGTTTGTTATATTAGTAAGGATTTTGAGGCAAATGCAACTTAGGCCCTATGATGTTTTAAATTGTGATTAAGATTAGCAATCTTAATGGTTGGTTTAATTAGAGGATTAGCAAAGTGTGTTAGTGCATTTTATGGCATGTGGGTCGATTATGCAATTAGGTAAAAGTTCAGTGGTTTTGTTAGGGTTTGAAATTAAAGTATGTCTTGAAGGACCACTTTGAAAAACTTGTTAGTGGGAGGGACTAAAGTGCAATATCCTTGCTGAGGCTATGTGGCATCATACAGGGCATGACACCTCGAGTATGCAAGGTAGGAGCTCTTGACACATGGCAAGTGCATGAAAGAGCTTGCCATGTGCCAAGCAAACCCAATTCCTCTTGTTTGGATGCTAGACCAACTTCTTGCTAGGAAGTGGAAAATTATGGAATTTTAGGTAGTGAGAGAGAGAGTTCTAGAGAAGCTAGAGAAGGAGGAGAAAGAAAAGGCAGAGGAAAGCTTGGGTTTTTGGTGGAAAAAGTTCACTAAGGTGTGTAAACATGATCTTTGAGGCCTTGAATTGTATTTCTTATGGACTTTGGTTATATTCTTGGGTTTTTGGGATTACATCCCACAACCCTAGATTTGATGAAAGGTGTGTTTAGTGGAACCCTAAATTGTAAAAGACCAGTTTTGTGAAGGTTGCATGTGTGTGTGTGTCAGGGAGGTACTCATCCAGCTTTCCCCTTGACCCCATGACAGTGTTTTGGCCATAAGTTGGCCTAAAGAACTCAGACTGGATGATTCCAGTTGGAGAAGAAGCCCAAGACCTAGACCTTCTAATGTCTAGAAAGAGCAAGAACTAAAACCTACCATAAGACCCTTGAATTTGAGGTTGAAAGTCAGGTACAGATTCCTGTCCCCTGTTCTAGGCTTGAGTTCATTTTTAAAGTCATAAGTTGGGTTATATTGATCAAATGGAGTGATTCAAATCAACCTTAAATTAGACACATAGGGTAATGCTTCATGAAGAAAGTAGGGCCCAAATTATGTTTCATTTTGTTCCATAAAATTTCGTCAAAGGGTGAAGAAGAGGGCACAAGATTCTGTCCCTAGGAAGCTTGATCTCGAGGAGGGTCTGCAAAAAACCACGCTCATGATTTTTGAGGTCGAATGACCTGATTTAGAAGGCTGTGGAAAGCTAAGAGATAGAGGGCTTTTGGTCAGAAGACCACAATGAACAAAAGCATGTATGGCTGGTCAAAAATTGTAGTTGAAAAAGGTCTTGAGATAGGCTGAAAAAAGAAAGAAATTTACAAGTGTTGTGTGTGCTGTTTGTGTTGCCCCTAATAAGAGGGTGTTAAATGTTGATATTTGTAAGTGTAAAGAGAGTGCTCTTGAAGGATCCAAGGTTTATGTTGAAGTAGGTATATAGAATATGTGTGATTCAGTGGTGAAATAATGTGTGAGATTGGGTAATTTTATGCTTGGATTGTTTATTTAAGAAATCTTATGACTTGGTAATTGGATCCTTTGGAATAGCCACGGTTTTGACTTCCTTGGGAGACTTGTGGATTTTGAATCAAGGAAGGTAGGGGATCTTGTAACCTTCTCACTTTATACCATGGTTTGCTGAAATTACATGCCATTCCATGCTTGAGTTGTGTGATTTTCTAATGATATATATAAATGTGTATATTTTTATATCATGAATTCTTTTTAAGATGCTTGGTACATGATGTTTTAAATATCCATGGATGATACTTTGTGAAATTGTTTCAAAGCATGACATGGGCATGGGAATTTGTGTGAGAGTCGGATTGATGTAGTGGACACGGGACTATGACTAGTCCTGGGTTGTAGTCCCCGAAGGTCACGATTATACGGGATGTGGGGCATATCCACAGGTAATAAGTCCCGGCAATTTGTGGATTGTTCGGGATGATCGGCTAGTCCTGGGTGGCCAAAGAGTCAACGATAGAAATTCGAGATGGTGGTAATGTGCATGTTGTTTCCCACATCAACCTATTAATTGAAAATCCTCATGTTTTTTGAGATGTGTTGAATTATTTGTATTTTGAAATGTTTTTATAAGCATGACTTGTTATGGGATTCACCTACGAGTTGTCGAACTCACCCATTATTCCCTCCACATAGATGCAGTGAGACCGGTACATGACTTGAGGATTTGACTTGGGTTTGGAGGTTGGGGGTGTCACGTCGGCCTCAGCATCTTTGGTGGTGAACATACATTTTGAGGAACATCGAGTGTTGTGTGGAGGTTCCACACTTTGTATATTTTGGACCGAGTTCACTTATCGATCATGGGTCATTGTATATTTGACATGATTAGTTTTGGGACACTTTGTAGAAAGTTTTGGGATTTTGTGTAAATATTATTTTGATCAAGTGTAAGTGTAATATAATCTTGGGTGCATTGAGGACTTACCTCAGTTAGATATGTATATATGTTTTTGAGACACAGGTTTGAGTTTTAATTACGTTTCTAGCGATTACTCAAGAGTGGAGTTTTGGACTCGGGTTTTGAAGAAATACGAGGTTGATATATATGGTGTGGGCTAGTGGTAGCCCCTTTTATGCAAGTCATTTGGATTTGAAGAGTCCACATGTTATTAGAGATTTCGAGTTGTGAAAAAAAAAAAAAAAGATGGTAAAATAACATAAATCACACCGTGGAAATCAGGGTGTGAGTCAACTACAGAACAGAACTGAGATATGCTAAGCATCCAAGATAATTACTTTTGTTTTCATATGGTTCATTATTCAGATACTTATCATATAAATGTTTGCCTGCATAATAAACCAATGAAAATGAATAACAGGAACATAGTACAGTACAATACAATACAGAATGGGAAGTGGTCGTAAACGGAATCCACTTAATGGGGCTAGTCGAACAGGTGTGTTGAATAGCACTAAACAGACGTACTAAAAAAGTACGAGAAAGCAGGCGTGCTAAATGTACGCGAAGCAAGGGAAGTCTTTGGTAGCAGTCCTGTTATTCAACTATCACGTTCCTTAAGCGGTATACGATTATATGTGTTTCGAGCATATTTATCACTAGTCTTAATACCATTCATGTGTTTGCTAACTAAATGAAAAGAATTCATACTCAGGAATTCCTAAGGATTACACTAATCCCTCATTTTCTTAGATCTTGTAGGGAATCGAGAAAGCAAAGCGACAACAAGAAAATGAAAAAAAAAAACAAACAAACAAAGCATGTCGAAGCAGCTTACTGGCGAAGCTTACTCTTTTCTTTAAAGCGAAGAGACACTTAAGCAGGTGGACACACCCCCTTCGCCTAGACGAAGGCGTCAGCTTAATATAAATGTGCATTTTAGCCCTTTTGCCCATGATTCCAACGAAAACAAAAAACCATATCAAAACAAATCTTAAACCCAACTCAAACCAACCAAAAACACAAATAAGGGGAGAGTTAGGATTTTTCCTAACCTTGATTATCTTGAAGGCTTCAACCTAGCTTTCCTTTTCTTTCTTTTCTTCTCTTCTTTACATGTACAAGTAGAGCCCCAAACAAAAGGAGAAGAACTTGGTTCTTCTTCTCCAACCAGATGCCCTAGCTCTTAAAGCCAAAATGAGAATTCCCCTTCTAAAAGACAATAAGTTGTCTTAAGGAAATTTGGCTCAAATTTTCCTTTTTGCATTTTAGTCCTTCCTCCTTATTTAATTTGCAAACCAACAACAAAAATTCTGCCCTAACTATAACCTTGCTTTCCATATGACCCTTAAGACCCAAATTTGACAAATTACCATTATCCTTTTGACTTTTTTAATAATTCCAATTTTATCCCTTTTGCACACATAACTATTAATTTTCCGAAAAACACAAATTTGATTTTCATTATACCCTAAACATGTCATAAAACTATTAGGGTATAATTTGCGGTGTTACAAGCTATACTCCAACATAAGTCATCATATCAGTATCATCAACCACCAGTGGAATAGATATACCCCCAGTACCAAATAACACAACCATGTCTTATAGAAGTGCTTTTATATACTCATAATAGAGATGTCTAAAAACCCCTCATCCAGAAAAGTGGGCTATGCCCTAGTGAAAATCACCTCATCTCAAGAATATGTAAATAATAATATGCATATGCCCCAGTTTCAATACACCTATGATAAAAATGTCCTCCAAAGTAGCTATGCCCCAATGTAAGGACGTCTAAGAATCCATCAACCAAAATAGGGACAATTCCAAGTATAAGATCATCATCAATGCTCATCATCCATCATGGTCCAAAATATCACCAACCAATCTCGAATATTGCCCATGTATAAGCTATCAAGCACAATGTGTGATGTCATGGCCTTAGGATGGTCTTATAATTCGGATTGTAATGTAGGCCAAGTCATAGGGTAAAATATATGAAAGGAAACTAGGCCTAAAAATTCTAGTGAAAAAAATATCAATAAACTCCTTGTGCATGTAAAACAATGTATAGAAACCTCATGAGTCAAGAACCAGAGTACGTCATCTCAGAACACTAGATGGTGGGTAAGGAAATATCACATGTCAATAGAATGAGCATATTTGGTAGGTGAATGGTAAAAATAGTACTCCAGTGTCATGTGAGGTATGAAGGGAAAAGAACTGAGATATGATCAAATCAATAAAGGTAATGAAATGGAGCTCAATGAAGAAACTAGGTTAAATTAGGTGATAATTGTCTCGCGTCATAGCATGGAGGGAAGTCACATCTGATGGATGGTATGATGGATAGGCAAGGATCCAGATATCCTGAAATGAGGTCACAAGTCTCTCTCAAATGTCGCGCTATCTGACTCGGAAAAATTCACATACAAACTCTCATCATCATATATACTCAATGTAACAAGATGTCATGTCCATGCACATGCTCGAAGGAAAATGATACAATATAATACATAAATTACTTTTTTTTTCTTTTTTCCCCTCTTTTTTCCTTTTTCTTCCTCTCCCCCCTATGTTTTTTTATAAATTCAAATCATCAATGGCTAATATGAATATACATAACCAAGTAGTCATGAATCCTCAACTAACAAGATAACCTCTCAAAACCAAGATATCTGGATTACTACCCAAGTGGTGAAATGAAGAAACTATGTGTCTGTCTTTCATACAAAGACATGTAGAAGACCATCACTCAAGGGAAAGAAAAGGCAATGTTGTGAGTGAAATGACATGGGAAGGAAACGGGGTAGGACATTAACGATGACATGTGATATGAGGGAGTAATGATGATGTCAAAATTGAAAGATCGTGGTAACCAAGTGAAATGGACCATAATATGTCTGTCAAGTCTAGAGCTCATGAGATCTTTAATCAAAACATTCATACATCATGGAACCCCTAACTCGATGTAAAAGATAAATGAGGTGATGAAAGAAAATGATGTAACATCCACGTGAGGTTGAATGAGCTAACAATGGGTAACTCTATATATGTAAGGGATAAGGTAAATCGGTTCATGAAACGATGACAACCCATCCTTTAACCACAACATTAGACATCAAGCTCTCAAGATTACACATGGTCAACACTAAAGATCAGCGCTCACCCAACGTAGCAATGTCAAATCCTCTAAAACCATGTGAAAGCTCATGCTATATGCTCTATAAAACCTCTCAAACAACCTAAATCATAGTATAGCAATAACGATCTCATCAAATCAACTATCTACTCTCTCAATACAAGCTACTTATCGTCAACCCATATAAACCAACCCCTATAGCCAAAACAAACTCTTGAAGTCATATGTAAGTGCCTAGACTGAATACCATGCAACAACCTTCAATCATTTTCCTTATAGATTAAGAAAATAATTTTTTGATTTTTTTATAGAAATGAAAGAAAATGATTTTGGAATTTTGTTAAAAAGATAAAGAAAATGATTTTAGAGTTTTGAAGAGTTAAAGAAAATGATTTTTGATTTTTATAGAAATTAAAAAAAATTAATTTTGAATTTTTAAAAGTTAAAGAAAACAAATATTTTTTTTAAATTTGAAACTAAAGAAAATGATTTTGATTTTTAAATTAAATAAAATTATTTAAAATTTTGAGATTAAAGAAAATGTTTTTAAATTTTGAGATTAGAGAAAATAATTTTGATTTCTCCCATTAAGAAAAAAATTGATTTTTTTTTTGAATTAAGGAAAATGATTTTTGAAGTTGATAGAGAATAATTTTCATTTTTATTTTTGTAGGAATTAAGGAAAAGGGTTTTGACTTTTTTTTTTTTTGTTTTTTTTTTATTTAAAAAAAAAAGACTCACAGGGTAACATTGAGAGACATTAGATAAGACTCGTGGCCAAATGATTCACTCAAAGGGAATGAATCAACTACACAGAAACATTTTCTCTTGTATCCAGAAAGATTCTCTTCTATTAATCATGACTTTAGTAGCTCATTTTGACTTGGAGCTACATTAAATGGATGTGAAAACTGCATTTCTTAATGGTGGACTAGAGGAAGAGGTTTATATGAAACAACCTGAAGGATTTTCCTCTAGTGCCAGTGAACACTTAGTTTGCAAGTTTAATAAATCCATATACAATTTGAAAATAGCATCCCGATAGTGGTATCTAAAGTTCCATGAGGTCATCTCTTCTTTTGGTTTTGAAGAGAATGTCATAGATAATTTGTATATAACACAAGGTCAGTGGGGGTAAGATATGTTATCTTGTTTTATACATGGATGATATTTTGCTAGCAACTAAAGATGTGGGAACATTATAGGAGGTGAAACAATTCCTCTCAAAGAACTTTGATATGAAGGATATGAGTGAGGCATCTTATGTCATTGGCATAAAGATCCATAGCGAAAGATCTCAATGCATTTTATGTTTGTCTCAAGAGACCTATATTAACAAAGTCTTAAAGAGATTTCGGATGAAAAGTTGTTCGCCAAGTCCATCTTATGCCAAGTTGTTCGATAGGTTCAGTTTGGACCAGTGCCCGAAGAGCGATCTTGAGCGGGAATAGATGAGAGACATTCCATATGCTTCGACTGTTGGAAATCTCATGTATGCATAGCATTGCGCTAGACTTGACATTGTCTATGTCGTTGAAGTATTAGGGAGGAGATATCAGAGTATTTCAAGGGTCGACCACTAGAATGCTGCAAAGAAGGTGATGCACTACCTTTAGGATACAAAGCACTTCATGCTTATGTATAAACAAATTGGTTGTTTGGAGGTGATTGACTACTTTGACGTTGACTGTGCCAACTGTGTGGACTCCAGAAAGTCCACATCATGTTATATTTTTATGCTAGCAAGTGGAGTTGTGTCTTGGAGGAGCATGAAGCAGACCTTGATGGCCACTTCCAATATGAAGGCCGAGTTTGTTTCCTGTTTTGAGGCCACTTCACATGGTGTTTGGCTCAAGAGTTTCATTGTTGGCCTGAGAGTCGTTGACTTCATTCAAAGGCCATTGAGATTATATTGTGACAACTCAGCTACTATTTTTTGGCTAAGAATGACAAAAATGAGAGTCGAAGTAAACACATCGACATAAAATACTTAGTCTTTCGGGACGTGTCAAGGAACATAAAGTGGTCATTGAGTACGTGTGCACTAAGTTGATGGTTGCAGATTCTCTAACTAAAGGCATGCCAATCAAGAATTTCAAAGATCATGTAACTAATATGGGACTTGGGTTCATTTTGTAATATCAATTTCATATGTATATATTCAATTTTATTAATGAAAATCTTATTCAGTTGATGTTTCTCATAAAGTTGTGCACATTTAATTTATTATGATTAGAGAAATATCATCAAGTTTTGACCGAGAATAAACATAGGGTTTATTAATAAAGTTAAAGGTTGTTATAGAAAGTGATAGATATACTGTGATACATGAAAAATAATACTCACTTTTACAGGACTTATCGCTATGATTCATATATTTACATCCTTATCAAGATAAATGTTGAATTTATGGATCAAATGGGAGAATGTTTATTTAGTCCTCCTTGTTTGACTAGGAAGATTTAGGTGATGTTTGTTTGACTTAATGTCGGGTTAAATAGCTTTAGTATTAAGTCGTTTGTTTTTTAAAATTTTCTACCGACTTATTTGGCGAATTTTAAAAGTTCGAATAGAAAAGTAAAAATATTTGGCTTTTCTATTCGTAAAAGTCATTTTCCATAAAAATAAAGAAAAAACCTCAATCATCGCCAACAAGTAAGAAGAGCTAGCAATATACACTACTATGGATGACAATGGGAGGGTTTGGGACTGGCCATCCTATCCCGAATCTCAACGATGATTTTTTTTTCAATTCTCAAACTTGTCTCATTTAAAATTAAATAAAGAGAAGTTTAGATGGGAGGTTCTCCCAAACTCGCCTGCTTACATTTTTTTTTGTTTTTATTTTAATTTTAATTTTTTTTATATTTGCTTTTTTATTTTTATTATTAAATTAATATTTTTCATAAAAACAAAAAATATTATGAATTTTTATAAAATTATTTATTAAAAAACATTATAATAATAATATTATTTATATTAAAGTCTAAAAATAAAATAATAAAAAAATTATTTTTAAAATATAATCTGATTCGGGCTTATTGTTGGTTATTTTGGATACATGGTTCATATTGCTTTATTCGGGTCCGTTTCTGCTCCGCAACAATTTATTTCTTTTTAATTCACTTTATTTTAAATGAACTTAGCAAAAGCTATTTCATGACTTTCGAGATTTTAAAAATCTCGTCTTTAGAGTCACTGGTAACTTATCACCCAGAAAATTGGAAAAATTTTCGCTTGTCTCGGGACCACGAACTTTTTTGAGTCACCAGGATTTCGCGAGACTAATTTAACCTGGCCGCAAATCGCTTTCACATCCGATCTAGAGAATTTTCTAGACTTCAACCTTTGGGCGACAATTTATTATTTTTATTAACATTTTGTCATTTTGAAAATTTCTAAATTCTTCTCAAAGTTTTACAGAGAGTAACAATACCTGAACCCGTCTCGGATTTGAGAAAATAAACCCAAACCCGTTAAAAACCATATTAAAATTAAATCAAATCTGTGTCATTAAGAGCGAGGCTAGACGAAAACCCAAAATAATGTTCCGTTGCCATCCCTATTCACTACCTAATATTAAAAACAGTCACTTACTGATTTCACGTTATTGTTATTTCAAAGACAGCTCAAAAAGTTCTATTCACATTAAGCAAACAAACACCACTCCAGCCACGCTTGCTTTTCGGGTCGAACGCCGAATATAACTTTTGAGCTTAATGTTGAATAGTACTTAATAGCATTAAGTATTAAGTCGTTTGTTTTTTTTAATATTTTATCTCTATTAAGGATTAAGTTGTTAGTTTCTATTTTGATCCTAATAATTATTTTTATAATTTATTTTATTCAAAGTTAATAATAATAATAATAATAATTTATTATTATTATTATTATCATTTTTATTATGCAACACGATGAAAAAAGTAAAGAATAAATTTAAATAATACAAATGAATCGTATAAATACTTGAATTTTGAAAATTTATATAAAATCCATCCTTAATAATGATTTGAGAAGAGTGTGGGATAAGCAAAAACCTACTCTGCTCAAAGTTATTTACTTAAAATTGGAGGGATTATATATATATATATATATATAGTATATATATATATATATATATATATATATATATATATATTATTTTTCAGTTTAAACTTGTTTTATTTATCTTTGAACTATCAAGAAAACATGTAACTTTTCAAAATAATTTTATTTTTAACTGTTGTGAATAATATTATAAAATGCAAAATTTAAAGAATTATATTTCTTGTATACTTGGCAAGAAATAGAAGACGGAAATAAGAACAGCTATTTTGCATGAAAAGATGAAATCATGTAGGGAGTGAGCTTTTTCTCAATGGAAAAAAGCTAAATTTTTAGGCCCCGCTTAGTTCACGAAAATTTTCAACTCTATCCAAAATTCGTAATATGAAAATTTTCACGTATTCTAATATTTAGTTTTCATTTTCTTTAAAATACGTTGCATTTGAATTTGGTTGAAAATACGTTTACTAAATCCCCATTTGGTTGAATTTGGTTGAATTTAATTGAAACAAGGAAACAAATTTTACCGTTTTCGATTCATATATAAATTGCCAAAATAAAGGGCTCATTTTTCTTATATTAAAATTTGTTTTCGTTTTATTCTCGTAGAATCTAAACGCGCTTTTCCTTTGTTAAAAGTTTCACAGAGAAAACAAAAATTTTCTACCTACTAAACAGGCCTTAGCTTTTTGTTTCATATTTTTTCTTAAAAAAAAATTTTTAAATGATGTTAGCAAAAAAATAAAACAAATTTTTGTCAAAGATTCAACCAAAAACAAACAGGCCTTAAATTTTCCCTAAAGAGCATCTATTTTAGTGGTCCATCAACTCCACATACGAAGTAAATTAAGTGGTGGGACCCACTTAATAATAATGGATATAGGATGGTGGTTTCATATTAATATGACTTCCTTTCCAGGGCCTTGGTTGTCATATCAACATTTTTTAGTACCATCAAGAGTCAGATACCAGGCACCAGAAGATCCGACAGTCTTCAACAGATCGAAAGGTTTTTGTCCTCCCACATTTCAAACAATGATAGGAGGTAAGATTTAGACCTTCAACATTTATTTCGCTTATGTGAGATTAAGATTTATTATTTATATAAGTTTAATCTCACAGAGACTTCCTAAAATCAATGCCAAATGAGCTTCAAATATTTCAATGATATAAAGAGGTGATCTTATATTTAAAATTTTATAATTTATAATAAAATAGCGAGGAAGGAAAAATAAAATAAAAATATATATATATATATATATATATATATATATATATATATATATATATATAATTGTTCGATTACTTTATTTATTTTTATTATCATATATATATATATATATATATATATATATAATCTAACTAGATTTTTTTTTTTTCTATTTTCCTTTTTTGGCACATGCTCCTGAAAGGTAAAACCCCCAATAAAAAATGGTAAACAATTGAAAATTAGTGCATGGTCATTTTCGTACTTGTCATTTTTAAGCATGCAATTATTCATGCGTAATCACAAAACTAAATTTTTGTATGCTGCTAAAAAAATTAAATTACAATTTATTTAATTCTAAAGATTATTTAATTTTATAAAAAAATAAGTAATATATTTAAAAATAATCTATCAATATTAATATATTTTTTTAATTTTTAAATTTTTCCTAGACATCTAGGTTTAAAATTTTTCTAAATGTTCCTAATTGAAATCTATGTTATAATATAAGTTTTTCCAATCAAAAATGAAAAATTAACCTTTGACATCAAATCCTAACCAATTTTTTCCCTTAAAAGGGAAAAAGGTAAAGTAGTCATAAAGAATATATAAATAGGCAGCGGGAGGAGCTCGCTCATTTGCATAAAAAAAACCAGATTCGATTCTCATAACAATATTACAATATTGTAACATCAAATGAATAGATGTACAAAAAAGAAAAAAAGAAAAAGAAAAAAAAGGAGAGGTAGGGGAGCCAAATCTAAATCTAAAATTAAATGTAAATTGAGATGAGGAGTTAGTAGGGAACAAAAACAGTGGGAAACACAAAGGGGAATGCAAACAAGAGTTGACATGACACATTCAAAGAGAAAATAAATCATTAAAAAAAAGTTGAAGTTTATGAGGGCCAGGTGAGGGAATGGGGATGGTCCATTCCCTTGTGGATGTGGTCCTGCAGTGGAGCTCATTCCATATCAATCCCTTTGCATGCAATTTTATTCATTTTTTATTGCTGGGAAACATAAAATTATATCCTCTTTTAGAGAAAAGGTAACTTGTTTGGCTCACATCCACTTCTCTGGTGCCCCATGAACACGTGATCTCAAATATCCCCTTGGACCCCTCTAAATAATGCCTTTGTTTGGTTGCTACCCCAATAATACAACAGCTAATTAAATTTCTCTTCTTTTTATAATATATTATTATTATTATTATTATGAAAATGTGACAATGGAAAAATATGAATGTTTTTTAGCTTCTTTTTTTTATCGCCACCGACATTGTGAGCATGCATTTTTTTGTTTGGTGGGAAAGGAAATGAAAAAGTGGAAAGAAAGTAATCACTATTTATGTATAACTTTTCAATTATTTTTTCTTTTATTTTCCAATTAATTCGTAAAATAAGTAATTTTAAAGAATTCCTTTCATTCCATTTTATACCTCTCAACTATGCTAAGGTTGTGTTTGAGACATTGGAATAATGAATGAAAATAATTTTTTTTTTATTCTTATTTCTCATAAAATGAAATCAATAATTTGATTATATTCATTGCTTAGACAACTAGAATTTTGCTACTTAACGATTATTTATTTTTTATTATATTATTTGGTAATACTAGAATTGGAATGAAAAGATACAAATCGGGAGCACACACACCTTATCACATAATTTTAAGTAAATTTTATTTTATTTTAAATAATGAACTTCTATAGTTTTTTTTACTAAACAATAAGATTAAAAAACAATATATAATTTTAAAACAATCATAAAAATCATATAACCCTATATATAAACATTTAATCACATATTATATATATATATATATATATATATATATATATATATATATATATATATATGAGAGTATATATATATATATATATATATATATATATATATATATATATATATATATATTTTCTTGGAAAGTATATAAATTAAAAAATTGTTAAATTTAATCTATTATTTAATAAGCATCATATTCAATAAAAACCATATCCCTAAAATATATCTCTAATTTGTGTGAAAATATTTATAAAAACATTTCTTTAAAAATAATTTTAGAGTTGTTCAGAATATTATAATTCTAATAAATTTGTGAAAATAATTTATTATACATGTAAGAATTTGATTTCTTATAAAACTAAGAGTCACAAAGTATAGTGATAGAAAGTTGTTTTATTTTGATTGAAATAATATTTATAAAAATATTGTCCAGAGAACAATATTATAATAAAATACAATCTTAGTACAACTAAGAAAAGGGAACTTGTCCACATGCCTAGCTTATTTTGTTGTTTAACGTTTAAAGATGGAGGGGAGGACTTCGAGTCCGATTAGGGACAATTTACTACATTATATTAAAAGTAATTGACTTACAAAAAAAAAGGTAAAAATAAATATACATAAAATTAGGGACATAATGGTAATTTTGAGTTTTTATATGGTGTCAAATATAATTAATCATTTTAGATTTTTAGATGATTATTTCTATTTTTATGTTTCCTAAATTTTCTATTTTAATGAAATAACCAAGGTTGTTAAACCGACCTAAGAATCGAAACCGGGGATGGGGCTGAACCGGTCCGATCGAACCTAAACTAAGGAGAGCAAAAACCGACAAAACCGCCACCACGGCCAACCGATAACCCGATTGACCCGTGTCGCCAACCGCTTCTGCTTTTTTTTTCCCTCCTGATCATGCGGCGCCGTTTCGAAAAACTACGCTTTTTTAACTTTTTATTTTATTGATTTTTAATATTATTAATCATTAATCCATTCTATGCCATCGGTATTTTCAATATTGTCATGCCATACTTTTTTAAATTTGTGTTATTTTATTTTGTTATATGTATTTATTTCTTATTTTAAGTTAAATGAGTTATTTTTTAAAAATTTTTATGACAACGATTAGATGTATATATTCAGAAGTAGCGATATTCAGAAGGCATGTTCAGCAATTGCTTTAATGGTTTTGAGATGGAGATGACAATGTCTAATCTAATGTAACTTGCTAACTGTCTAATTTTATTATTATATGAAGTATGAACTTGATTATGTATTGGATATATCATTGGATGTATCTTTTTAATTTTATCACTCAATGAAAATTAAGTTTTATATATAAGAAAAAATATATTTTACTTTATATATGACGGTCTATCCTCCACTGAATCACGCGGTTCGACCCGATTGAACCTCTCCCCTCGCCTGGTCAATACCCCGGGCCGGGTCTGAAAACCTTGGAAATAACCTATTTTCAAATATTTATTCATTAATTATTTTACAAAAATCAAGGTGTCAAATTTAAGAAAAATTAAAAATGTGGGGCATGAAAGGTAAAATTTGAAACTAAAATAATAAATTAAAGTTATTTTGCATCATCTCTTTATAAAAGGGAATCAAAATACCACATAAATACGATGAATCAAACTTTGACTTTTGAATGCAATACAAAGTTCTAAGCATTGGTTGTTACCGAAAAGTTTTACTGAACACTGAAGTAGGATTTTGAGTGTTGAGTAAAACTTTTCTGTAACAACCAATGCTTAGAACTTTGTATTGCATTCAATGAAGGCCAATCTAACGTGCTATCACAAGAAACAATTAAGTTGGTATTCAAGTATATAACAATTAAGTTTTTTTTTTTCTGATTAAGAGGCAAAGTTAATCATCAATCATTGAAGGAAGCTAACATGAATGTTCCGCCCCACCTAGGCCCAATGTATTTGCGCATGAATTAATTCCACGAATTTCATTCATGAAAGGTATTATAAGAATTTTGAATTTCATTAATGAAAAAAAGTATGATAGGAATTTGGATGTGTACTATTATGTTTGGATTAAAAATCAAGAGAATTGAGAAAATTTATTAAAAATCAAGGGAAAAAAATGCACGATACAAGGAAATGGCACCAGAAAGTTCATTGAAAACTGAAATTTTTATTACTTAGAAAGGGTATCTAAGGATGAGTTTACTAAAGATGGGACAACTTAAATATTTAAATGGAGAAGGGAATTTGGAAATCCTGTTTAAAAAGAAATCACAGGGAAATGAGAAATGAGCGAGCACCAGGAAGGGGTGGGTGGCAGCAAAAGAGATAACATGCAGGGTGGAGGGTTAAGGGTGCAACCAATGTTTTGAAAATATGATCCGACTTGTCTGTTAGACTGGTCCCCATTTTCGGTTCGATTCACTCTATCGAACCGTCCAGCAGTTGAACCACAATGAATCGTTCAAATCGGTTGAGCCCGGGTGTTTTATTGCGAATCGAATAGTTCAAATTTCGGTTCGGTTCGGTTCGGTTCGGTCCGCTCTATCTAATCGTCAAACTGTTGAACCGACAATGAACCGCTCAAATTGGTAGTTAGACCATCAAACCGGTTGAGTCGGGAGGTTTATTGCGAACCGAATAGTTCAAATCTGGGTGATAAACGTCCTTTCTAACCCCTAATTTCTAAGGCATAAAAGAGGTTCTCTTGAAAGCCACCAGAGATTTACAATGGTCCTCGTCAGCTTTCGACTCGTGTCCATCGAAACGTTTTTATCTGCATATATAAAGGGCTTTCAAGTTTTGTTCCCGCTGGACATGGGACTACAGACCTTGTATATTATCCCTCTTGCCAACACGTAGGAAATGTCTCTATAATTGTGGCTGAATTTAAAAGATGAGATTTTAGTTATTCAGATTGTGAAATTGAATGGGACTAAAAAATAGTTATAGATTACCATAATAAGAGAATCAATATCCTAGTTCTATTATATTGTTTATGAAGGATATTTGAAAAGTGTCTCAGGACCTATGTGCTTATGAGTATCGTCATATTTATAAAAAAACTAATAGAAATGTCGATTGTTTAACAAAAAAAATGTATTGGTATTTTAGATTCTTGTTATTGATTACCAAATTTATCTAAAGATGTTAATAATATAAGTTATAAGGATTATTATGGATCTCTTTACAATCGTCTTTGTAACCATTCTATTCCATAGTCTTCTCTCATTAAAAATAAGGAAAACAAAAAAAGAGATAATCCCAATATAGAAGGCATGAACTCCACGTGAAGAGAAAATAAGAATGGCACCAAGTACTATCTACTCTCTTGTTCAATTTTGAAGGCACGACATCTTACAATTTTTAAATTAAAATACTATAATATTTTCTAACATTAGTTAAAATTAAATCTAAAATTTCATTTCACCGATAATATGTTCTGCCATTAAATGTTTGACATCTTACAATATATATAACATTTAATAAAATAAAAATATTAATTTTCTTATATTTATATTTGAGAATATTAAAGATCAAGTATATATTTAAAATTTTAATAATTATTTTAATTTTAATAATATATAAATATATATTTATGACTTCACTAATTCGATCAATGAACCGTGAACCAATAACATTTTCAGTTTAATGACCGATTCGGTTATGAAAACATTGGGTGCAAGTGATTCCTGAACAATATTCTCCTTCTTTCTTGAGCCTTTTCTGATGGTGTGATGTTGTCAGTTGCTTTTTTTTTTTCTTGATAACCTTGTATATTTGGGCAAAATTTGTGCGCACCGTGATTAATCATTCAAAGCTCTGAAGTTAACAACCAAGTAAAGTCTCCAATGACCCTGACTCAGAACTAGTGATTCTCGCCAGTTGCTCTTGTTTATTCTAAGCTTGTAACCACTCAGGTACTGTTTAAAAGAGATCGCCTAGACTTAGATTACATCGGCTTCTTGTCAAATGCTAGCTTTCATGAACATCCCGTGCATGATATTTTTTTCCTTTTTGATAATCGTAGATGTTCGGGCTACCTAGACTAATTCCACAGGACCTTAAAATTAATAATTGGATAAACCTCTAATGTCCTTGAGAGGGATTCGAACATGTGACAATCGAAACATCCCGTGCATGATATGCAGAAGAAAAGTGCCCAGTTTGCCCAGAACTAGCATAATGCAGAGACAGCTGAAAGTCCCTAAGCACAGAACAAACCAAGAACCCAGAAAATTACACATTCTTTTTAACAAGGGCCTCTTTTATATCTTAATTTTCAATCAGTTTTATCGTACCTTGGGGAGTGTTTTAGGTGTATATGCACATGTAAGAGGGTGGCCATGCATGTAACCATTTCTTTCTTCTTCCTGTTAAAAATCTGATAAAACATGCAACATGCAGCCCAAGAAGCCATGCTCGCTTTGTGTGGACCACCTCAAACGAGTAGACGGGTGTGAAACCAGTTATAAAGGGTATGTTTGATTCCTATTTTTTAAAATTGTTTTTTGTTTTCAAAAGAAAAAAAAACGAGGAAAATAGGGAGAACGTGTTTGGTTTTTTTTTTTCTTTTTTTTTTTGAAAAACACAGAAAACATTAAATTTAAAAGACAAGAACAAATTTCAGATAATACCAAAATTGTGTTCTCTATGTTTTCGAAAATCATTCTCAATAATAGTTTTCAAAAATAGGAAACAAATGGGCACAAAATATCGATTTTAGTATGGACTCCAGATTTTCATCTTCCTATATTAAATCCTCAACTTCTGCAGAGGCACGCAGTTTCTAGTTCTTTTCAATATCAAAAAACCATCTCTTAAGCATCATGATCAAGGAGGACTTGGCTCTTACTTCTCATGATGAGTAAAACATGTGATCGACTCAATTTCTGCTTGGAGAAAACATTATGTAGGTGAGATGGTTGAGATCTTTCATAGCTGATTAGTACCCAAAAAGTGCTATTTTGAACCCTATTTATTTTAGGTTTTGAGCACTTTTTGTCTACTAATCAACCAAATTAACCCGATTTACACATTATGTCCCCATTATTCTACTAATAAAAGTATTTTGTATAATTTTGTAGTTTTGCAAACTATTAATGCCAAACTTGCTGAATGACCCAAGACAGAATTCTAGAGTCAAACACAAACAATACAGATCTAAAATCTAAGGAAAAAGGAGGAGCAAGAAGAGAACAGTATACTTGTATTCTCAGGCGGAATTCTCGCAGACCAAAGCAAATTCTCCTCCCATTTTGACTTTTGGTTCTTTTAACCCCTTTTCCCCATTTTTTTCCCCTCCATGTATAAGTGTGTTTTGAGGGTATTTTGGTATTTTCTTCCTATTTGGAGCTCTATATAAGCTCAAACCTTGTAGAGAATGGGGGGAGCGTGGGCTTTTGGTGGAAATACATAGCACCGAGCGGTAAGTTTTCCCGCTTTTCTTTTCTATCATTTTCTTTGCTTTTCTTTTATTTTCTCGGTTGCCAAACCCCCTTAAGGATGACAACTCTAGGGATGGTCATTAAACCTCCATCCTTGGAATATGAGAGAGATCTAATTATCAATAGGTTTGATAAGTAAATGACTTGCCTCATGTGTTTAATGTGCTATATTTATGGTATTTATGTCTCTCGTTTCACATTAGGTTTAAATCTCTTTGATGTACCTCGTTCACCCGTGCATTAGCAAGTTTTTTAGGTTCGGGCTGATGCTATTAATAGATCCACCGAGATTCATTAGTCATTATTTATTAGTTAATGTAAGGTAGATTTAAATAGATTTTCACTGCCCGGGAACATTTGAGGCTAATAAATGCTATATTTCGTGGCATGAAAATTATTGTGGTTCGCTTGATCATAATGAAAGATCCGATCGAAATGACTAGGTCATCCTCCCAACGCGAGAAAAGACCTCGAGAACCTCGTCATTTACCTTATGACCTCAACCCTAATAAATTCTTACGCCTACGAGTTTTTCATATTTTTTTAGTTCAATTTATTTTCAGTTCAAAAACATTTCAACCCATTGTTTTTACAAAACCTAAAGATCCAAATTAAAATTCACCATTTTAAGTCAACTGCAAATCATTTACATGAAGAAAACCCATCCCTGTGTTCGACCAGAATCCACTACATCGCAAAGAGCTATGCTACGACAAGTAGAGAATTAGGTTATAAATTTGTTGATTCCAAGACACCACGCAACACGAATCAAAATGGCTTGCTCGGATGGTGCCTAAGTAAAGTGACAAGTTGTTGAACTTCAGATCCACATCACAAAGTGTGTGAATTTTCAACCTTTTGTCTTTATCACATCACTACCCCTACCAGCTTCATCGTTAACTGGATTCAAATTTATACTGTCAATATACAATTTATGTTAACCCTTTGGTAGCTTAGCTATTTTTTGTTTCCTATCAGGTTCATGCCTTTTATAAGAGCTTGCACCATTGGGATAGGAACACAGCATTAGAAAGGAGCAAAGGTTCCACAAGAAGAGGTCAGAAGTGAGAATACACAAGGTCGATTGAGCGTCCACTCAAGGAACAACAGCCACTGTGGCCTCACAGAGATCCCAATGTATATATATCAATGAGGGATCATATACATCCTTCATGGTGAAAAACATCATGGTTGCAGTTCTTTGCGTAAGACATGGTTGTCATACCCTACTTAGTGCCTCTACTCCCAACCTTCCATGGAATGAAAACAAAACTACATACGCACATCCGGGAGTTTGAGGAGGTCTCGCGCACATTCAAGGAGGTCAGCTACCGAGCATGACCTAATGAGGCTAAAAGTCTTCCACCACTTTGAAGGACACGACAAAAATACGGCTCAACTCACTGAGTCAAGGTCCATTAGAACTCAGCGACCAGTTTTAGCTTTTGAAGAAAATTCTTAGCACACACAAACCAATACCAAGAGGCAAATTTACACCTTGGTGTACTTACCATAATGAGAAATTCTATTAAGCAGGTGGAAAGGTGTTTCGAGACCATCATTGCTCGCCTCACCATGGCTTCTGTTGATAATGGGATGCCTTCGACAACCACTTCTATGATGGAATGTCCCCTGTTATGAAGCAGTTGTTGGAGACTATGTGTAGAGGGGACTTCATGAGCAAACATCCAGAGGAAGCCATGGACTTCTTGAATTATGTGGTTGAGACATCCAAAGCATGGGATGAACCCAACCCCAGAGAGGCCGAGAGGATGAGATCTACAGCCAATTCAAGGGGAGGCATGTACTCAATCACAGAGGACATGGAAATGAAGGTGCCATCCACCTCAAGAAGGCCGGAGGAGCCAAATGCGTTAAATCACCATGAGGTGCAAGCAGTGACTGAGGCATCTATGCCTAACCAACCCTATTTCATTTGTCAGTCCACTGAGCACCAAGGAGAGAGTCGCTCAACCTGCTCCTTCGCAAGTGGATACGATGGCCAGCATGCCACCGTCAGGTTACAAGTCACCAACCAATACCCCATATGGCAACACCTATAACCATAACTTGAGGAACCATCCTAACCTCTCTTAGAAGCCAAAGCCTCCACCATATAAAGCTCCTCTCACAAGACAAATAGCCAAAGATAGCTTCTTCATCCTACCATACCACACACAATTATTAATTTCACATCCACCACCATCATCACCACTGAACAAGCCGGCCATGAATTCGAAAGCAAGGTGGTGGGTAATTTTGTGGAAGAACAGAAGGCAGTGAACACTCAGGCTAACTAGAGGATTGATACAGTGGAGGGCACATTGAATAAGAAAATAGAGATCCCGTTAGTCAAATTCCTCAAAAAATTTTAAACCTACAATATTCAACGAACACTTCGCGCTGACAACCAACAAAAGTGCAGGTAAATTTCAAACACAACCCAACTTAGAGGATGCACGAAGTGAGTTTTCCAAAGTGAGCCAAATCCCAGATAGATGAAGTTAAAGCAGCTTATCACTTCGGCAGCAAAGCAGGTCGAATGTACCTGGCCCTCAAACCAACGTAAGATAAAGGCCAGAGGCAAAAAGAAACCAGCGAGGAGGAAGTATCTAAAGAAAAATCAGTGAAAAAGAGTACACCCCCATCTTTCCCGCAAGCACTAAAAGCCAAGAAAAAGGCCATCAACCAAACTCAGGCCAAAAGAAGTGCTATGTCAAAGTCAACATCCACCGCTGACATGATTAAACAGTCCCAACATATGCCAAGTTTTTAAAGACCTGCAGTACAAAGGAAGAGAGGACTAAATGTCGACAAAAGGCCTTCTTGACACAAGTCAAGGCAATCATTTAATGCAAGACCCTGAAATATGATTCGTCACTACCATCCTGGGCAAGGAATATCTGAGGCACTTATGTAGAAAAGGCACTCAAGACTTGGCCATCACAACCTCGTCGCCTTATTCGTATAAACAAAAACTAGGTCTGGGAGCTGGCCCACTTCCATCACATTGTCTCTCATATAGATCTAATAAAACAAAAAAATGTGGAGGATACTGATACATGACAATTTCACTATCCCTAGACTATTGTGGTTTTGATACGTAACAGGTTGCGTAGGGGCCAACTATGTGCCCATCATGCTAGAAGACCATTCGCCACTTCCAATACGACATCCATTGTCAAATGGAGTGCCATGCAACTCAAATTGGGGAACATGACCTAGAATCTCATCTTCTACTTATAAGAAGCAATATGCAACCAAATGGAAGAGATCAGAGGAAGTTTGGTAGTTAATTAATACAATTACGGGAGAAGCAAGTCATTAGCAAGAAATGTGGATGTTAATCGAGAGTCGACCGATCGTCTTCAAGAGCTCCAAGGAACTTAAGACCTGTGCACAGTACATGGCCCATGGAGAAAAAAAGAAGAGATTCTACCTCTACTGATCGGGGAAGAAGCCAATGAACCTCAAAAACTGGATCTCAAGCCCTACCAATGGAATTGAAGTATGCATACCTGGAAGAACATGAACAAACAGCTGTTGGTATCTCTCCTCCCCGTCAAAGAACCAATAGGAAATGTGTAAATTACTGGACATCCTTGTGGTAACAAAGAAAGCATTCCGGGGTGGAAAATCACCCATCTTATGGCATAGTCGCAGCTTTGCACCCATCATATCTACTTTTGAGAGTGAGGTAAAACCAAGGCAGCCACAAGGAGACTCTAATCCAATAGCATAGCGTGGCACGTGCGAAAGTCCTGTCATGGCAAGCCTGCACACACCTATATCCACAAGACTCAGCTAGCCCAAACTGTGTCAGCCCTTGCTAAGAAACTAAGTAACCACCGTGCATACTTTCAGCATGAGAGGAAATGCTCACCCCACTTACCACTTCAAGTTGGAGGGTATGTATTGATTATAGAAGGCTAAATGAGGTAACAAGGAAATATCACTTCTCTTACCCTTCACGGACTGTATCCTCAAAGGATTCATGAGCACCCCTCTTCTATTGCTTCCTGATGGCTATTATTCAGTTATTTTCAAATCAAATAGTCATAAGGCGACCAGGGAGAAGACCACCTCACCCGCCTCCATTCGCACCAGGTATGCTCACAGAGGATGCCCTTTCGCCCGTAATGCCCCGCCATTCCAAATGATGCTCGCATTCTAAAGGATTTGGTGGAGCGCATTACAGGTCTACATGGATGATATTACGCTTATGGCTTTGAAGAATGCTTGATCAACTTGAGACTCGTCCTGCATAAGTGTATCGAGAAGAACTCAGGCCGAATCGGGAAAATGCCATTTTATGGTCAACCAAGGAACGTGGCAGGACATTATTTCCAAAGAAGGAATTAGTTGACAAGGCGAAAATTGAGATACTCTAACCGCCTCTCCTACGAATGAAGACTGTGAGGCAATCTAAGGCATGCAAAGCTTAAGGTGGAGGTTCATCACGATTCTTTTCAAAACCATGCTCTTATAAGCTACACCGAGAAGGATGACAAATTCGTGTGGGATGAAGATCGCTAGAGGAGCTTTGAGGGGCTCAAGACCTACTTGACCACTACACCAATAGTGAGAGCACCCAACTAGAAGTTACCTTTCGAGGTCATAAAGAAAAGCTACCTCGCCATCGAGCAGCTCCTCGCGTAGAGACGATGAAAACCTTGTGTGGTCTACTATGCAAGCAAACGCGAATGAGTAATAGAATTACACCGCCTACGTAGTACAGAGTCGGGCAAAGGGTCTATGCTTTGGATAAGTTCTCTTCTGGTTATTTGCTATGTTGGGTCGAACATAATCATCTTTACAGATCACTAGGCTTTGAAATACCTGCTCACCAAGCAAAATGCCAAGGCTAGCTCTACTGCATGGGTTCTCCGCCTAAGAATTCAAACCGTAGATTTAGGATGTGGCAAAAGGAGATGTTATATGAATCATCTCTCGAGGCTAACCATAGCACACAACACCCACAACCCCTCAATTAATGATGAGTTTCCTGAGGAGTCCATGTTGCTAGTGAAAAATGCCCCATGGTATGCCTTCCACATATCACAATTTTTCGGGCACAGAGAGCAATGTTGGCACTCAGAAGGCACAAGATAGGTTTTTCCAAAATTCATTCCTACTATTGGGAAGAGCCCTCTTGTAATAAATATCAGGCTGATCACAATCGTAAGATGTGTGCCCGAGGGAGGTTCGTAAGGGGATACTTAGCCATTGCCATGAGAATGCATGTGGAGGTCATTTTGCTTCCCAAAATCACAGAAGGTGCTACAATCTCGTCTGCCCCATCGCCTTCACTTTCAAGGATGCCCACACCATGTGCCGTGGATGCTACAAATGTCAAAGGTTGGGAAAGATCTCGTCTTCACACGATCCTCAGAACTCATTTCCAGAAACAAAACTGTTCTGGTCTGCTCAAAATTTTAATCACAATCATCTTCCTCCTTCTTTAGATAAACTCACATCAAAAGAGGCTAATTCACACAGCTCAAATGGCAGCTAAAGGCCTCATGTGTGAAGTGCACCAATGTGGTAGTGCTGAAATCCCAAGGGAGGCCATTCTCCGCACTGGGGGTCCCCAAGGCCATAGTCCCCAAGATGAGTTCACATTTCTATAACAAACAGTTTGAGAACCTCCTAGCTAAGTATAGCGCAAAGCACAAAGTGGCCACCCCTTACCATCCTCAAACTAGTGGTCAAGTTGAGCTCACCAACAAGGAAATCAAAACAATATTGATGAAAGTGGTGAACTCTAACAAAAAAGATTGGTCTCTTAAGCTATTGGATTCCTTGTGGGCATACAGATCAACATACAAAACCATCCTCGGCATGTCCCCGTATCGCCTAGTTTATGGCAAGGCATGTCACCTACTTATGGAAATCGAGTATAAGGCATGGTGGGCAATGAAGAAGCTGAACCTGGATATGGGGAGAGCTGGCCTTAAAAGGCTCCTTGATATCAATGAGCTAGAAGAGCTGAGGAATGATGCCTACTTCAACTCAAAAATTGCAAAAGATAAGTTAAAAAAGTGTCACGATTAGCTAATAGCCTATAAAAATTTCAAACAAGGAGACCAAGTGCTGCTTTATGACTCTAAGCTCCACCTTTTTCCAGGCAAGCTCAAGTCAAGATGGACTGGGCCATTCACCATCCATAAGGTCTATCTCAATGGATTAGTAAACCTACTCAATTCCAAGGACAACAAGGTGTTCAAGGTCAATGGGCAAAGGTTGAAACCCTATGCAGTACAACACACAGAAGACAAGGAGGAGATTCCCCTCCTTGACCCTCCATGAATCCAAAAGGCTACCCGAGCTGGATGCATTTACAAAGAACTTGGTCACTCCAATTTTTAGCTGGAATTTTCGGTTCATTTTAAGTTTTAATTGTGATTTTCTTAATTTCCTTAATTTTAGCTTACTTTTCTTTGTAAATTTTTTTGCTTTCATTTGCACATTCTTATAATTTTTAGTATTCTGTTGTGTAGGTATAGCAGAAATCCTCCACCCTCTTCGCCTCCTCCCTAATCCAAGCATTGGCTAATCCGCTGAGGCACACCTCAAGCCTCCCTGCAAGCCCCTTCCCTCCTCCACCCCGCCACGGTAAAGCCTCCTCCTCGAAGCTACCTGCCATCCCCGCCCCTGCCTCGGCAAGTATAACACCGAGGGTCAGCCTATTTTTGCCATCTCCTCGGTTTCATCTCGCGACTCATTTTGAGAGGGCTCCACCTCCGACCCGGCGAGTCATCTAGCTCTCGAGACCCTGGAGCCCCATTCACCATGTCCAGTGGGACCCCGCCGATGACCTACCTCCTGATCCGTCTCCCGGCTTTATCATCCCACGCCCTCTTTCGCGCCCATCACGTGCACTTGGATCAGAAGACGTAGCGCACCACATGAGATATATTATATCTTTCCAGCTTTTGTCAGATCCCGAGCTCCGGATTCCATGAGGCGTGTGCGCTCTGCACCCTCGAAGCCTTTTGGCGACCCCGCGCCGGTACTTCTACCCTCGGGTGGTCGAGCCCTACCATCCCATGACATCCGTGGGAGTGCCCCATCCCATCAAGTATCCACTGAATGATGGCCAGGACATCTCAAGTCGCCATTGGAAGCCCGCATTCCATTTCCCAGGCACGCCCAACAACCCAACGGCACTACAGCCGTGGCCCACTCCCTTGCTTCTTCCCCAGGGGAGATGAAGCCCGCAGATATTAATTCCAGGTAGGACGTAACAACAGACTGTACTTTTCTGAGGCGCCTCCGAGCATGCCCCTTATCGACCACGCATCGTGGTCTAACATCTTCCACTCTAGCATAATGCACAAGAGGAGCATCTGAGGTCAAATCATTTCAAGAAAAGAGCAAACATCGAACTGCATTGTGAGAGCAGAAAGCCTCGTGATGGGTCAGGGTGTGTGGGTGGGAAAATGAAGAGATGTTGTTTTCCTAAACACTCACAGAGTTAACAGAGCACATCCAACAGTGTGGGCTGGTAAGAAGGTAATGAAGAAAGAGGAGAACGTGTAAGTGTGTTTAATAGAATGGTGGGTAAGAATGGTAAGGTAAGAGAATATCTCTTGTCATTAACAAGGATTTAGGCATCCTTCCAACCCACTCACCATTGAGGGAGGGGAGCACTTCCTTCTCTAACTTTCCAATCCGAGCCCCATTGAGGACAATGTGACATTTGGTTGGGGGGAGAGTTAGCGAAGGAAGTGACTTTTACATTTATGTTTGTTACTATTTTGAGCAAGCCCATTATGTGTTGACCAGTGGTTTACTGTTTGCTTTGTTTTTGAAGTTTTTAATTGTTTTTGAAAAGCTGAAAATATAGTCATATATCTTTGTATACATACCATACATTTCACACTTACAGTTTGCAAAATTACACCTTTTTTTTTTTTTTTTTGTGTTTTGCCTAACTTGCAGTGTGAAAAATTGAAACATTGTCCAATGCTGTTGATGTTAGATTGGTTCCATGCATAATTGAGTGGATGATCAATTGAATTCTAGTTACTTTCAACCTTTTTCTTCCACCTCTAACTAACCACACACTATACACATCAGGTTTTAGCAATAAGCTAAAAAATTGCCTAGCCTCCTAAACTTTGCAAAAACCTAACCTACTCTCGTTGACTACCTCCAATAGGTTAAGGACACCTAGGAAAAGAAGGCCAATGAGTCCCAAAATAAAAAGAAGAGAAAAACAAAAAGAAAAACAAAAACAAAAACAAAAACAAAAAGAAAAGAAACAGAAAAAGAAGAAATTTGCAACGCTTGCCTGAAACCCGAAAGACTGTCCAGGGTATATGGCGAAGTCTTTAAAGTTCTGCTCCTAAACCAACTCTGTCAGGAGTCACCGACTTAGTGCTCATTACATGGATGGACGTGGGTGAGGTTTAGCTAGTCAGAGGTGCCGGAGTCTTGTGTCATTCACCGTGGTGAAACCTGAAGAGTTTGTGGTTGAAAGATCCTTAAGACATGATGCCCTAAACCTTAATTGGTTGGGAGTCATTGGTGGATCCCCGCTACATGGATTTTGGTGAAGTCAATTCGCATTACACTCCTACAACACAAAAAAAATTGTAGAATAAGAGTGGGTCCTGATCTATTTAGGCTTCAAGTAGGTTCCAGGCTGCGGCAATAGCTCGCTGAGGAGTGTGCTCTGGCGCCATCGCTAAGAACCGATCATATAAACACTTAGGTTTTGGGCGGAAGTTCTCGGTTGATTCACCTGAAGCTCTTTCACACTTAATATGTATGGCACTCATTCTCGAGATGGTTGATCACTAAGGGTTTTGTGATTCTTACTAAGGGTTAGACATTACTCATCTATAACCTTTTTGAAACACCATTTTTGTGCTCATAATTTTGTTATTATTTTGTTTGCTCTTTCTTTCTTTCTTTCTTTCTTTCATTGTTAAGGGACTAGCAATGTGTCGGTTGGGGGGAGTGATTAGTACCCAAAAAGTGCTATTTTGAGCCCTAGTTATTGTAGGTTTTGAGCATTTTTTGTGTACTAATCAACCGAATTAACCCGATTTGCACATTAAGGTCCTGTCTATTCTACTGATAGTATTTTGTGGCTAATTTTATAGTTTTTGCAAACTATTAATGCCAAACTTGTTGAATGGACCCAAGCATAGAGAATTCGAGTCAAACCCAGCTTTGCAGATCTGAAATTAAAAGGAAAGGAGGAGCAGAAGAGGAGCAGAAGAATAGCACAAGAGTAATTTTGCAACCCTGTGCGAAATTTTCGCACTAGTGCGAAATTTTCTCCCACCATTTTTTACTTTTGGTTCTTTTTACCCCATTTTTCCCATTTTTGCCCTCTATGTATAAGTGTGTTTTGAGGGTATTTTGGTATTTTCTTCCTATTTGGAGCTCTATATAAGCTCAACCAGAGAATGGGGTGAGCTGGCTTTCAGGAAATACATAAAGACCGAGCCAGAAGTTTTCCGCTTTTCTTTTCTTTCATTTTCTTTGCTTTTCTTTTATTTTCTCGACTGCCAAACACCCTTGAGAATGACAACTCAAGGGATGGTTGGCTAAACCCCCTCCATCCTTGAAGAGGACGGCTACTGGGCTAGGGTTTGGAGGTGAAATGATGGTTCTCATGTGTTTAATGTAAGCATTTATAGGTATTTATGTTCGTTGCACACAGGTTTAAATCTCTTTGATGTACTGTTAACTCAGACAGTAAGTTTTTAGGGTTCACTGGATGCTTATTGCTAGATCCACTGAGATTCATTAATTGTCATTTATTAGTTAATGTAAGGTAGATTTTAGGGGATAGATTTTCACTGCTCGAGAACATTTAAGGCTAATAAATGCTATATTTCAAAAGGAAAATTATTAGGGTTCAGTTTTGATCGTTAAATGAAGATCCGGTTCGGGAAATGACTATAGGTCATCCTTCCTAACGTGAGGAAAAGGACCCGAGAACCTCTCATTTACCTTATGACCTCAACCCTAGTAGCCCGATGCTTCAAGGAGTTCTTTTTCATATTTTTTTAATTCAGTTTATTTTCAGTTCACAAACATTTCAACCCACTGTTTTTACAAAACCTAAAAATCCAAATTAAAATTCACCATTTTGAGCCAGCTGCAAATCATTTACACGAAGAAAATTCATCCCTGTGTTCGACCCTAGAACCACTATTATGCAGTAGCTATGCTACGACAGTAGTAGGAATTTAGGTTTATAAATTTTGTTGATTCCGGCACACCTATTGCGACACGAATCAATAACTTAACCAGTGGTATCGAGTTTGAGCTTTGGCAATGTAGTTGTGTTATATGGTAGAGATTTACCTCCCTCGTGGTCTCTCTTGGCTCGTTTGGGGATTAATCTAAGTGTGGTATGACTTAACGTATTATAGTATATTTAGGATTCCTTTTATTATCCCTATGTTTTTACCTTTTTGCCTTTGTATTGGTATATTTATATTCCTCAACTCTCTCAATAATAATTAAGTATTTTTCATAATATGGTATCAGAGCCATAAGCTTAATAACAAAAACCCTAGCTACCACAACCGTCACCACTAATGATCCGATTTCTTTGTTAGTCCTTATCCTTCTCAATGGCTGACGAATCTTCTTCCACTACTGCCGTCGTGCCTCCTCGTCATCCAATAGTCTTGAACAAAATTGATCTACCTCAGAACTTAATCGTTCTCAATGTTAGTGCTCAGGCATCACTAAAACTCAAAGCCACGAATTATTCGACGTGACGTCTCCAATTCACATCTCTCCTATTCGGGTATGATTTACTTGAATTTGTCGATGGCTCAAAACCGTGTCCTCCGGCGATGATAACTCTACCCGGTGCTGCTTCTCCCTCCCCAAATCTGGATCATACTCCTCTAGCTCCGAAAAGACCAATTTCTTCTCAATGCAATTATTGGATCCCTCTCTACCACCCTAGTGCAGTTTATCTTTACCTCCACCACTTCTCGGGCTACGTGGACTACTCTTGAGAAGACATATGCTTCTCCTTTGTGAGGGCGGATCATGATCCATTGTCAGAATCTTGTCAGCCCTCAACATGGTAATCGAACCATTACAACCTATATTCAAGATTTCAAACACAACATTGACTTTCTTGCTCTCATGAATGTCCCTATTGACTTTGATGAGCTATCCATCCGTGTCTTCAACGGACTTGGCTCGTCCTACTCGAACTTATCCCATGCCCTACAAGTTCAAGAAACTCCTGTTATGTTTGAGGAATTATTTGAGCACCTACTTAATTATGAGGCCCAACTGCAACTTTTGGTTTCTTCAGCACTGCTCACCACTACTCCTGTCACTGCCCTAGTTACCTTGGCTAGACCTTCTTCCCATCGTCAATCGCACAACCTTGGAGGGCATGAACCATAACCGGTCTCAACAGTCATAGGCCCTACCTGACACCTCGCTTAGGCATTATCGACTAACTCCACTGACCTAGCTCGGGCACATCCGATACCTCGAGCATCCTCCTCCATTGTCTCCGAGGCATCCCGCTCCACTGCCGAGCTTAGGCACAACCTCTACCTCGGGTGTTATCAACTTTGTGGTATAACTGGGCACTCTGCTCGACAGTGCAATCATCTCTTCGCCTTGGCCCTTGCTTCTCTCCTCCTGGCCCTTTCCCGAGCTCCGTACCCGACCTTTGTTACACCCTATGCTCACACTACAGTCCATTACCCTGATCCTGGTACCTCTTTAGATTAGGTCGTTGATTCGGGCGCCTCTCACCATGTGACTTTGGATCTTACTACTTTAACTCTTCATGCGCCATATACCGTCCATGATAGTGTTATCATTGGTGATGGCTCGGGTTTATCAATTGCCAACATCGGCTCCTTCTCTCTTACCTCTCTCCCTACACCTTTACATTCTTCCAATGTGCAACATGTGCTTGTCATGTCTAAAAACCTTATTTCTGTCTCGACCCTTTGTGCCGATAACCCTATTAATGTCCTATTCTTTGACTCTTTCTTTTAGGTGTAGGATCGTCACACGGGGGTCTTTCTTGTTCGTGGGCAGTGTAGAGACGGTGTCTATTACTGGCTAAAGTCAGTCCCTATTCTGTCTTCTATCCTAGCTCTGTCTTCCTTAGTTCGGTCCTCGCTTTCCGCTATCTCTATGTGGTACAATCGTCTCGGTCATCCGTCTTTGCCCCTTTTTTCGAAAATTTCTTGGTGTTTGAAGTATTTCTTTTTCCCAAAGAACATTTATGTTCCTTCTCTTGTAACTCCTGCAACATTAATAAAAACCACAAGTTACCTTTTGCTACATCAAGCATTACCTCTTCCTCTCCACTTAAGATTATCTTTTCTGATGTTTGAACCTCCCCTGTTGCCTCTTCTGATGGTTTTTACTACTATGTTATTTTTATTGACCATTACACAAAGTATAAGTAGCTTTACCCATTACGTCGTAAATCAGATGTTCATTCAACCTTTGTCGCCTTCAAGAACATTGTTGAAAACTATTTCACCACCACCATTACAACCCTTTAGATAGATAATAATGGGGCAACTTCTAGCTTCGGGTATATCCATCTACTACACCTCCCACACCTCAATCAGAAGACTTCGAGCCCGGTCCGACTCGAAAGGCGAGTCCGAACCGAAACCCCGGGGAAGCCCGTTTATTTCTTTTTATTTTCCGTGTTATTAAATTTTTTTTATTTTTTAAATGTCACACTGATCCCCGCCTCGACTTAATGGCGATCTCGAACCGAAGCTCTGGCATTCGACTTTTCATTTATCTTATCAAAACATTTTATTATGTCATTTCATTGTGGAAGGCGTTTCAGTTTTGGGCAAGCCCATAATCATTTACAATTTCAATACAATTCAGTAGACCCAAAAACATGTAACAAAATACATTTACAAAGAAGGCATTCATGCCTTTTCAAAATGATATACAAAAATCAAGGTTCAAAGTTTAACCCTTTTTGTCCACAAAATACCACTTGTTCAAAAGGAATGATATGCAAATGACAGGGTATATACTTATACGCCGTACTCTCTTTATGACTCTACGCTTCACGATCTTGTCTTCCTTCCCGTTCACTGAAACCCGCACAGATAAAATTCATACGCTAAGCATTTTCTATGCTTAGTGGCTCTATACGCTTCTCTATTTCTTCAATATTCAATTTAACTCGACATGCATTTAACATTAAACCATGCCTATTATATCAACATATACTCATGCTATTCATTTTCGCATGCTTTCGATTTCCAAATCATTTATTATATCACAACATGCATCTTCAATGCAACAATTCAATTCACAATTCAATTTATGAGATTTAAGCATATACATAAGAATCCCATTTACACTCGTCAATGTTGGTTCATTCACCTTGACTATTTAATTTACATTTTTGACGGATTCCGCTTTGATGAATCCACTCTTATTATCATTTGGTAAATGTGCTTTACACATTTAACAATTCGCCCATCATGACGGGATGCCGCTTGCGCACCCCACACATGTGGTAATCACCATTCGATCTCCCATCATGATGGATGCCGTTTGGTGCACCCCGACATGTGGTATCAGTTAAATGCCATATGCCATCATGACGGATGCCGATTGGTGCATCTCGCCAAGTGGGAACATTTCTTCAATGTCATACGTCATCATGACGGATGCCGAATGCATCCCGTCGGCGGGACATTGACAATTTGGTGCTTTCAGACGGATGCCGATTTGTGCATCCCGTCAAAGGTTCATTCGGAGCAGTATCAATCAATTCACATTTATGACTTATTCATGAAGAATCCCGCTTCCTTTTATCATCATTCACATTCATTCTAATTCAAATATCACATTTCAATTCCATATTCACTTTCAGATATCTTTCTTATATACTCATTCTATGTACTTATTTCATATACCATTTACGCACTCGCTTCATATACTTTCTATTAATGTACCTATTTCATAGTTACTTTATTAAACTACCGTAATACTTGAAATAAGAATAGAGTCGAGAACAAACCTAAGGCCGCCGAATCTAGCTTCCTTCGACCCTATTCTAGGTCAGCGATCATCACCCGTCCCTAGTCAATAACATTCAATTTCACGCCCACTCTTAGTGGATAACAATTGTTAAACAATTTTAGTGAATTACAAGTTTATTTCCTTAACGGTCTTGGTTAAGACACTAAGTCGCTCAGCCACGCTGAAATTTCCGTGACGCTTTTCACTTAGCTCTAACCTTATTTGAACCCCCATTAATCATTTCTTAGGGTCCCTAAACATTCGGGGTATGAATACGGGACTTAACGGTGCAAAAACATGTCAAAACAGGGCAGCTTGAAGTAGTGGTACCGGTACCACTTTGATCGATACCGGTACGGCACTCCATCGCAGTCGCAGATCTCCAGACGGCTTGAGCCGCACGGTGACCGATTGCCCAATGATCCCGTACCGGGTACTCCACTCCAACCCGGTACCGTACCGCCTATGGTTTTTGCCCAGAAAAGTGCGGGATTTTGCATTTCTCACTCATTTTTCATCCACCAATCTTCTCCAATTCGTCCCATATCAAAAATCCACCATGGAATCCACTCAAAACAACTCCAAAAGTGGTTTAGAATCAATGAAAACCCTTTTCTCTCAAGTTAGGGCTTTTCCCCAAAATCCAAATCAAAAAGAATGAGGTTAGGGTTTTGATTTTTCTTACCTTAGCCCCTTCAAATCTTCCCTTCCATGTTGCTTGGCTTCTTAGAAGCAAGAAATGGGGAGCAAAGCCAACCAAAACTTGATCTCTTGCCAAACCCTACCTTTTCCCCCTTTTTCTCCTCTTTTCTTCCTTAAAAACGAGACTTGCTCTTCAAATGAGCCCTAAGACCACATTTTTGGTCTTTATAAACCCACTTAAGTGTAAGGCCTTGTTTGGCCTACACACTTTTTATCATTTCTCATTTTTTTATCTTTTTAGTCTTAAATCATTTATTCTCTTTAAGCCATGTTTGGCTTAAAACCCATTATTTCATTTAGGTCTCCTATTCTTTCACTTTGGCGATTCATTTATCATAATTTTACCTAGACATTTATTCTTTATAACAATTGACCCTTAGGTCCCCATTTTACAAATTTCTACATTTGCCCTTTTTCACTTGGGTTATTTTCGGGTTCGATCAATTTTCTCATTTTTAGCATATAATATTAAATCATATGCTCACACTTTCAATTTACATTTCACAATTTGTCAATTTATCAATTTTCCTAAAAACCTAAGTTTGGCTTGGCTCATTTCATACCCGGAATATATAATAAAAAATTATTATAAAAATTTCAGGGTATTTTTGGGGCGTTACATGAACATAGTGGGTATTCTAAACACCAACATCGACACATTGTCGAAACGGGTCTCACTCTCCTGCAATAGGCCTCCATTCCTCTAACCTTCTAACCATATGCCTTTGCTACGGCTGTTTATTTAATAAATAGAATGCCTAAAATTGGTCTCTCTCTTGGTTCCTCATTTGAAAGGTTATTCAACAAAGCTCCCGACCCTTTCAAACTCCTTGTCTTTGATTGTTTATGTTTTCCTTGGTTGCATTCCTATTCTTCCCACAAACTTTATCCAAAATTCAGTCCATGTGTCTTTCTCGGCTAATCCCTCACTCAGAGTGCCTTTCTTTGCTTTAATCATACTCTCAACAAACTCTTTGTGTCCCGTCATGTAAAGTTTGTGGAAGCTGACTCTGGATTTGCATCTCACCCACACCTCCGCATCCAGATTCTTGAGCCTGACATGCCCTCGCTAGCCTCATCGTTCACCCATAGGCGACTTTCCGACATCGTCAGCTCATCTTGATTCATAGGGTTCATCCCCCATCCAATCCTCAGAGACTCACCCAAGTAAAGTCTTGTGAATATCTCATTGACCTACATCCTTGACCTCCCATCTCTTTCTGACAGTCTCCATCTAGATATCCTCCTAACCCCTTACCTATCCTCTCTTCCCTACTAAAGCTTCATCCCATGAAAACTCGCTCTAAAAATGACATCACCAAATCTAACCTGAGATATGGCCTCACCTATGCCCATCTCTGTGCACCTAACCTTCTTGCTTTCGAGATCTCTAAGATCTGAAGTGGAGTTCATCTTGTCACAAGAGAAGAATATGATGCTCTCATCGTGCTTGGTACTTGATCTCTTATTTTGGCGGGTAGAATATAGTGGGCAACAAATGGGTGTTTCGCAACAAACAAAATCCCGATGGCTTTACTGCATGGTATAAAGGCGTGTTGCTAAAGACTTTACCAATAGCAGGGTATTGACTTTCACTAGACTTTTAGTCCCGTGATAAATCCATCACGATTAAATGTTGTTCTTAGCATTGCACTCCGTCCTAAGTGGGGCCTTACAGCCAGCTTGATGTAAATCTTGCCTTTCTGATGAATCTCACGAAGGGAGAGGTCTACGTAGGCGCAGCAGCGGGCATTCGTAACTTAGATTATCACGTCATGTATCTTTTCCTTTACAGGCTATTTGTAGACTCGAAGCAGGCTCCTAGAGCTTGGTACAGGAACTCACGCTTTCTTCTTTATCTCTCGACTTTGTTATCACGTGGAGATTTGATCTCTCTTTGTTTATTCCTGAGATAATGCAGTTCTCTACTTCCTGGTCTATATTGATGATTTGATTATTACCGAGAGTGACCCCCCACTTGTCGACACTATTATTCGGCAACTTGACTCTAAATTCTCCATCAAGGATTTCAGGGCGCTATCTTACTTCTATGGTGTTGAGGTTTTGGCTACTTCCACGGGTCTTCTACTGTCTCAACAAAAGTATGTCCTTGAGCTCCTGAGCAAACATAACATGCTTCGGCTCAAACCTATCTCTACACCTCTTTCCATAGGTACTTCTTTGACTACTCATGAGGGAACTAAGCCGGTCAATGCCACCATGTATCGTTAGGTGGTTGGTGTCCTCCAACATCTCCAGATGACTCGACTGGATATTCTCTTTGTTGTGAATAAACTCTCAGTTTATGCACACTCCAAACACCATTGGGGAGCAATCAAACGTATGCTTCATTATCTTAATGGCACGAGATCCCTCGGTATACGGTTATTGTAGACACTCCTCAGACATTGCATGGTTTCTCTGATGCAGACTAGGCTAGTAACCCCGATGATTGTACCTCCACAGGTTCTTTTCTTATATTCCTTGGTGCTAATCCAATCTCTTGAGTTAATGATACCTTGTTGCTTTCGTTCTTCATTTAAAGTGAGTATTGTCTTTGTTGGGTTAGGGCGAGGAATATCAATACGATTGGAACATAAGCGTGGCGAATTTAAAATTTTTGTCCATAACCCACTAAGGATCACGTAAGTTTCATACAAACCGAAGGAAGGAATTAGCGAGCTTTTACACTCTTGTAGATCGATTCGTCGACCTTCCAGAGTCAAGCGTCTTGGTTTATTCGGATCTTCAAGGTCTTTTGCCTTTACGGCGACCACCCTCTACAGTATCCACCGGTAAATAATGAACCATCTTATTTGAATGCTTCAGTTAGGTTAGTCTTATAACTAATAAATCTCTATTCGGTTCTTAGAGTAAAAACGACCGCTACCAAATCTATATGTCTCCACATATATATATATATATATATATATATATATATATATATATATATATATATATATATATATACCTCTCTACCTCTACTACTATATATAAGTACGCTAGGGTTTTTTTGTCAAAAAGCGAATTTTATATTATTATATATTTAAAACTCTTTTAAATAATAACAATTTAAATTCAAATCCTTATATCGAATAAGGAAACAAATTTATATTATTATATATTTAAAACTCTTTTAAATAATAACAATTTAAATTCAAATCCTTATCAGATAAGGAAACAAATTTATATTATATTATTATATATTTAAAACTCTTTTAAATAATAACAATTTAAATTCAAATCCTTATTAGATAAGAGCTTAATTTATATTATATTATTATATATTTAAAACCTCTTTTAAAAAACCCTTTACAAATTATTTCCTTATCGATAAGAAAATATAACAAATTAATTATTTGTTATAATTTTAAATCCACGAATTTAAGCTTTCTCAAAAATTAAATTCGAATTTAAACGACTAATTGTTATTTGTAATTTAAAATAATCTCATCATTTTAAATTACTACAGTGAAAAACCATACTTAGATTATTATTCGATTCTTAATGCGACCATAGGTTCCAATTAGCATTGGTAGTAGGCCTAAATCACATTTTGATCCTCTGAGAGTCACTTAAGTGGCCTCTGGCAAATACATTATGACTACCAGAGTTAAGTAAACTCATGATCAGAGACAACCTTAATATATCTAATGACATAATCCCTTTTGTCTCATGATATCTTGATAGAATATAAGACATGGACAAAAGTCAACCTTATATACGTTCACATCTTTGATTACTTGAAACCCGATTAGACTAACTAAACAAATGACATTGATCTCCATCAATTCATTTGAGCAAACCATGCATTTCTCGGTCTCGATTGTCGGGGGACTTGAGAGGATATCTCTTTCTTTATAATAAGAGGAATGAATTCCATCATAATCGCTCATATCTCACTACATAAAATTCTTATTATGTTCAAGTATAACCTTTATAGTCATCAGATTAAAGACAACATTTGATTATATCAAAACCTGATATTCCTTATGTTGAAGAACTATAAGCGATCTCGGTCGAAAAGTTTTAATGACACAAGCGTAGAGATTAACTTATGACTTGATCCATGTATTAATCTGAGGCAGTGCATCTAAATATTTGTTCTCAACAAATAGATATAAATTTGATTTATTATCTCATACACATATTCATCCCATGAATATCAATCAAACTTATACTAATCTTAATTCCGTTGTTATTCCCTTAACAATAACCCAGATTAAGACATTTAGAATAATTAATAATATTATTTAAGGACATTATATATAATAAACATACGAATCATCATAATAATAAGTGCTCATAAATAGTCAAAATACATGTCCATCTGATAGGCTAGAGCACTATTACTAACATGTCTTGTGCAATTGCTTGCTACAGGCACGAATGGTGAAATCGCTGTGCGAACTTCTTGTCACACAGTGTAGTCCTTGCACCACCGTTCTCGGACAACCTTGGTGCCACTTATCTATCCGCTAATCTCGTCTTTTCACTCTCATAGTGAAACACCACTGGGTGATTATAATTTTTCGTGGCTTGGATTTAGTCATACGGCTGCGTGTTGTTCATGTCTCTAGTTTGTGACCGAACTGCGTGCCCGCACAAATCTCTATCTTGGCCTCACCTGCACCCACATGTAACGGGTGGTATTATTTTCTTTTACCGTCTTGAAGTATTACTAATTATATTTAGGATTAAACTTTTATTCAATACCCACATGCTTTTACTTTTTTACCTTTGTATTAGTATATTTATATACCTCAACTCTCTCAATAAAAATAAAGTCTCTTTCATAATATAAAGGTGCCTTAAAATTGTGCGCGATGCCTTTCAGGCACACCTCATGATCGAAAAAAAAAAAAAAAACCTATAACCATCTAGCCTTTGTCATGTAGGTCTCGAACTGGGAAAAATTTACCCGGACTATTCAACATTCTTTGGTGGCCTTGGCAAAGATGGGATAACGGATCCCCGATCATCTGATCACGACCTAATTTGACATCTGAGGTTGGAAAGTATCCTCAGTAAACATATCAAGAAATGACCATTAGCCAATAGCCACAGCATTAGGGAGTTCTCAATCTCTTAAGTACAACGACCGTAGAGCTTCCAAGAATATTCCCTATGCATACGAAGTCGATAGAAATCTGTGATTCTTTTGTCTTTTATTCTTTGGGGCAGATCACTTAGGAGTCAAGGCAGTGGGATTTGATGCATTACTCACAACATCTAGAGATTATGACAATCCAATCTTATTGTCAACTGCTCTTCCAATATTTCTACCCAGTAAAGGCATCCGCAAGATTTCGCATCAAGGAGCAACTCATGTGTTCCACATCTCCATGAGACCAAAGAACCATGCTGGTAAAAATCAATGAAATCCATGCACTGATCGGAAAATATTTTGATAATGGCATCTTAATTATCAAATTGCATCTTCTATAGGAGCACCAAACACATTCCCCTTTGTACAGAAAATGAATGGCTTATCTTACTTCAATCCCAAATTTCAGTTCCAGAAATAGAATGAATTTTGAAGGCATGAATAGGAAGGTTCAGTCAAGAGGGAGCTAAGTTTTTCTCAGCAGTAATTTCCTCAGGCACAAATACATTATCTTGAATAGGAATCAAGTCCTCTATGATTTGCTTAACAATACCTACTCCACACACTTCAACAACACTCAGCTTGCAGTAGAATTTTGTAGCATGGTGACTTGGTATATTCAAGCTTGGTTGGCCCAAGAAAAGCAAACCTCTGAGCATCTTCAGATTTGTAGCAGTAGAAAAATCCCCATAAATGGATGGATTAAATAGAATAGCATCATCCCCAAGTCTTCCCTGGTGTGCACTTTTGAACTGATCGAATCAGGCAATCTGTAAGCTTGTCCCCATAGAAATTGAAAGAGTTCGAGGAGATTAGCAGTGAAAATAAGTCAAGGATACTACTGGTAAGAGGATTCCAAGCAACTCAAGTTCACCAGTTTAGCACATTTGCCCAGTTCTATCAGTATTAATCCCATAAACCAATCATACACCAAAATCAACTAATTCAAGCCATTGGGAGTCCCAAAGTCTGGAGATATTCTTCCATTGAAATCCATTTTTTTGAACCTTCTTATAAGTTTGCATCGGTGGTGGTGCCATTTGTAGCCAAAGGCTATTCAGCAAAAGACCAATTTCATCAAAATCGACTATGCTTGAGGAAGTACGACAAAAAAAAAAAAAAAAAACTTTAGTGACGAAAATTTTTAACTGAAATTTCCGTCACAAAATTATGACAAATTTGTGAAGGAATAGTGACCGAAATTAGTATTAGTGACGGATATTTGTTTGTGACGGAAATTTGTGATGGATTTGTGATAGAAAAGAAATCCGTTAATAAAATATGGCGGGAAGGTAGCGCAAAAATTTTAGTGATGGATTTCAGACTACTTTGTGATGGAAAACAATCGATCACACATCCATTACTAAATAAATTATAAAGTAAATAGCTTCATTAAATATAATTTGTGACGGATGATATTTATGTTATAAAATAATGACGGAAACCAAGTTTCATCACAATTTCGTCAGAAAATAGTGACAAAAATCTAATATGTCACAAAATAGTGACAAAAATTGGATTTCGTCACAAAATTGTGACAGATTTTATATTCCGTCACTATTTTGTGACGGAATCAAATTTCTGTCACTATTTTATGACGGAACAAAATTTTCATCACTATTTTGTGAGGGAACAAAATTTCCATCATAAAATTGTGACGGAATTGTAACAGATTTGTGACATGTATATCTTAAAATTAATTCCTTATTATATTTTAAATTGTATTATAGTTAATTATTTCAAATATTCATAAATGAACTGACATAAATTTCACATTAGTTTCTATGAATATTTTGAAAATTGATATAGTACAATTAATTTTAAATATAAAAATGATTTTTTTAATAACTTTCTGTCACAAATCGGTCACAAAATAGTGACGGAATTCTAAGTCCGTCAAAAATTTGAGACAGAATTCTCATTTCATCACAAAATTGTGACAAAAATATAATTCCGTCACAATTTTTTGACCGATTTGTGACCAATTTATGACGGATATCTATTTTAAAAAAAATAATTTTTATATATTGTAATTTGTATTAGAGGCTATTTAAAAATATTCTAATGATTGAAAATATTATAAATTATTTGGAATTTTATTATTAATATATATAGTGCTATATTGTACAATTTTTTTTTTAATTTTTAAAATTTGTGATATTTCAATATTTTAAATTGTAAATATAATTTTGTACTACTACATAGTAATAAAAAATAATAAACATCAAAATAAATAATTTACATCATGATACGACGTTACAAAATTTGACATTATAAAAATTTGTGATATTTGAAAATAAAATTTTATTTTAACCACCATTGGGACATAGCTAATTGAAGCAACTTGTTAAATTATATATTCAAAATTGACTCAATTATGTTCATTAAAGCACGAACTATTCTTATAAGTTGTTGAATCAATCTTAACCTCCTTAATAATTTTTTTGAATATTTTGAAAAATTATATAATACAATTAATTTCGAATATAAAAATGAATTTTTTTATCAATTCATTCGTCACAACGGCCACAAAATAGTGACGTGAATTCTAACCGTCATTAACAGACGGAATTCTCATTCCATCACAAAATAGTGATGGAAACATAATTCCGTCATAATTTTCAGACCGATTTGTCACCAATTTGTGACGGAAATCTATTTTAAAAAATTCATTTTTATATATTTTAATTTGTATTAGACATATTTCAAAATATTCTAATATTTCAAAATATTATAAACTATTGAATTTTATTATTATATATGTTATCTATATTGTGTAATTTCTTTTTAATTTTTAAAATTTTTTATTATTTCAATATTTTAAATTGTATATATAATTTTGCAATGCTAAATAGTAATAAAAAATAATAAATATCAAAATAAATAATATATAACATATGTTACAAAATTTGATATTATAAAATTTGTGATAGTTGAAAATAAATTTTTATTTTAGCCACCATTGTGACATAGCTAATTAGCTAAATCCTTGTTAAACTATATATTCGAAATCGACTCGATTATATTCATTAAAGTACGAACTATTCCTATAAGTCATTAATCAATTCGACCTTCTTAATATTTTTTTTAATATTATGAAAATTTATATAATACAATTAATTCCAAATATAAAAAATGAATTTTTTTAATATCTATCTGTCACAAATCGGTCACAAAATAGTGAGGGAATTCTAAATCCGTCACAAATTTGTGACGAAAACACTATTCCGTCACAAAATAGTGAAGGAAATACAATGCCGTCACAATTTTCTGACAGATTTGTGATCAATTTGTGACGGATATCTATTTAAAAAAAATTCATTTTTATATATTTTAATTTGTATTAGACACTATTTCAAAATATTCATATATTTGAAAAAATTATAAACTATTTGGAATTTTATTATTAATGTATGTTATGCTATATTGTGTAATTTTTTTTTAATTTTAAAAATTTATGATATTTCAATATTTTAAATTTTATATATAATTTTGCACTGCTACATAGTCATAAAAAGTAATAAATATCAAATTAAATAATATATCATGCTACGATGTTACAAAATTTGACATTATAAAAATTTGTGATATTTGAAAATAAAATTTATTTTAGCCAAAGACGGGCATACATCAAGAATCTAAACTATATATTCGAAATTGACTTTGATTATGTCTATTAAAGTACGAACTATCTTATAAGTTGTTGAATTAATCATGGACTCATCTTTTTTTTTTGAATATTTTAAAATTTTATGCAATACACTACTTCTTAAATATAAAATAAATTTTAATAACTATCTGTCACAACCTGGCCACAAAATAAATGACAAATTCTAAATCACACAAATTTGTAAATTTAAATATAATTCTGTTGCAAAATAGTGACGGAAACACAATTTCGTCACAATTTTCTAACCAATTTGTGATCAATTTATGATCGATATCTATTTAAAAAAAATTCATTTTTATATATTTTAATTTGTATTAGACACTATTTCAAAATATTCTGATATTAGAAAATATTATAACCAATTTGGAATTTTATTATTAATATATGTTGTGCTATATTGTGCAATTTTTTTTAAAATTTTTAAGATTTGTGATATTTCAATATTTTAAATTGTATATATAATTTTGCAATGATATAAGTCATAAAAAATAATAAATATCAAAATAAATAATATACATCATGCTACGATGTTACAAAATTAGACATTATGAAAATTTGCGATATTTGAAAATAAATTTTTATTTTAGCCAACATTAAGGCATAGCTAATTGAAGCAACTTATTAAACTATATATTTGAAATTGACTGACATACCATTAAAAGACGAACTATTCCAGGCTGTTGAATCAATCATGGTCTCCTTAATATTTTTTTTGAATATTTTAAAATTTTATGTAATACAATTAATTTCAAATATAAAAATGATTTTTTTAACTGTCACAAATCGATAACAAAATAATGACGAAATTTAACCGTTATAAATCGTAGACAGAATTATCACCCGCCACAAAATAGTGACGGAAAAACAATTTTGTCAAAATTTTCTAATCAGTTTGTGACCAATTTATGACCGATATCTATTTAAAAAAAAATTCATGTTTATATATTTTAATTTGTATTAGACACTATTTCAAAATACTCTAATATTTGAAAATATTATAAACTATTTAGAATTTTATTATTAATATATGTTGTGCTATATTGTGTAATTTTTTTTTAATTTTTAAAATTTGTGATATTTCTATATTTTCAATCGTATATATAATTTTGCAATGTTACATAGTTATACAAAATAATAAATTTAAATATATATATATATATATATATATATATATATATATATATATATATATATATATATATATATATATAGGTAAAGGTATACATATATATATATATATATATATATATATATATATATATATATATATATGAGATATGATGTTAAGTAAAAATTTTGATATTATAAAATTTTGATAGTTGAAAATAAATTTGTTATATTTCGATATTTTAAATTGTATATATAATTTTGCACTACTACATAGTTATAAAAAATAATAAATATCAAAATATATAATATATCATGTTATGATGTTACAAAATTTGACATTTAAAAAATTTGTGATATTTGAAAATAAATTTTTATTTTAACTAGCATTGGGGCATACCTAATTGAAGCAACTTGTTAAACTCTATATTTGAAATTGACTCGATTATATACGAACTATTCCTATAAGTTGTTGAATCAATCATGGCCTCCTTAATTTTTTTTTTTTTGAATATTTTAAAAATTTATGTAATAAATACACTGTTTACAAATTCCACACAAAATTGCGATTTAAATCTAAATCACACAATTTCATGGATTTAAATTATCATTCCGTCACAAAATAATGACAAAAACACAATTCCGTCACAATTTTCTAACCGATTTATGACCGATATCTATTTAAAAAAATTCATTTTTATATATTTTAATTTGTATTAGACACTATTTCAAAATATTCTAATATTTGAAAATATTATAAACTATTTGGAATTTTATTATTAATATATGTTGTACTATATTGTGTAATTTTTTTAAAATTTTAAAATTTATGACATTTCAATATTTTCAATTGTATATATATAATTTTGCAATGCTACATAATTATAAAAAATAAAATATCAAAATAAATAATATATATCATATGTTAGAAAATTTGACATTATAAAAATTTTTTATAGTTGAAAATAAAATTTTATTTTAGCTACCATTAGGGCATAGCTAAGTGAAGCAACTTGTTAAACTATATATTCGAAATTGACTTGATTATGTTCATTAAAGTACGAACTATTCCTCTAAGTTGTTGAATCAATCTAGGCCTCCTTGTTATATATATTTTTTTAATATTTTGAAAATTTTTATAATACAATTAATTTCAAATATAAAAATAAATTTTTAGACAACTATCTCTGTCACCATAGTGGATTTCAAATCATTGATAAATTTACGACTTATTCATCATTCCGTCAATTTTCTCGACAGATTTGGCGACTAATTTGTGATCGATATCTATTTAAAAAATTCATTTTTATATATTTTAACGGTATTAAACACTATTTCAAAATATTATAATATTTGAAAATATTATAAACAATTTGGAATTTTATTATTAATATATGTTGTAATATATTGTGCAATTTTTTTTAATTTTTAAAATTTATGATATTTCAATATTTTAAATTGTATATATAATTTTGTACTGCTATATAGTCATAAAAAATAATAAATATCAAAATAAATAATATATATCATACTACGATGTTACAAAATTTGACATTATAAAAATTTGTGATATTTGAAAATAAATTTTTATTTTAACCACCATTGGAACATAACTAATTAAAGCAACTTGTTAAATTATATATTCAAAATTGACTCGATTATGTTCATTAAAGTACGTAATCTATTATGTCATTAATCAATCTTGGTCTTCTTAATAATTTTTGTGAATATTTTGAAAATTTATATAATACAATTAATTTTAAATATAAAAATGAATTTTTTTAATAACTATATGTTACAAATTGATCACAAAATAGTGATGAAATTCTAAGTCTATCACAAATTTGTGGATTCAGATATTTATTCCATCACAAAATAATGGATGTTAAATTGACAATTTCATTACAATTTTCTCGATCGATCATGACCAATTTAGACATATCTATTAAAAATCTATTTATATATATATATATATATATATATATATATATTTTATTATACACTATTTCAAAATATTCTAATATTTGAAAATATTATAAATTATTTGGAATTTTATTATTAATATATGTTGTGTTATATTGTACAATTTTTTTAAATTTTTAAAATGTATGATATTTGAATATTTTAAATTGTATATATAATTTTGCACTGCTGCTATATAGTCATAAAAAATAATAAATATCAAAATAAATAATTTACATCATGCTACGATGTTACAAAATTTGACATTATAAAATTTCAGATATTTGGAAAATAAATTTTAGTCTTAACCACTATCAAATTCCACTAATTTAAAACAACTTGTTAAACTATATATTTGAAATTAATTTGATTATGTTCATTAATGCACGAACTATTCCTATAAGTTGTTCAATCAATCTTGGCCTCCTTAATATTTTTTTTTGAATATTTTAAAAATTTATATAATACAATTAATTTCAAATATAAAAATGAATTTTTTTAATAACTATCTATCACAAATCTCAAAACAACCTGGTCACAAAATAGTGACGAACTTCTAAGTCCGTCACAAAATAGTGACGAAAACACAATTATTTCACAAGTTTCTAACCGTTTTGTGACCAATTTGTGACATATATCTAATTAAAAAATTCATTTTTATATATTTTAATTTGTATTAGACACTATTTCAAAATATTCTAAATTTGAAAATATTATAAATTATTTGGAATTTTATTATTAATATATGTTGTGCTATATAATGTAATTTTTTTTTAATTTTTAAAATTCTTGATATTTCAATATTTTAAATTGTATATATAATTTTGCATTGTTACATAGTCATAAAAAATAATAAATATCAAAATAAATAATATATATATATATATATATATCATGCTATGATGTTACTAAATTTGACATTATAAAAATTTATGATATTTGAAAATAAAATTTTATTTTAACCACCATTGGGGCATAGCTAATTGAAGCGACTTGTTAAACTATATATTCGAAATTGACTGGATTATGTTCATTAATGTGATTTTCCATTTTGTGGTCCGTTGACAATCCGTCAACTCCAAGTGAGTCACTCGCTGACGTCCGCAGAATCGACACCACTTACGAAAAATCTACATACTTCCCTTTTGTGCTTAAGCTCTACTCAAGGTACAAAACTCCGTCCCAACAATTAACAATGACCATTAATAAGGCCTACATGCGAGTAAAAATAATGGCCACTTAGGCCCCGCAGATCAATACTTCACAAAATACATCAACTATATATTAATAGCTCTCAAGAGTTACAACACTTTAATTCAACATATATTAAAATGTACAATTTCTAATACATGTTATATGTTCTACCAAAGCCACAACTCGGCTTTTCTAAACGCGCCTTAGTGAGCTGGTCCTCCCCGTACACTCCCCTCGCACCTAAATATGATTCTCGACAGTACGGAAGAAACCCAAGAATGATAATTCCCACGCGTTACTTCCCACCTGGGCGCATATGTCATGACAAACAACGCACTCAAGAAATACACGATCCTACCAACGTCTACACGCCTAATCCCATGTCTCGAGTCCTGAACGACTCCTCACAAATGCCTCTGGCTTTCAAATGCGAGAAATCACAGTTTTCAAAACAAAAGCTTTTTGTTTTTGAAAAATCACTACCGAATTTCAGTAAAATATTAGACAACCCTCCGAGGCGAATCTGTTGGATAACCCTCCGAAACAATTCATGGGCCCCTCCGACGTGAATTGTTGGATAATCTCCCAACACAATTCTCCGGAAAATCTTATGTCGAAATTCCTTTCACAAAATTTTTCCTTTTCTTTCATTTTCATGTCATGCATTCACTCCTAATATTCTAGTAAGGCCCAAAGGCATATGTAGAACGATTACAATCCCAAAAATATTCATAATATATAAAACATGTATATATTAACATAATTAATTCACACAATCTGGGTTATGCAATTCACATCAATAACACCAAATTAGCTCACATGGGCTAATTAAAACACAAGCACCATTTTGAATCACTCAACACTCATGCACCACACCAAAAAAAATCACGTGAACTATGGAACCTTGGTTGGCACCGCTCACGGGTTGGCAATCGGTTTCACGGCCACACAATTTAGAGATTTTCTTCACTCGGTTCAAATGTTTTGAGACCGAAATTACAGCTAAATCAAGTCTCAGAATATCCCTAACCATTTACATGGCTCTTAGCCAAAGAATAACATAAGTAGGAAAGATCCCTACCTCTTGGAGTTGTCGGAACTCCGCCAAATCACATCCACGCAGCCTCGCCACAGAGAACAATCCTTCTTACTGACCAAGCGAACCGACGGTCCGAACGGCGGGAAATCTAGAGAGAAGGATCTCTCTCTCTCTCTAAAACTTCAAAAACACAACCCCTGCTGCTCACTGCCCATTTTGGCTCAAAATGAAGAAGATAATTATTTCAACTTTTGTCTTTATTCTCATTAAACATTTTCATAATTCCCATCTTGTCTATTTTTCTTGATTTTTGACACATGGCTTAATTTTTAGCCATCCATCTCATCCTCTCTCTACTCATGCAACATATGTCACATGGGTACATGTAGTAGGTGACTTTTGTCACATCACATGTCTTTCAAAAACGGTTTTACGACACTCAACACTCGGTGCTCTAAAACGTGAAATCTCACTATCTCTGAATTCAACGAAATTCGATGCAGAGCTGGGATTTCTCATGGCACGATTCCAATAGTGAAACTGTCATCATCCCGGGAGATCTAGAAAATTTCGGATTTTTACCAAAATTACCATTTTACCATTTTTCAGAAAATTGGAATTCTTCTGCCCATTCTCCCCTCTGGTACAATTTCATTCCACCGCAGACAATCGCAACAACTCACATGCATATGCAACGTGCACTACACTATGCATGTAAACTAGTCATTTAAGTATTAAACGACTAAACCACGTACCTTCATCCATAAACAAGAAGGGATAGGTGGCCAGCATCGTGTCCTTGCGCTCCCACGCTGACCTCCACTCACGGTGTCGCGATAGCACCTCACTTAGCCTCACGGCCTTGCAGTCGCAAAAACTGATCCTAGCTATCCACAATGCACACCGGTCCTCTCCTTGAATCCTCATCCCGTCAACTCAATCTCTCCCAATCCACTACATGAGTCCGATCCCGGAGGTACATTTGGAGCATGGAGACGTGAAATACCTTAGGACACTGACATGCAGCGCAAAGCTAACCTAAGATAGTTATTATGCCTACCCTCTCGAGTATCTCGAAGGGCCCAATGAACCTCGGCGATAGCTTCCCTCGCTTGCCAAACCTGACCACTTCTCTCTTAGGCATCACCTTCAAGAAGACGTGATCCCCAACCTCGAACTCTAAGGGTCAACGTCGTACATTAGTAGCTCTTCTCCGCCGGCCCGGTACCGCGTGAGAAGACGTCGTCATCAAGCTCACCTTCCTGAGGTGTCTCTAATCGATCAGACCGCGATGGAGCTCTCCCACCTCGTCCAACATATCGCGATCCGCATGGCCTCCCATACAACGCGCCTCATATGGATCCATCCGCATACCGCCGTAACTCGCGTTGTAGGCCGAATTCCACTAAGGGCAAATGCTCTTCCCGTCACCTTACGATCCGTGACACATGCTCGCGAACATGTCCTTCAACACCCGTGACGGCCTTCTACGACCGACCATCCGGCCCGCGGGGTGGAAAGTCGCACTCACGGGTCAGCCGTGTGCCCATAGCCTTTTGAAAACTCTTCCAAAAGTGCCCCGTAAACCTCGGGTCTCTATCCGACACTATGGATACCGGTACTCCATGTAGCTGGACTATCTCTCGAATGTATAACCGTCAAAATCTCTCCAATGTGAAGGTCATTCACACGACTAGAAAATGTGCCTACTTCATGAGTCAGTCCACTATCACCCATACCGCATCATGTCCTCATGCGTCCGCGGCGCGGGGTCACAAAATCCATTGTGACGCGTTCCCACTTCCACCGCCCACCTCCTCCGGTCATCGGCAGCCTCGCCGCTTCGTGTTCACTTCTTAACCTCGACACGTGAGACATTATCGAACAAAGTCCCCTACGTGTCTCTTCATTCCACTCCAATAATACTGGCGACGAAGATCCTGGTACATCTTCGTGCCACTTGAATGCACGGCAAATCAAGAGCAGTGAAACTCCCTGAGAATCTCCTCTCTCAAATCACTCAACTGGGGAATAACTACCCATCCTCTATACCGAAGACTACCATCCGCGGACGGTCCGTACTCTCGGGCTCACCCCGGTGACTCCTCGACTATACCCGGCCCCCCGATGGACACTCATTCCTGTCCCGCCCCCGACTCGATCACTTTACTCAAAAGAGATGGTGTAGCTACTAAACTCCCCTAACGTACTCTCGAGCTCGCTCGCGGGAGCATCAGAGTCTAAACCGTCCCACGCTTCCCGAGCATTCGCCACCCCAAAAGCTATACTAGCTGCTCCCGTGACTTCCGACCGAGGTATCGTCACTACATTCGCTTTACCAGGATGGTAATGCAAAGTAGTTACAATCCTCTAGGAATCTCCATCCATTCGCGTTGCCTCATTAAGGTCCCACGCATGAAGATATACTCAGACTTTCAGGGTCTGGCACACCGAACTCTCGACATATAAGTAGTGGCGCCAAATCTTCAAGGTGAAGACACCACGCCGCCAACTTCATGTCATGCTATGGGGTAATTTCGCCTCATGATTCTTCAATTAACGGGAACCATAAGCTACTACCCTCCCGGACTGCATCAAAACACATCCTAGTCCTGCCCTCGAGGCATCACAATACACTATGTACTCCTGTCCCCTGTCTGGGACTATCAAGATAGGAGCAGTAGTAAGCCTCCTCTTCAACTCTTAACGCCTCACACGGCTATCCCAATCAAAATCGACCTTCAGCCAACTCACCATAGCCGCGACCTTATAAATCCTCAATGACCTTCACTCAGATACCACCAATCCCAAGAAACCCGCGGTATCTTAAGACCTACCGCTTCTCCCAACTCATCACTCGCCGCAATCTTTCACATCCACGAACACGCTCGACGATACCCGTGTGTCTCGTAATCTCACTTCAGTTCAAATTTAAATTACCGAATCCTTTGGTGATACAAAATGACTATCTCTCAATAACTCAGAATAATCCCCTACAAATGATACTCATGCTCCCACTCGACTCGAGTAGCATCAAAAGCCGTCATTCACGTAATAATCACTGGCAACCGATCCAAATAAGGTCGAACACTTTATACATGAGGATCCATACGAAACATCGCCGGGCGCATTCGTTAATCCAAAGGGCATCAATCAGAAACTCAAAGTGCCCATAACGCGGTCCCGAACGTCTTGTGATGAATTTACTTCTCAACCCTCACCTGATATGGTAACTGAATACACAAAAGAGAACATTTTATATAAGATTTTAGCACCTCAACCCTATATTTTACTTATTTCGTGATAAGAATAGTGCCTTTGATCGCTTTCGTGTTTTTGGACTGGTGTGTTTTTCTGGTTTCATGGCTAATTGTTATAAGGGTTCGTGTCTAGAGAGTTAATATGGATCAGTCATGATGATGGCAAACCGTAAGAAGTTCTCGGAAGTGCGCAATGATGTCAGAGCAATTGCAAGGCAAAGGGTACCTATTTAGCAACCACACGCACCCAAAATAAATCAATTAGTTATGGTAGCGGTGACACTCACCTGCAGACGGCATCAAAGTATCAATAGAGCGATGGTGCACCCTGTGGCCTCACTCACCCCATCGATACCCCAAAAACAAAAATCACCAAGCAAGTGGTACTCTGATCACACTTATCGGTACTGCATCAACATAATATTTGTGGATTTGAGCAGACTCCAATTCCGCTGGGGTACGCCTGTCCTTCTGACCACCAATTTGAGTATACACAAAGAAAAGGGTATAAAAGCCAAAGAAAAGAGGGAGAAGGTAGCTTTTTATTCTAGGTTTTGCCTCAAGGTAAGGAGGAGAGTGTTTTCATATTTACAGTGGTTCATAGAGCAAGAGTAGATACTTAACTTTCTTCGATTCGGATTTCAATTACGTTTAATCTTTCAGCTTAGTTCATGTAACTTGGTTCTCTACAAGATTTTTTGTTCTTTGATCCTCAATTTTGCAATTGTATGTGACTTTCTCTCAAGTTTCTTTTATGAGTAGTTTCTTATCAAATATGAATTGCTTTCTAGTTTCAATGAAGTTCTAAACTCCCATGATGGGGTTCTGTGGAAACTCACCTCACCAAGGTAATAACCCCTGTTCCTTTATACCAACTGGATTGTACGATGTTACACTTGTAGAAAAAATCTTATAAACCTTAGTCGGGCATCTTCTGACAACGGTGAACGAGAGATCCCTATGTCGCTGCGGCTTGACGCAAAGCAAAACTAAGAGTCCGAGCTAATCATTTGAACAAGTGCTATCATCGAACATCGCTTTTTCATTCTAAAAGCAGCTTTAATGTAAAATCTTCTGTCAAGCACCATTTATCAATGGTCTAGATGAGATTGTGAATAAGAGGTGGGAATTACTTGATCGGTAGTGAGTGGAAACCTAAGAACCCTATCAATCACCTTTCTGTTTTAAATAGTCAACTTAATCATTTACTCAATCAACCAACCACAACCCCATAATTTACTTTTAAACATACATTCTTGGAGAATAACCCTTAAGGATCACCTAAAATACCACTCCCTGTGGAGATGACCTGTGGATTACCATAGTAGCATAATGCTTCACGACCTTAGTTCCTATGCTTGGGAATAATTTCAGCATACAAAAAGACTAAGATTGCGCTCGCTGGTCGGAGCAAGGTAGGTCTAGTTGATTTAAAGAGAGTTAGAGGTAATTTGCAATTGCATTACAAATCCGTATCGTCTCTACTTTTTTTAAATTTTTGTGAGAATCTAAGTGGGTGTCTCGCTTGAAGGAGAGGATTGGTGCATGTTTGGCTTGGGGCTCGCAACGAGCAACGCCGACTTGTAAGAATTATACCTCCACGAAATTCTGAAGAGTCCACAGTAAGTCAATTGTTTCAAGAGAACCTTACACCTCAAATGGACCATCCTGGAGTCAACAACCTTCTTTAATCAAAATGCTCAAGGGTACTGTTAACTACACAGTGACCAAGAACTTCACAACACGGAGACGGTGTCGCACTCCCAAAGAACACCAGCAAAGAGGGAGGTCGTTAACTTTCGGGGCCGAATCATTGAGATCGGCCCCCCGCCCTTTACCTAATGTGGAAAGAATCCCGAGAGATTTTGCAACCTCAAAGAACCACAACAAACTCATGTATTCACCTACTCCAAGAAGCACCATCTCTCATGAAGTTCGGATGATCCGCCTTCACTACAGATCAAGGGTCGATTCTGAGAACCCCTACTCATTCATGAGAGACTTCGAGGATGTTTGCAGTGCATTCCTCTCTACTGGATCACCTCTCCACATAATCTGTATGGTTTTATTCCCCTTCTCTCTAAAGGAAAAAGGCCAAAATATGGTTTCATTCGCTTGCGCCCAATTCAATCTTTACTTGGGAGAACATGCGAAATGAATTCCTTAACAAGTTCTTTCCACCCGCACGTACCAATGCTCTCATGCGAGCTATCCAAAACTTTTCTCGGTGCCAGAACCTTTGTCAGTGGCGGAAAGATACAAGGACCTCCTCCATGCTATCCCTCATCATGGTTTAGATGTTGGACAACAGAAAGCAGATTTTTGATCAAGGGCTATCATTGAATAATAAACAATACATCCAAATGATGTGCGGGAGAGTTTTAAGGAGAAAAGTGCGAGGAGGCAATTCAATTTTTTGACACCAGTTAAAAATGCTCGAACATGGGAGAGCACACTCCCAGATACTCGCTGAAGTGCATAGTACACTCCATGTGGGAGGAATCATTTAAGAGAGATGATGACTTGTACAAAAAATAGCTAATTTAACGAGGAAGCTTGGAGGCTATAGAATTGAAAAGGTGAATGAGGGGAACTAGTGCCTAACCCGCACCTATGGGATCTGGGAGTGGAGAGGAGCCATATCATTTGCGATGACCCCACACACTTAACTATTAACGTCTCTAACCTTCCTGCTAGGGGAGCAATCCAAATAGAGCAAGCTAATGCTCTTAACTACCAAAGGAAGCCTTTCAATTCTCCATACTCCAAAACGTATAATCCAGGGTGGGGTAAGCACCCTAATTTTAGTTGGAGAAATGAGGGAGGCCCACACAACTTTCCAAACAACCAAGGCCCCAATTATCAAAACCAAGGTTTTTCAAACCAAGTCCCTCCATTTCAGAATCAAGGTCCTCAAGGATTTCCTATGAACTCTAACCAAGGTCTCCATCCCTCAAATCAAGGAAATCCAAACCCACAACCTTATCAACCTCCACATAAGAGAAGCTTGAGCACATTAGACACAGCTTCGGTCTGCACTCCAACAATCCACCTACACCGAATTCGAACTCCGTCGAATGATGATCCCAAATCACTAAGCTAACTCTTTTATGGGAAATTTTCAACAAGAAAAGGAAACTCCTTCTCAAACCATCCAAACCCCCAAGGTCAAAATAGTGTTGAGTTTCGTGTCAAAGTGAGGGCACCTTCGAACATTGCACGTCATTGCCACCACTCTTCATGGTAAAGGTAATTGACAAAACCATTTAACCCAAGGAACTGATACAAGATTCTCAAAATGAACCAGTCGGGGATGATGAGGTGTCGGACAAGCCTCATGTTCCTAGGAAAGATGTTATTGATGGTGAGCCAGAGCAAGACAAGGCCCCCTATGTCCCTCCTGCTCCATACCCTCATAGATTGAGAGCTCTAAAGAAAGTGAACAATCATTATGAAATTTATGAGTTGTTCAAACAGGTGAAGTTGAACATTCCTTTACTAGATGCCATTAAGCAGATTCCGTCATATGCCAAGTTTCGAAAGATTTGTGCACTGTAAAAGAAAAAACTAGGTGTCAAATATGAGGCATTTATGATCGAGCAATCCACCTATTGGATTCAAATTAATTTTGCCCCCTAAAATACAAAAGACCTGTGAAGCTCCTAATATTTCCATAGTGGTAGTGGAATTCGTGTTAGACATGCCTAGTGGATTTAAAGGGTGTTAACTTGTTTCCTTACTCGGTCTATGTTGAGCTAGGGTTAGGAGAATTAGAACCAACTAATATCACCCTCCAATTAGTTGACCGTAGTGTGAAGATTCCTAGAGGGATAGTGAAGGATGTATTGGTTCAAGTGGATAAGTTCTATTTTCCTGTGGATTTTGTTGTCCTTGACACTCAACCTGTGGTGAACCAAGGAACTCAATCCCTAGTGATTCTTGGTAGGCCATTCTTATTACCGTTAATGCCATCATACACTAGGGGATTAATACTATCATTTGGTAACATGACCGTTAATTTGAACATCTTAATGTTGGGTTTAAGGAAATAGGATGAAGAGGATGTTCAGGGGAGGTAAATATGATAGACTCTATGGTGCAAGAATACGAGATCACGCCATACGATGATCCTCTCATGTCTTGTCTAGTAAGCCCGAGTTGGGCTGAGGAGGTGACCACATCTTAGTCGGAGTTTCTACACTCCATAATTGAACACAAAGGAAGCATTGGAAGCAAAGTGGTGGCACCCCAAATTCAACCATCAAGCACCAATCGAGGACAAGTAATAACTTCTAAGAGAGACCATCTAAACTGAGTTGAAACTCTACCATCACACCTCAAATATGCATTCTTAGTGGGTAGAAGAAATCCTTCTCCGGTAATCATATCTTCCTCTTTTAGAGTCGAACAAGAAAATAAGTCGTTGGAGATATCAGAACCCACAAACCGCTTATAGATTTTTGGACAATGCAGATATTAAGGGAATTAATTTCCTTGATCTCGCATTAATATTAGATTCATTTGGAAGAGGATGTTAAACCTCTAGACAAATCACGTAGATGATTGAACCCAATAATGAAAGAAGTGGTCAAGAAAGAGGTTCTAAAACTCTTGACGAGGTGTTATTTTACCCTATCATAGATAAAGAAGTGGGAATAGCCCAACCTGTGTGGTCCCTAAAAAATCTGGAGTCACTGTGGTAGAAAATGAAAATAATGAGCTAATTCCCACTCGTGTCACATTAGGATGGAGGGTGTGCATAGACTATAGGAAACTCAATACAGGTACTAGGAAAGATCATTTTCCTCTACCTTTTGTGGATCAAATGTTGGAGAGAGTTGCAGGTACGCACTTATTGTTTTCTCGATGGGTACTCAGGGTACAATCAAATTGAGATAGTTTTAGAAGATCAAGAGAAAACCACATTCACTTGTCCCTTTGGCACATTTGCCTTTAGGAAAATGCCCTTTGGATTATGTAATGCACTAGGCTTCAGCCGTGCATGATGGGATTTTCGATATGATAGAAATCATTTTGAAATTTTCATGGATGACTTTTTCGGGCCAGAGATTCATAAGGAGGAATGCCTCGGAAAATCTATGGTTTTGAGAGATGTCAAGAGAAGAACCTCGTGGTTAATGGGAAAGTGTTACCATGGTGACACAAGGGATTGTCTTAGGCCACAGTAATTCTAAAAGGAATCGAGGTGGATAAGGCTAAAGTCGAGTTGATCTCCAACTTACCTACTCCTAAGCGTGTTAGAGATATAAGGTCATTTTTAAGACATGCTGGATTCTATAGGAGATTCATAAAAGATTTCAGTGCCATAGCCCGTCCCTTATGCAATTTGCTTGCCAAGGACGTCCCTTTCGTATGGTCATGTGCCATGAGGTCGCCTTTTGATAAACTCAAACTATGTTAGTGTCTCTCCTATCATGCGATCTCCTAATTGAACCTCCGCTTGAGATCATGTGTGACGCTAGTGATTATGTTATAGGGTCGCTTTTAGGACAAAGGAAGATAAAGGCTTTTGTGATCTACTATGCCAAAGAAGACTCTAGATTCCGCCTCATGCAAACTACACAACCATGGAAAAGAGTTTTCGTCGCTGCCTTCGCTGTAAGTCCAGGGTCATACATCAGTAGGTCTCCGTAACCATTTTCACAAGATCACGCACCGGGGCACCTGGCTTCCTCTAAGCAAGATACTGAGCCTCGGTTGATTAGGTGGATCTTATTGTGCCAAGAATTTAACCTGACTATTAAAGATAAAAAGGGAGTCGAGAATGTGGTAGCTGATCACTTATCTCGGTTAGTTCCGGAATCCATTTCCCACTGCTTACCCATAGGCAACAATTTTCCTGATGAGCAGCTTTTTGCTCTTGTTCATTGCCCATGGTATGCGGACATAGTAAATTATCTAGTGACTAGTCAAATTCCACCCCAATGGACCTCTCAACAAAAGAAGAAATTTTTGGTGGACATTAAGAAATATTACTTTGATGACCCATATTTGTTTAAATACCGCCCGCATTAATTGATGAGAAGGTACCAATGCAGATCAAATTGGGGTGCTCACCTTCCTCGCCATTCGAAAGCCAGGAGGCATTTCTCCTCGCGTAAGGAAAACTACTTTGACAAAAATCCCCGCTAAGCTGGTTTTTACCGCCCACGCTTTTAAAGATCGCTTGAATTTTGCAAAATCCAGGCTAGGTGCCAACACCAGAGGTTTAAGATGAACATAAGATGCCTCTACCCCCATTTTAATCATCAGATCTTCGATTGTTGGGGTATAGACTTCATGGGGCCTTTTCCTCCTTCTTATGGGTACCTTTACATTTTGTTGTCTATTGACTATGTGTCGGCGGGTGGAGGTCTGTCATTCAACGAACTAATGACCACAAGGTTGTTTTGAAATTTATAAAAGAACACATTTTTTTCTCGCTGAGGCCAGGCAATCATTAGTGATGGTGGGCCCCATTTTTGTAATCAATCTTTTGATAATTTGTTGAAAAAGTATGGGGTCACCCACAAAGTTTCAACAACATATCACCCACAAACCAATGGTCAAGCCGAATTAGCTAATAGGGAGATCAAACACATTTTGGAAAAAACAATAGCCCCAAATCGCAAAGATTGGTCGCTTCGACTTACCGATGCTCTTTGGGCTTACTGTACTGCTTTTAAAACTATTCTTGGTATGTCTCCCTATAGGCTTGTTTATGGCAAGGCTTGTCATCTTACAGAAATGGAGCACAGGGGGTAAGTATATCACTATTAAAACTCATAATTTTGATTCGCCCAGTAGGTAAACAAATGTACCGCCGTTGCATGAACGAGCTTGATGAATTGAGGCGTGAATCGTATGAGAGCTCCCAGATTTACAAAGAGAGGCTCAAGCTGTTCCATGATAAGACCATTATTCGGAAGACCTTTGAACCTCACCAAAAGGTATTGCTATACAAATCTCGTCAGACATGTTTCAAGAAAACTTCGCTCTGTGGATTGACCCGCTCGCTGTCAAGGTAGTTTACCCATACGGGTGCAGTGGAGATTGAACCGAAAATGGGAAATCTCTTTAAAGTCAGCTGGCCAACGCGAAGCCATTTCTCGAGCACTTTGACCGTCAGAGCAGGTAGACCTGCAGATCCGCTCTTACTGTGATGCTCCTTTAGAGTAAATTCCTATCCTACCTGCTGTATATGTTTGCTTTCGTATTTCTTTGCTTTCTTTATTTCATCTGCTTTATTTTAAAAAAAAAAAGCAAAAAAGAAAAAAGAAAAAGAGGGGTCAAACTAACTGCCTCTGCTATTTATCGGCAAATCTCCATTTCAGAAGGGGGTATTCTGCATTGGGGACAATGCTTACTTTCAGGCGTGGTGGGCATACACTGGTTGGAACCAAATATGCGCATGTTACATGTTTAGTGTATGGAAATTTTTTTCGATTTGCGGCTCTTTTGGGTATAGTACTTGACCTGTGATGTCTGTAGCCGCATGACTTCTTATACGCACTCCATGTACTCTCAATGCATTTACACAATAACAAGCATGCACAAAATTTTTGCGGTTCATATCAGGACCTTATCGCGCCGACCTGCTCTAATTCTTACACAAGCCAATGCACTTTCTGCTTCAAACTCTTTGTTTGCCCGCTATTGCTTCCATCCAGGCATTATTTTAGCATTCCATGTTAACTTACATGCATCATATTCTCTGAGGAACAATCTACGCATAATCGGAAGATGTAGATTCGAGGCCATATTTATGTGTTACATTTTAGAAATCATTTTCGATTTCTTACCTCAGACTCATCTTGCCTTGAATTGCCAATTCAGTTCGAACCCTAGGAACCATGAACACGAGAAGTACAGTGGACCCCATGGTAAAAGTAATGGTGTCAAGAGAGTGAAGTACAATTGTTAGTCCGTGAACATAAATCATGTTGGGCAGAGTATGAGTAGGGAGAGAAATGAGCATTCAGTGGAATTCGAGATGGAGGGCATTCGAAAAGGGTATATCTATATATCAGACACACCCTAAATTTACAAAAAAGAAAAGAAAAAAAAATGGGACAGTGGTACCAGACCACTCTAACTGCACCGGTACCACTTGCAGCAAAAAGCGGTACACATTCTGACGGCATCGTACGATCGGTACCGGCACCACGGCGAATTGGGGCAACTAGCTCTAAACCCCTTTTGATACGATCGATCATCAAGATGTACTAGCTTTATCCTCTCACACAAGCAAATCCGAGATTGCACGTTCCTGCCAGCGTTTCACTTTTCAGACCCGAAATCTTCTCAGTTCGTCGTATAGACGTGGTAAGCACCCCTCATTTCTTTGAGAGCATCTTTTCTGTGGTATTTTATTGTGTCTCCATGGATTTGTTTGGGTGGCTCGGGTTGGTAGTATTATGTTCTTGGTGGATTAGGGCATCGATTGTTGGTATGGGGAGGAAGTTTTTGTCTGAACTGAACGGGGCCAGCCCGATACTTATGGAGATGGGCTACTGGGATATCGTTTTGTATGTTTGGGTTGTATTTGCTATAGTTGCTATTCTTGCCATATCTATGGCGAGATCGAAGAACATTGGAAAGGGCAAAGCTCCTAGCTCCTCTATGGAGCGCGCTGTGAAAAAAAGGAAAGCCGACACTTCGCAGACCATAAAGAAGGGAAAGGGAAAGCGAAGAGATTCTTCATCTGAGAGTGAGGAGGCATCGGAGAGCGAAGATGAGGAGATTGAAGCTGCTGCTCACGCCTCCGATTCAACGAAAAGGGCCCAATCAATTGCAAACGGGGTTTTTATTCTTGTTCACCCATTCTATTAGGGCTACGGTCTGTATAAAATTTGTAGTTTGTTTCAGGTTTACAATAAGGGTATCTACCGACCCGTTCTGAATCTTACACCACCTGGAGAAAATCAGCCCAGATACCCCGCTAGAGACCACTGCGGATGGGAAAACAATTAAAGATCAGCTTTGACTCAATAGCTCACTCATTACAGTATGTCCGCCCTGCCGCCCATGACCAACCTTACCCCCTCAGGGCCATTAATGTAGCCCGATGCCCGGCTGAGCCATTGATGCCATGTGCACCCATCCGGTTGCCATGAGGTTTTATGCGCAAGGAGTTCGTTCCAGGAAAGCTCAAGCCTGAATATGCGTTGATGAACAAAATTATTCACAATATGATCGGACCGAAGGAAAAGAGAAATTGCCAAAGCAATGAAGAAATTCGCCCATAAGGAGGTGATGACTGAAAGCTCATTGATTACGCTTAGTTATATGGTGTGTTATGATTTTCGCAGCCCCTAACCGAAAACAGTATATCCCATTCCCGACTCTAGTTACAAATCTCATAGTTGCTGGATGAGGGAGGGTTAGAGAAAAGTAGAATTTCTTCCGGCCGGGGGCCCATTACAAACCAAACAGAGGCCAAGAGCCTAGCTGCATCCACAAGACCTCGCCTTTCACGTGCTCTCCTACTTCGCTTAAGGCCTCTTCGCCTTCACTTCAAAATGGCGAGCACATCTCCGTTGAAAAGGATGGAGCGCAGGATCAAGGGTTGGTTTAAGTGTATAATGGGAAAGCAGAAACAACTATTAGACTGACTGGCTTTCCAGTTCGAGTCACATCACAAAGGAGAACCCGCAGTGATTATGCCCCCTCCGACTCGAAGGGGAATCTGATGAGCTTGACGACTGCGTTGATGAGGAGGACGCATTCTCTTCAATAGATGATGGGGAGGATGTCGAGTAGTAGCATGGTAGGCTAGACTAGGGTGGTGTTGGTAATCGCGTAGACCTCGCCCACGCCATGCCAACAATTCCATTTTGTTCATATAAGCCCTATTTGTAGCCTATGGTCATATAAGCCTGAAAGATTCTTGATTTTCAAGTAGTTATTGTTCCTCTTGACTTTTATACATAATATTTGCTTGGTAATGTTAAATTGTTGCCTTTACATTATCGTTCATTTCAGTTTGGTGCTTTCATGGCAGCTCCTCTTTTCCCAATTCCATGGTCCCTTATATGAATAATCTTGGTTTTGTAATAGTTTGTTGTTATGTTCATTGCTTGAGACTGTGGTTTTAATTGAGTTAGACGGTTGCTACTCTATCAGGTTGAAGTATTATGCTCAATTTTTGCCCTTTTGAGAAACTTGCAAAGCTTAACTACACCTAGCGCATTTTGTTGGAAATCATAATCAGTATGTGTCACTAGTTTAAATCTTGTTAGGGACTAGCAAGATGCAGGTTGGGGGATGTGTTGAATACACAAAAGAGCAACATTTATATCGGATTTTAGCACCTTCATCTTATATTTTACTCTCATTTTGCATAAGAATAGGGTGTTTTGATCGCTTTCGTTTTCGACTTGTAAGGCAGTTTTTTCTGCTCATGCATAATCGTTATAAGGGTTCGTGGTCCAAAGAGCGAATATGGATCATCATGATGACGGCAGCGCTGTGGTGAAGTCTTGGAAGTGCAATGATGTTGGGGAACAATTGCAAGCGCAGTGGTACCGCACCATGCAACCGGTACCTGCATCTGCGTGCGTAAATTCACCAGAAGCCAAGTGGTACTGTACCACTCTCACCGGTACCGGTACCCCAAACAGAAAATCACCAATAGCAAAGTGGTACCGGTACCACACTTATTGGTACCAGTACCAACATGTAATATTTGTGGGATTTGAGCAGAATTCCAATTCCGGTGCCAGGGTACGTTCTTCCTTCGACCACCAATTTGAGAGCACAAAGGAAAAGGGTATAAAAGCCAAAGAAAGGAGGGAGAAGGGCAGTTTTTTATTCTAGGGTTTTGGTTTCATAAGAGGAGAGTTTTTTCTCATATTTTTGCTAGGGTTCATAGAGTAGAGTAGGATACTTAACTTTTCTTCGGATTCTGGATTTCAATTACGTTTAATTTTTTAGTTAGTTCATACAACTTGGTTCTCTCTTACAGTATTTTGTTCTTTTGATCCTCAATTCTTGCAATTAAAGTGTGACTTTCTCAAGTTTCTTTTATGAGTAGTTTCTTATCAAATATGAATTGCTTTCTAGTTTCAATGAAGTTCTAAACTCCCATGATGGGGTTCTAACGGTGGAAACTCACCTCGATCAAGGTAATAACCTCACCTCTTTATACCTAACTGGGATTGTACGATGTTAAGCACTTGTAGAAAAATCTTATAAAACCTTAGTTGGGCATCTTCTTGACAACATGTGAACGAGAGATCCTCGGTACACGTTGTGCTTAATCGCAAATGCAAACTAAGAGTCTGAGCTAATCATTTGAACAAGTGTTTATCATCGATCGATCGTTTTTCATTCTAAAAGAGCTTTTAATGTAAAATCTTCCGTCGAAGACCATTTATCAATGGCTCCTAGATGAGATTGTGAATAAGAGGTGGGAATTACTTGATCGGTAGTGAGTGGAAACCTAAGAACCCTATCAATCACCTTTCTGTTTTAAATAGTCAACTTAATCATTTACTCAATCAACCAACCACAACCCCAGATTTTACTTTTAAACATACATTCTGGAGAATAACCCTCAAGGATCACCTAGAATACCATTCCCTGTGGAGATGACTTATGGATTACCATAGTAGTATAATGCTTGACGACCTTAGTTCCTACGCTTGGGAATAATTTCAGCATACGAAAAAGACGAAGCAGTAACCAGTGCGAAGGTCTATCTTGGAGTAGACTCGCGCTCCTCTCAACTGATCAAATAAGTCATCAATCCTTGACAATGGGTACCGATTCTTGATTGTAACCCTGTTCAACTGTCTGTAATCAATGCACAGTCGAAGGGTCTTGTTCTTCTTCTTTGCAAATAGAACCGGAGCGCCCCATGGGGAAGTGCTCGGTCTAATGAACCCCTTGTCCGCAGCTCCCCGTGAGTCGACTCTAAGTTCCTGTAACTCAACTGGTGCCATCCTATGCGGAGTCATAGAGATGGGCGAAGTATCAGGGTGTAACTCGATATCGAAGTCTACAACCCTCTACGGAGGCAATCCCGGTAGCTCATCCGGAAAAACATCCTCATACTCGCAAACTACTCGAGGTAGATCTGTCCGGTCCTTCACCGCCCTTCAGTAAGGCTTGCGAAGCCAACTCCATCAACTCGGTCCATGACATCCGGACTGCACAATCCCTGTGGCAAAATATCACGCCACCCCCGAAATACAACAACACTAGCATCGCCCCGCATATAGGTGGTAACCTCATACGCCACAATCGCGATGACTCAGATGTCAAGCCAAATTAATCCATCCCAAGGATGACGTCGAACTTTGACATGTCCATGACCCTCAGGTCCACTGTGAGTAGAATCCCCGAGATCTCTAACTCGCAACCACGACATACCATCCCTATCCTCGCCTAATCCCCAGAGAGAACCCTTACATACAAGGCTCTTCCAAGGCCTCAACCTCTAAGCCCACTTATTACAATTGAGCGCAAGAATGAATGAATGTGACTTAATCGTGACCCCAATAACACTCGCCTACAGCTAGAGAAAAACGTAATTCCTAGTATAACTTACTGATCCGTCGACTCAATCGTGGTGTGATGGCGTACATGCCCTCGAACCCCGACGTCTCTACTCAGGCCTGGCCCTCCGCCCCTACCCATAGCCCGCACTCGCCTCGCGTCTCGTAACGGAAGCCAGGCAGCCCCTCAGATCGAACCGGGCTCCTGGTACCAGACTGGCATGGAGGAATATACTCGGGATCCTCTCCTTTCCTACTGGCTGACCGGGATCATACTGGCCCCAAACCCTGGGATCCCTGTCTCTGGGGTCAATCCCTCTTCATATGTCCGGGTTGTTGGCAATGGTAGCATACTGACCGCCCAAATGACCAAGAATTCACGATCCGCCCTCGCTCAATGGCTGCGGCCCTGAAACCCACGTGAACTAGAAGCTCTCTGCTTCTTTCCCAAACTGGAAGAAGATTGACTCTCCTTCCTCTTGCTACTAACACCCGCAACCCGAGTGCTCCGAGCATCCTCGATTTCTCTCTCTATGGTTAAGGCCGTCTCGACCATGGAGTCCATGTCCTGTAGGCGAAGTCCTACAATCTTGCCCCGAATGGATAACTTCAGCCCATTCTCGAATCTCCTGACCTTGGCCATGTCCGTGCATTAGCAAAACAGCTACCCATAATCTAGCCACATAATCTGATCATACCATCGTCCCGCTTCAAATCTAGGAACTCCTACCTTCGCGTGACGAAAGTGCATCCGTAGTAAGTCGCTCACGAAAGATCATGGAACTCTACCCATGTCATTTCCTCTAGATCTCTAGAGGTCTTTGCCTAATTCCACCATACTTGGGCCTCACCCTCTAGCTGGAATGCAGCTAGTCTGATCCTGGTTGTATTAGAGGTAATCTCCATAGCCTCCAACACCTTCTCGACCTGCATGAACCAATGGTCTCGGCCAATTATCTGGATCTCCTCCCCGTGGAATATCTGAGGATGATGTGCCCCGAACCCTCCGGAGGTTACTCGGACCTCCCTAGCTACCTGCTCACTAGCCTGGCAATGGCAGCAGCCGCAAACCCTACAGCCTCAGCAAAGGCCTGTTGGTCAAATACTGGTGGTGCTTGGTTAGCACCTTGTGGACGCCCTCTACGTCCTCGCCCTCGACTAGCCATCTACACATGTCAAATGGGAAGTTAATATTTAATGCAGTGTCTCTAAGGCGTAAACATAGCCCTGAGACACTATTCACATACAGAAAACATTTCATACCAATGTCCATGCATTCATAAGTAATGCAAGACAATAAATTCCTATATTAAATCATATTCAACAAAATTTTTTTATTTTTTTTTAGAAAATTTGATTTGATTTGATTTTTTTTATATTTTATATATATATATATATATATAATATATATATATATATATATATATATATATATATATATATATATTTATTTATTTATTTATTTTTATTTTTTTTTGAAAACTTCATGAACAGATACCAAGCTGTGAAGCTAGTATCAAGACCATACTTATAGACGCCACCCATTGAAAGCTCCTGAAGGTACTGTCACTTTAGCTCGATACTAAGCTTCGTGACGCCCCATTTCCTGTGGGTTTTCCATTTTTAATGAACTGGTCAACTCATGAATACCTGTGGATGTCGGTAACCGTGACACAACTCACCGAAAAATCTGGGCAGTGGTCTCCTCGTACGAGGAGCTCACCCAAGGTACACAAAACCTGTCCCAACAACTAACAAATGACCACACGTGGCACATGCGAGTAAAATACCAGCCACCAGCCCCTCGTGATCACTACAAAATACATTAACTATATACAATAGTTCAAGAGTTAATAAATCACTCTTAATTCAACATATTAAATGTACACTTCTAATACATGTTATACAAAAGTCTCTACCAAGCCACAACCCGACTTTCTTTCTAAATGCGCGGCTCTAGTGAGCGCCGCCCTCCCTATACACCCCCGTACCAACAGTGATCCTCTATTGCAGGAGCAAAGCCCAAGAGGATAATTCGCCGTAAATACCCCACCTATGCACATGTCATGGCAAACAATCGCTACCAAGTAACAAGCATGATCCCCACTTTTGAATGTCTACATTGCCCAATCCCATGTCTCGAATCCTAACTCGACCCTCACACATGCTCTAAGCCAAATGCGAGTAAATCACAATTTTCAAAACAAAAGCTTGTTCTGAGTAAAAACACACTTCACCGGGAAGTTTCTGGTGAAATTTATTAGATAACCCCTCGAGGGCGAATCGCCGGATAACCTCCCAAACAATTCACGGGCTCCCTCCCAACGTGAAATTGCTGAAGACAATCTCTCACATTACCCCTCCTGAAAATCTCCTGGTCGAAATTCCTTTCACAAACATTTTCCTTTCTTTCATTTTCGTGTCATGCACCACTCCCATTCTTGGTGCCCCACAAGATATGAATGCATTATGCCAATCCTTAAAATATTCATGCTACATATAAAACATGTGTATATATTAACATAATTAATTCACACAATTCAAGTTATGCAATTCACATCATAATACCCAAAATTATTTCATGGTTAATTCTAAACACAAGTGACTACTTGAATCACCAACATCATAAAAATTATTAATTGAAAATCACGTGGAATGGGGCGGAAAAACCCCTGGTCAATCACCACTGCTGGCACCTATTCACGACCACACAATTTAGAGATTTTCTCCACTCAAGTCTGGTAAAATGTTTTGAGACTTCAAAATTTCTACGCCAAATCAAGCCTCGTATCCCAACCATTTACATGCGGCTCTAAAGCCAAAGAATAACACAAGTAGGAAAAGATCCCCACCCTTAGAGTTATCGGGGAATCACTGAATCTGCAAACACACAGAAATTTCAGCCACAGAACAACTTTACTTGGTCTGCGAAACCGACGGTCCAACGACAGAAATCTAGAGAGTAAGGAGCTCTCTTTCTCTCTAAAACTTCAAAACCCAACCCCCGTCAAGCCACGCCATTTTGTCTCAAAATGGAAGAAGAGATAACTATTTCAACTTCTTTTGCCTATTCCTCATTAAACATTTTCATAATTCCCATCTTGTCCTTTTTCTTTACTACATTACTTACTTTAATCTAAGTGAAGCCACTCCCCGAGCTCGACCCGACCCAGTTGGCGGATCCGAACCGAAAAGCCTTGGTGGACGCCCACCAAGCCATTAACCAAATCCCTTTAGTAATTACATTTCATGATCCGGGAACGCCCGTTTAATTCGTTTAGTTATCATTTTATTAAATTTTTATTTTCAAAAGTGTCGCTTAATCAACTCTCGACTCCTAACTGGACATGATCCAAACTGAGTCTCGGTTTACTCCGACATTTTCAATTATATCTCCCCAAAATATTTTGTTTGTGGCTCCCTTGGGGACTTTAATTACGCCAAAAGCATTTCATTGGCAAGCTCATAAACATTTACAAATTCAAAAGACCCATAACATTTATATTTAACAAAATGCAATGGGCAAAACAGAAGCTCTACAGTTCAAATTGTTTCCACAAATATCACTGTTCGAAAGAAATTGAGTGGAATGCATATGACTATATTATCTGCCAATTCTTTCTATGACTCGAGCTCCTCGATCTGGGTCTTGCTTCACCTGTCATCACTCTGACTACGAGATTGATAAGACAATACGCTAAGCATTTTCATGCTTAGTGGTTCTATACAGCTCTTCTATTCCATTTCGCTTTAATTATATATATATATATATATATATATATATCATGCATTTATCAAAAATAATGTTCTTTATAATGTGTAAGTCTTTTTGTAATGTAAAAAGATACTTATACAAATACACTTTTAGCGCCATTTTTCGCTTGGCCAGGATTTCACATGTAGCTATAGAGTCAACATTCACGATGTATCTGGGCCAGAATCTCCGTCCCATTTGTCATTCTCAAGAGCAATGTGGTTTCACATTCAATATTACCATCTCACATATGAAGAGGAAGTCGACATTCACGATGCATTCGCCGGGTGAATCCCGTCCCGGTATGTCATTCAAATAAATGTGGCCTCTCACATTCAATGGCTACCATCTCACATATGGCTATAGAATGACATTCACTTACAAGATTCGGGCCAGAATCCTCGTCTTGTTTGTTATTCGCAGCAATGATCACATTCAATATTACCATCTCACATATGCACTATAGAAATTCCGATATTCACTGGCCATTCAGCTTGGTGAATCCTGTCTCTTGTTTGTCATTCGCAGCAATGTGATTCCACATTCAACACCACGGTTACCTTCATGACGACCCGGGGCGCAGAATCCCGCTCATGTTGGTCATTCAATATTACACTTCAAATCAATCTACTTTTATGCAATAAATTCACTTATATTCAAATACACGATACATACATATTTGACAAGCATTTCAAATAATTAATAATTCAAATCGATATATATATATATATATATATATATATATATATATATATATATATATATATATATATATATATATATATATATATTTCAATAAATAGAAACAATTGAGAACAACAAAGGGAACAAAGAACAAACATTTCAAATCTTGAAACGAGAACGAGAAAAGGTATAACAAAACCAATTATTCATTCCTTTCTTTGATATCAATCCTATCGCCGTCGCTTTCACCCGCACCTAGTCACTAAATTCTCTTCACTCTAAGTGGTTACAAATAATCACACTAAACGACATCAAGCTACGAGGCTACGAGGTACTCCGCATTTTCACTTAGTCTCATTCTTATTTAAACCCCTATTAATCGTTTCTGTGGTCCCTAAACAATTGGTATAATGAATACAGACTTAATCTGCGCGAAAAACATGTCAAAAATAATCATTGAACTACATGTACCAGACGCCTCACTTCTCACCAGACCGTACAAAGCTATCCATCGCACGGTGACCGGGGCACAGTTTGAGCCGTATCGGTACCGGCTGCTCCCCTCGCATCCCTCGTATCGGGTAATAACCTTCAACTTGTACAGACATCCCTACGGGTTTTTGCCTAAAAATGCGGGATTTTGCATTTCTCACTCATTTTTCATCTACCAATCTCCTCCAATTCGTCCCATATAAAAAATCCACCATGGAATCTACCCAAAAACAACTCCAAAAGTGGTTTAGACTCAATAAAAATCCATTTTCCTGCTGTGGCTTCTCACCTAAAAACTAAATCAAAAGAACGAGGTTGGGTTTTGATTTATTACCTCAACCTCTTTAAATCTCTTCTCGTATAGTTGCTTGGAGTTCCTTAGAGCAAGAAATGAGAAGCAAAGCCAACCCAAGCCACTCCTCCTTGCAAACCCTAGATTTTTCCCCTTTTTCTCTTCTCCTCTTCCTCAAAAACGAGATTTTCTTCAATGAGCCCTAAGACCACATTTTGGGTCTCTTTATAAATCCACTAAAGTGTAAGGCCTTGTTCGGGTCTGCACACTTTTTGTCAGCTCTCATTTTTTTATCTTTTTGGTCTTAAATCATTTATTCTCTCTTTAAGCCATGTTCGCTCAAAAACCCATTATTTCATTTAGGTCTCCTATTATTTCACTTTGGCCATTCATTTATCATAATTTCACCTAGACATTTATTCTTTATAACAATTAACCCTTAGGTCCCCATTTTTACAAATTTCCACATTTGCCCTTTTTCACTTAGGTTATTTCCGGGTTCAATCGATTTCTCAATTTTGCATATAATATTCAATTATATGCTCACACTTTAAATTTACATTTCACAATTTATCAATTTATCAAATTACCCGGAAAAGCCCAAGTTTGACTCAATTCATACTCAGAATATATAATAAAATTATTATAAAAATTATATGGTATTTTTGGGGCATTACACCAAGTCATCCATCTCATCGTCTCTCTACTCTTGCAACATATGTCATATGGGTACATGTAGTAGGTGACTTTTTCACATCACATGTCTTTCAAAAACCGTTTTATGGCACCCGACACTCAGTGCCTTGAAAAACGTGAAATTCCGACTGTCTCGGAATTCGACGAAATTCGACGTGGTAGCTAGATTTTGTGAGACAATTCCAAGGGTGAAATCCGTTTTGTCATCCAAGATCTAGAAAAATTTCGGATTTTTACCAAAATTATCATTTTACCATTTTTTAGAAAATTGGAATTTTCTCGAGTCTTACAATTAAAGTACAAACTATTCCTATAAGTTGTTGAATCAATCTTGACCACCTTAATATTTTTTTTGAATATTTTTTTTATGAATATTTTTAAAAAGTATATGTTTATTTATGACTCGATTGTGTCATGCATGAGATGAGACTTCTCATGCTCACAACCCGAGTGTTGACCGACTCACTCACACCTGCAACGCCAAATGTGAAAAACCAATCATAGGTGTTTCACCCAATGACTTAAACCATTGGACAACCCTCCAATTTTAATTTATCAAATCCCGTGTGTTTATTTGGGTTGCAAATTTCCAAGGTCTCACCGCAGGCTTCGCAACGCCTTCCGACACTTTCGCGAACTTTCATTGCTGGATCCATATGTCTAACCAATAATAAAATTTATGTCTTTCACCTTGGGGGGATCTACCCCATCTTGCTTCACCCAAATACACGAAATTTATTATTATTATTATTTCATACAACCGTGAGTCTCGATTTTGGACGTTGTCACATTTTCGAGCTCACCACACATTCACCAAGAATGGTGAATAACAGTACCATGCACCCACACCTGACTCGACGCGATGTGACCGTGCATATGAAATGCAATCATGCCATTTCATGCTATGTCATTCCACATGCATAATAAGAGCTACATGCAACATTTATCATCGAATTACTGTGGTACCAAAACACACCATAAAATCGGAAAACATCAGTCACGGGATAAAAACCAAACCTCAACACAGTCCTCCGACGCCTCGAAAAACAAGCCAAAATCCCGCCCGACCGTCCAAAACAACCCAAAATTTAACCCGAACTGTCCGAAAATAGTCCCGAAATTTAGCTCGAATTGTCCGAAAGCAGTCCCAAAAATTCCTAAAAATTCATACACTAAGTCCCAAAAATTTGGGACTGAAATTTATGGCTTCTTACGACCTCTAAGTAAATCTCAAGCCATTAAATAGCCTTTAGGCTAGAAATAACTCAAATAGGAAAATTCTCTACCTCGTGGAGTTTGACAAAACTCCAAGATTTTGGTACCCACGCGTAGCTCTCGATGCGTGGACCGACTTTGCCTTTTTTTTTTCGACGAAAACCTACGATCCGATTTCCGTAGATCTTAGAGAGAAGCGAAGAAAACAAAAAGAAATATATATTTTTTTCTCTCTCTACTTGCTCTCACTCTCCTGTCTCCCCTTCCTTCTGACCTTCCTTTTTCATTTTATCTTTTTTTTTTCTTATTCTTATTCTTCTTCTTCTTATTATTATTATTTAAATACATGACTTATATTGTCTCATTCGGGTCTATTTCTACCCCGAAACAATTTATTTTTTTCAGTTCAAGTTATTTTAAATGAACTTAGTTCAAGCCATTTCCCGACTTCCGAAATTTTCGTACAAATCTCCTCCCTGGAGTCACTAGCGATGACGTAAAATCATAAAAAATATTTCACCGGCCTCGACCCGATGAAACTTTTCTAGGTCACTAGATTTCGTGAGATGAATTTAACAACATAGTCTATTTTGTCATCCGAGATCTAGAAAATATTCTAAGCTTCCCTGAACAATTATGACAATTTATTATTTTTATTATCATTTTATCATTATTAAAAATTTCTAATTTTCTCGAGTTTTACAGAAAATCATAAGCACCATGGTTGCAATAAGACATTTATAATCTGGGGAGCCAAGACTGCATTTAGGGTATTCTCTATTTTCTACGCTGTAATTATCAATGCTTCATTTTCCTTTTAATGGTTTTTATTATGTTTGATTAAATATATAAGAAATGATGAAAAAATTAGGTGCCGCTCGTGCCACGCCTTGTAGCCGCTTTGCTCACCCGCCTCAAGACACAATTCATAAAGAAAAAAAATAAAAAAAATCAAAGTTGGTAGTCATTTGAATTTTGAAGACAATTGCCTAACGCATAAGTGGATGAGGATTGACTTGATTTGGAATTTGGACTTGACTATGAGTTATAAGGTGACTTAAGTTCATATCCTAATGAAGGAGAAAACATGGAGATAAATAAAGAAAACGCGGTCCAGGAAGGAAGGTCTAGCCTGTAGGTAGACTGTCACTGACAGAGAGAGAGAGAGAGAGCAATGAATACGATGCTGCTTTCATTAACACGAACTCTCTGTCTTTCATAGGCCTTACCTTGTCAACCATGGCTTTTGAAAAATTATATTATATTTATATGAATAGTTTGATTTGGTGAAACTTATTAAAGTAGCGGTAGCGTACCATTTGGGCCAAATATAAAATTATGGAAATTCAATTTCAGATTAGGTGAGTTGATAGAGAAAAAATTAACAAAGGCAAATTGGAAATGAATCGAATGATATTATAATGGTGTAAAATACAAAAGAAGGCGTCAATGATGGATGTTGATGGGCTTTAAAATTTAGAATTAGGAGTGAAAGTTGAAAGAAATGTCAAATAGTGAATGGTATGGATATTTAGGGGAAGGGTAGAAACAACAAACCCTTTTTTCCCAAATCCAAATCTGTGAGAGAAACAAGAAAAAGAGAAGAGTCCCCATAGATGGCCCACCGGTGATCAAGTACATCGGTCACATGACCTCGCCGCGATGACGCTATACAACTCTACCAAGCTTTCAAGGGTATTTTTTCTTCCTATATTTTCTTCTATTTCGAGAGGTTTTTGCTTCACACTTAAATAGTAAATGTTGTATCTCCCGATTAGATTCTCTTCTTCTTTTGGTTTGGTTTGGCTTGGTTTGAAGGATGATTTTAAAATATTTAATTATATGCTTCCATTTTTCTATTAAGGCAGATAGAGGTTGCAATGGCTTCCCCCAATAGAATTTGGTTACAAGAATTTAGAAAGGTCTACTTAGAAATACTTGAATGAACTGGATTTAATGTATGATGAAGGATATATTGTTTAGTTACTTCATAACTTGGGAGGTTGATTATGATGGTTTGCAGTTTGCAATGGTCAACCTTGTTTCCAGCATCTCTTGATAACTCAAAAAAGAGGGGGAAATATCAATAAGTCAATCTATTATCAGACTAGATCCAAGGTTCCTATGGTTGACGAAATAAGTTTGGAGCTAATAATTTTATTTTATAACTAGACTTACACCCTTAAATATTTGAGTAGATTGTGTTTTAGATATACATCTCTTTGACTCTAAAATTGAAATATAAATTTAGATTTCAAATGCCTAACAATGAAATATCACAAAACATGAAAATGATTTCTTCTAATGTTTTAACTAAATTAATGGATTATTGACTTAAGTTATCTGTTTTAATAAATACAATATGGGGTGGTGAAGTGTTAATTATGAATAGAGCAAATTCCTCCATTTGTTTAACTGGGATTTACTTGTTGGCTAAAAACTCATTTCAATTGGTTAAAAATGAATGTGAAGACGCGTCTTTAGTCCCCGATCCCAGTCCAGACTTGGTATTTTCTCATTATAATCAATGCCCATTAAAAAAAAAATTCTCATTACAATTTTGTCAGTTATACTTGAAGGGCTAATATGTCTCCTAAGTCAAAATTGAATCTTAGATGAGTCCATTCTTAATTTGGCATTTAGTAGTTTGCTATAACTTCCCTGATGGTCCATTCAGTCATGGAGGACATAGAATCAGAAAAATCCAAATGAATTATAATACACATCAATAGATAAATAAATAGGTCACTGATACAAAATGCATTGGTTTTGTTTTGGGCCATGTTGCCATGAATTATAGGACACATCAATAGATAAATAAATTGGGCCATGTTGCCATGAATTTGTATTAAAGTTATATTTTGGGGAAGAAAGCCTCCTGCATGTTTTAATTCGCCCCGACTTTCGCTAAATCCTAAGTCTCGGGAAAAGGGGACTCAATGGTGTGGAAAGTCCTAATATCCATGAATCTCCTCGTTAGTTGATGGACCCCCGGGTTTTGGGGCATCGCATAGACACTATTTCAAAATATTCTAATATTTGAAAATATTATAAACTTTTTGAAATTTTATTATTAATATATGTTGTGCTATATTGAGCAATTTTTTAAATTTTTTAAATTTGTGATATTTCAATATTGTAAATTGTATATATAATTTATAGTGTTGTAAAAATCAGTATTTGCATACTTGTAATATTGTTATTTTTATTAAATTGTACATGAGTATATAGAATTGGGTGCTTGTGTTCATGGAATTGTGACATGTCAGAGGGAACTTACCGAAAAGAGAAGTTGTCGCTAATTTGTCGCTAAGTATTTGCGCTTACCAATTTTTTTTGAATTTTTGTGCGACAACGGGTATTTTTATATTCAAAGTTAAAGGTATACTTTTGTTTATTTTAGAAATTAGGTAACCAGTAAAAAATACAGTACCTTAAAATCATTTGATCAAATTAATTATGTTTGACATGTAATTTAAACTTGATTATTATTTACATTCCAGATAAATATAAATATGAGTTCGGATAGGCAATGGATGTATGCTAGATTGGATAATGGATGGATAAAGCCTAAATTTATAAAAAGGGTTGAGTAGTTTGTGGAATTTGAAAAAATGCATCCAGAATGTATGGACGGTGAAAAGATAAAGTGTCCATGTAATCATCGCAAGTGCCAAAATAGGAATTATTTAGACGAGGATACTGTTAAAGTGAATCTTGGAAGAAATGGATTTGTAGTAGATTATTATCGTTGGTATCATCATGGAGAAACCTATGTGCCTCAGCCAATAGAACAAAATGTTGGCCGAATTGATGCTTTTGTACATACAGAGCATGGTGAGACATTTAATGCAATGCAGTCTATGGTGTATGATGATGTAGGTCCCTCTTTTAATTCGATTGAATTAGAAAAGAGCCCGAATCCCACAACACACCATTTTTTTGATATGCTTAAAGCATCAAAGCAAGAGGTGTGGAATGGGAACCCTTATGGCCATTCTCAATTATCTACAGTGTCCAGATTGTTGAATATTAAGGCTGAACACCATATCTCTGAAAGGTGCTATGATGAAATTTGTACATTGATGAAAGAATTTCTTCCGATCGATAATCTAATGACAGATAAATTTTATAGCATAAAGAAGTTAGTGCGAGGTTTGAGTTTGCTAGTTTAGAAGATTGATTATTGTGAGAATAATTGTATGCTATACTGGGGTGAAGATAATGACTTAAGTTGTTGCAAGATTTGTTCTCATCCTCGTTTTAACAGTTAAAAGTGTGGATCTTCCAAGCATAATAAAAATGTTTCGTATAAGAAAATGTACTATTTTCCTATTAATCCTCATCTATAGAGATTGTATGCATCTGATGCAACCGGCGGGCAAGGCAGAGGTGGCATGCAAGAGCAAACCACATGAGGAGGGTGGTATCACAAGGCCATTGTTCAAACTCTCCCCGCTTGGAAGCATTTCAATTCGACTCATCCATCATTTGCATCCGAGTCAAAATGTGAGGTTAGGTTTGTGCACTGATGGGTTCCAACCATATGGGCAATCAGGTCAACAATATTCATGTTTGCCTGTAATATTAACTCCATACAATTTGCCACCTTGGATGTGTATGAAGGAAGAGTATATGTTTTTAACTGTCATTTTTCCTGGGCCAAAAAATCCTAAAAGCAAGTTGGATGTTTTTCTACAACCACTCATTTCTGAGCTGAAAGAATTATGGGAAGTTAGGGTAGAAACATATGATGTTTCTAAGAAAAGAAATTTTCACTACAGCCGCACTTATGGACAATAAGTGATTTTCCCCGCTTATTCGATGTTGTTAGGGTTGGGGTACTACGGAAAGTATGCTTCACTTATTGCACGGAAGATTCGGGATGCATTTTCTCTACAAGCCGAGGAAAATGTCATGGTTTGACAATCGTCGAAAGCTTTTGCCAAAAGATCATTTATGACAAAGGAGTAAGAGATGGTTTAGGAAGGGACGAGCTGTTCAAAACGTGCACCACCTATATGATCAGGTGTGGACCTAATTAATGAAATTGATGATTTTGGGTTTAAGAAAGTGACAAAACTTGGTGGAGAAGAGATAAATCGTAGAATCCAAAAATCATGAGGATGTGGTTGGAAAAAACGAAGTATCTTTTGGGACTTACCTTATAGGAAAACCAATCTCATTAGGCATAATTTGAATGTTATGCACATTGAGAATTTTTTTTTTGATAATATTTTTAATACTATGATGAATGTTAAAGGGAAAACCAAGGATAATGCGAAGTCTAGGGAAGATTTGAGGGAATTTTGCCATCATCCTGAGTTACATCGGGATGAAAATGCAAACAAATATCCTAAGGCTTGTTACACATTGGATAAAGATGGGAAAGAGAAACTTTGTAAGTGGATTAAGAAGTTGAAATTTCCGTGATGGTTTTCTAACTTTTAGGAGATGTGTCATCTGAGCTGGAATAAATTGTATGGAATGAAGAGTCATGATTGTCATATTTTTATGGAGAGGTTAATTCCGATTGCATTTCGTGAGTTATTGCTTGCAAATGTATGGCAAGCTTTGACAGAATTGAGCATTTTTTTTAAAGATTTAACTTCTCTAGTCATAATGTAGGGATGACATGAACGCTTGAAGAAGATATTCCCATTGTGCTGTGGTTAAATATATATTTCCAATTAAGTTTTTTGACTCCATGGAACATCTTCCAATTCATTTAGCTTATGAAGCAAGAGTTGTCAGTCTCGTGCAATATGATGGATGTATCAATTTGAGCTGTGAGTTTAAAAACTATTATGTATTGATACATATTAATAAAATTTTTATCTTTGTAATAATTAAAATCAATTCTTATTTTTAGGTACCTTCGCAAGTTAAAGAATAATGCCAGGAATAAAGCTAAAGTTGAAAGTTCAATATGTAATGCATACTTGGTTGAAGAAGCTTCATCATTTTGTGCACATTATTTTCAACCTATTGTATAAACACGACATCGAAAAGTGCCACGCAATACTGATGGTTGTGGATTTGATTTGGAAGAAGATTATGAGATTCTTTCCATATTTAAATGTGTTGGTCAATCATTGGGAAAAACAAAACTCAAACGTTTAACTGATATGGAATACAATACAGCTCGCACATATATATTGTTAAATTATGATGAAGTAAAGCCATACGTTTAGTAAGTAACTAACTAGGCGATTCTATATTCATATATATATTTTTAGATTTTGCAAAGCATAAATATAATATAAAATAATAACACTAAATTTACTTTATGAATATAGAATATTTGAAGCAGAGTTGAGGCAATTTCAACCTGATATTGAAGCTTCAGAAATTGATGCGGAACTTGAGATAGAGTTTGCATTATGGTTTGAGAATTATGTAAGTAATTAATTTGTAGAATATAAAAATGAAATAATATGTAAATATTTCTATAAGTAATTAATTTCTTATAATTGTTATATATAGACAAATCTACAATCATGCAACATCTCTAACCAAATGATCAAAGACCTTGCAAAAGGACCTCTTTATAGGGTGAAATCATTTTCAGGGTATTATGTTAATGGATATAAGTTCCAAACAGAGGAACGTGGTTTAAATAGTGGAGCAATGAATAGTGGAGTGTGCATAAAAGGTTCTAGCCATAGTGTAAATGAGCTAGAGTACTATGGTCGATTGTAAGAAATTTTGGAGTTAGAGTACCCTGATCTACCAATAAAGAGAATTGTACTATTTAAGTGTTCATGGTTTGGCATCTCAATCTTGAATCGTGGTACACAAGAATTCACACACGCATAAACTTGTGTATATCAAGAGTGGGAAGAGTATTCAAAAAATATGAACCATTTATTCTTTGTTGTGCAAGTCGCTAATATATATTTTTTGCATCTTATCCTACTTTGAAGAGAAATGTGAATGATTGGTTAGCTGTTTGAAAAATAAAAGCAAGGGGAATTGTGGAGGTACCAAAGTCAAATGCATGTCTACCTTATGATATGATGGCATTTCAAGAGGATGTCAACGATCAACATGGAATTGATGCGGCACTAGATGACAGACATCAATCTCTAAACGATGAAAATGGTTCATTTGTTTACATGGATAATATTGAAATTGAGAAAAATGTTGAATTAGCCTTGCAAATTGAAGATGATGAAGACATCGATGTAGAACAAGAATTTGATGATGATGATGAAGACACCGATATAGAGCAAGAATTTGATGATGATGATGAAGAAAATAGTGAGGGAGACCAAGAATTTAATGATGATGACGATGACTAAACAATTATATTCATATTTTGTTGTAATTATTTCAAACAATATATATGGAATTTACCATTTAATGTTATAATTAATGTAAGACTGTGTTAATATTTTTTACTTAAATTTAAGTATATTAACCATATATTTTTTTTATAGCTATGAGCAGCATACCAACCACTTCAGGTGCACATGGTGAGGATGTCCTCACCCCACCTGTAAAACCCGTGAAAATTTTAAATTTAAATTTTTTCAGATAAAAAGGGGGTAAAACTCGTACCTCCCACCGAAATAGTTCAGAGAAAAGTTAGGATTTTATATCCCTGATGACAAAACTGATCACACCGTTGAATCGTCTCGTGAAATTTAGCTACCTATCTATTCCTGAATTCGAGATATTCGGAATTTCACGATTTTCAGAAACATGGGCCTGGGCGACACACAGGCTTGTTATGTGTGACATGGCAAGCCATGTGTCACAATGTGTATAGCAAAGGCATGATAGTCGAGACACATGGCAAGCTCATGTCACATGGCATGCCATGTGTCAACATGCATGGCCCTTGAGAGCTGGCAACAGGGAGAGCTCAATCCGGGCCAGGGTGTGCAAATTCAAATTCCTCAGAACAAAGAAGGGAGGAGGAGGAGGAGGAGGAAGGGAGGAAAGGAGAAGAGAAAGGGAGGAAAGGAGAAGAGAAATGGAGGAAAAGAAAAGAAAAGGAAAGAAGAAAAGAGAAGAAGAAAGGGGAGGAAGAGAGAAAAAAAAAATAGGAAAAAGGAAGGAGAGTTGCGTAAATGAAAGTGCACTCGGCCGACAAAGAACCCTAATCGCGCTACAAGAGGTAGGCTCTTCTCCTACTTTGGTATTTTTTACGCCTAGAGTCGTGCAATGGCCGACGGGTTTCATTCCGGTTTTCCTGGTGAATTTGTATGTTGTGTGGTTTGTTTAGATTGTGTGATGGTCAAAGACCAGTTTTACAGTATTTCGTGGATCTGGTCCGAGATCAACACGCTGTTCGATTGGCAAAATCCCGCACGTATCGGCAACGTGGGTGTGCCCAAATTTCCACTCACTGCAACTACCGCCCAACTCGACGGCCATAACTTTTCTCGGCCCCTAACCCGACTGGGCGCTGCTCTAGATCTACTAAAAGCTCGCCAGTCTAGAATTTAATAAAATAAATGCTCACCAAAATGTGCTGAACATCGGGGCTGGTTCACGACGCTTGAGGAATGGTCCGCTATATGGTTTCCTAACTCGCTTTTCTGAATCGGTTTGTAACCGAAATACTTGGGATCACATATGGCCCGGCATGGACCGCGTGTTGGATGTTTCGTGTGGTATGTACAAAAACTGGACTTTTGGACTAAGTCTAGATTATTTCCGGGGCCAAGCATGGCCTGACGATAATGTGAATGACTAATGTGTTGGCCGCCATAAATTCAATGACAAACCGAATGTGAAATTATGTGATATATGTGTGATAAAGATGGGAAAATAATTATAGGCATTGGGTCAGATGACCAACATACTATGTCTCTCGAATCATGAATATAAATTATGGCATTACTTCGCTTCAAGTAATGGTTGAAATTATTTTAATACATGCTTGAATGATGTGTTGACACATGAATGAACCTAATGATAGAAAAGATGTAGCGCACGCTGTGGATGTAACATTTGAATATGTGGAATATTAACATGACTACATGTATGTTAAATATATAGTCGTTGTGTGTATTGCACATGCGTGTTCATAGCACACATATAATGTGTAGAATGTCCATGTAGAGGTTCCTCTTTTGGCATACATTGGTCATGGGTTTGAGGCAAAGGCACAAATAGCATTGCATTGGTGTGCGGTAACACCACATTATGAGAGTGTGTACATGGTACTGATTTGCACTATTGCGTTGAATCCTGTGGGCTTCGAGAATGGGACACCAAGTCCAATTGAGTTCCCACGCTGTTAAACGAAATGGAAATGAAATGTGCTCTGGGCGTGAAAGCAAGTAGGATAGATACTCCCCTCGTGTGAAAAGCCCAAACCTGCTTAGCCATTCACCGGTGAAAGCCCGAAAAATGTCGGAGGGTGTAAGAGACCCTGAGACCCTCGGGTAAAAGTTTTGCTTTCCCAAAAGACACGAAACGATTAAACAAATATCACATGTACTACGTTGTGACGTGGAGTCGGGTTTGACTATGAAATGATCATTTGCATGTGCACCTAGCGGGGAGCCCTTCAGAAAGGATTTATCTCTACCGGCGTTAGCTCACCTGGCCGTGGGACCCCTTTAGTACAGGACGTACAAAGTGCACGACGCTCCTTAGAGGCCTCGGATTATGAAGCCGGGCCTGATCGGCCTTGATTCTTGTTTTGCGTATATATTAGAATCTAATCTAGTTTTAATATATGTTTTGTATTAGGAGCGATGTAATAACTCTAAATCTATAGAAATGTACGGTCTTGTAAACCGTATGGACGAGCATGAATGACGGGCCCTATTGGGTCATTTTACTCATATATGGGTCTCATGATATGAGACACACAGGTTTCCGCAGGTTGACGGTGGTCAACGGGACCCCCAGGTTTTGGGGTGTCACACCACCACCGCTATCTCCAGCATGTACTACAGTCACAGTTATTTATGCATCATCATCTACTGATGGAACAAGCAGACTATTGATTAGAGTTGAAGAAAATAAGTAAAGAATTTTTCTATATAATTTTATCTTATGTATTATTGTGGGTGTTTGTTGTGTGTGTATGACATTGTTGTTTTCAAGTTTGTGTGTTTATGATATTTGTATCATTATGATTGGTTCTCCCATTTATTTTTATGTTTAATATTACTTTTTTTTTTCAGTCGGGTTCGTAGAGCCCTTTTATTTCCTCCAAATAAGCAAAAGCATCTACTTACATGCTTGGAAAATTTTGTGAAAGACAAGAAGCAACCGCGTATAGTGGGAAACATCTCTCAAGAGATATTAAAGACTTTTATTGGGAGGAGTTTAAGGTTAAAATATTTATTGTGTTTTTGTGTGAATAAAAATAAATTTAATAAGGATTTCATAATTATTAATTTCTATTGTTATATTTGACAAATAATAATATTCTTATTTCATTATTTATAATTATTTTGTATTGCATAAGAGGTACACTTGAGACCCAATGGATGAGAGGCTATTAAGAGCTGTTGGTGGCAAAATGTTAAAACGCAGTACACCAAACATGTCCACATTTGGAGGCATTCTAAGGATGGCAAGCCCAGTTGTGTGACCCAAGAAATTTGGGATAATTGGCAATAACATTGGAACACTGTAGAACGGAAAGAGAGAGCTCAAAAATCTAAACAAAATCGTCTAAGTGAGACTGGTGGTCCCGGTACCGGTTTGACTAAGCATACGTGTAGATCTCGACCTATGGTGGAGCATTCTTTAAAAATGGTAAATTATTAATTATTTAGTGCTCTAATTTTTAGTTTTTAGATTTTTTTTTTCAATTTAAACTTTTTAAACATGTAATTACTAACTACTACCTGAAGACCTAAGAGTTGCAACGTCGCCCACAACTGAGTTATTCAAGAAAGTGCATGAAAAAGATTTGAACATTTGCGGATGCCAAGTCAAAGCAAGTGAATGTAGGTTCATCTTTTATTATTTAGTAATTTTAGTTATTTAATAATTGTTAAATCATAAATTTTAATATTAACTTGAACAATTTTTTAATTTAGGATCGCATGGAGGAGTTGGTGTCTTCGGCGTCTCAGCCTTTAGATGATGGTTCACAACCTCCACCAATTGACATAGACATTCTTTATTTTAAGGCTGCAGGTGTAGAGAAGAGGAGACGTGTATATGGTCTTGGCTCACGGGCTGCATCTATCTATCCTTCCTCTTATCAGAGTATCGGGAGCTCACACTCATCAGCATCTGCAGCACGAGTTAGAGAGATTATGCGTGGCTGAGCTCCCCAGTGATAAGAAAGCGTAGTCGATACAGTAATTGCCGAGTTAACCCAATGGGAAGAGAGTTTTCATGAGATGCAAGAGCGTATGAGGCGCTTCATGGAGCGATGCAATATAGCTCACCAAATTTAATGGATCAGGATCTTCTCTGCATTTTTTCTTCGCGTATTTATTGACTTTTAATGTCGACGTAAACATAAATGTTTATTATTAGTTATGCTTTACTTATATAATTTTTTTATATGTATACTGTTTAATGTTTTAGCATATTAAAGACATTTTTAATTATTGAATTTTAATTTGCTTTTAATTTTATTAAAATGTATCAAAATATAATCTAATTAAAAATAACATTTAATTTATAAAAATTATATAAAATATAACAATATGACAAAACATAATAGTGACGGAATAGTCACAAAACGTTAGTGACAGATTTTTGTCACTAATCTGTCACAAAATTGTAAACGATTTCTATCACTAATCCATTACAAAATTATGACGGATTTTTGTCACTAACCCGTCACAATTTCGTGACGGATTTCTATAACTAATCTGTCACAATTTTGTGATGGATTTTTGTCATTATTCCGTCATAATTTTATGACGGAAATACCTTTCCATGATGCAAGTTTAGTGATAAATGAGCTTCTAACAAAATTTAGACAGTATTACGCTTACAAACTGGTTTCATACTCAGGACAGACAGCGCCTCACAAACTGGCCACAATTTTTTTTATAATGCATACATATACAAAAGAACTACCACCGGAGTGGTGTCCATCGACCTATACACACATATCGAGTCCCATTTACATATATATATATATGCTAACAAATCTTTACTCAATTACATATTCGAGCTGCCAGTAACCTACCGTGATGAACCCCTACTGCCAGGTCGCCCACTGCATGATGTTTTTCTCGACGTTTTCCTCGTACCTACACGGATTAGAAAACCCGTGCTATGCTTTTATGCTTAGTGGGAAACATATGACTTATACGTAAAACATATACACTTATATCGAATCATAATAATCATATAACAATAACATATCCTAGTCTTCGTGAATTCATATAATGTGATTACATACATAATTATCCTCAGAATCCAACTTGGCGCTTGTTCCGCATCTCTCGTATAAGGTAATGAACTTATACTTATAACAATCTTATACTTACTCAGAACTGACACTTATGGCAGACTTGTTCTTATACTATCTCCCGTAGGACACATATTTATACTTGTATCAAACGTATACTTATTCAAATCTCACGTAAGAGTTACAGAGCTTATGCTTATACAGAGATACTTATACACGTATTGGTACTTATATCTATCTCAGATCTCCCGTAGGAGTTTATAGAACTTATGCTTGTACAGAGGTACCCTTAGGTACTACAAGGCTTATACTTATACTACGGTTTACACTGTTCGAGGTACCGTAGGTACCACGTAGATGCCATGAACGCATACCGTATCAAGGAACTTATTCTTATACGTATACTGTAGTATTACTTGTTCAAATGTCTCAAAAGACACATACCTGTGCTTATATCAAACTTATATTTAATCAAAAGTACCCGTAGGTGCTACTAACTTATTCTCATACGGGAGTACCCGTAGGTACTACTGAGTTTTATCCTTATCCGGAGCTTATACGGCGGTACCTGTAGGTACTACAAAATTAATCGATACGTATACCGTAGGTACTAGCTTAACTTTAGTACTTATTCTTGTATTCCGTGATCTTATGCTTGTATTACTGAGTATATAAATTTTATTACTTCTAGATCTTATACATGTATTACGGAGCATATACTTGTATTTCTGATCTTATACTTGTATTAAGCATATAGCTCTTGTCTTACGTATCTTATACTTCTTATGGGTTATTGTGAGCTTATTCTCATATTTCCTGGATCTCATACCTGAGCTTATTCTGGTACAAAAGTAATCTCAGAGTACTACACAGATTCCTTATACCTGAGAAAATCTATAGGTACCACTCGGATTTATACTTATTTTAATCGATACTCAAGTACACGTAGGGGTACCACAGATCTCATTATACCAAGTACCATAGGTACTACTGGAATTATACTTATATTACATAACTTATACTTATTTTACCGATACGGAAGTATTCGTAGGTACTACAGAACTTATACTTATATTACCAATACGGAAGTACCCGTAGGTACTACGTAATCCTATACTTATACATCGATATGTATACTCATGGGTACTACGTAACTTATACTTATATTATCGATACTTTAAGTACCAGAAGGTACTACAGAGATTGTACTTATACAAAAGTACCCGTAGGTACTACAGAACAGATACAAGGGTACCCATAGGTACATTCAGATATTTACCATATTCATTTCTTTACCCTTATTCTTTATTCAGAGTCTTATCATATAACTATTTGACTACCAAACCAATCATAAGAAATGAGTGTAACGTAAGCACACAAGTAATCAAGGTACACATGCGACCGAGGGGTGCCGAGTTAATAAAGTATGCGCCGGCACTGGAACAGATGTCGCGTAGCACTAATCAGAGTACCAAGATCGGTTATGGTTCGGCCGTGAAGACTAATCGAGTACCGGCATCGAGCAGAGTGTCGTAGCACTAATCGAGTGTCGTGAGCACTAATCGTGTGTGAAAGTAACGTATACTAATCGTGAGTGCCGTAACACTCAATCGAGTACTGTGTGCACGCCAAGCAGAGTGCCGTAACACTCAATCGAGTACCGGCATAATCGGGGAGTGTCGTAGCACTAATCAGGAGTACCAAAGTATTGAGCAGGAGTGCCGTAGCACTAATCAGGAGTACCAAAATACTAATCAGAAGTGTCGTAGCACTAATCAGGACGTCCACTCATTCATTTTTCGGTCCTAGGTAGTCATATGATCATATGTCTTTTAAAACTCATAATGTATCTTAATCACATTTTGTGTTCATGTTTCAATTCGTTTTCATATTTCATTATCATATTCATGTTTCATGAACACAGCTATACATATTGCATTTCATATACTTGTACAGTATGATGCCTATGTGTTCACACATCATTCATGTATTCTTGTCCCTCTATGTATCTATTTTACTTAGAAATTGGAATCATTCAAACTAAAGTTATGGCATTTTCATGCCAAACTAGTCAGTTTACCGATATTACACTAGGGACAGCTTTTGTCACTTCATTTTCCAGTTGTTCGACTCCATTTTCGATTAATCGTTCTTTTGTATTTCTTTCAAGCTAAGGTGCTATGGGTTCTCCTCCAACTGGAATCACCAAAATCGAAGCACCGGAACTCAAGTTATGTCCTAAACAACCGTGACTACTCTATGGTAAAAACTCGCGTAAATTAGTTTGTAAACATACCCTACTTTGAGTGAATTTTTGGGCCACATAGGATCATAATTTGAAGGTACCTATTTCTGGATGTTTGGTTTTCCTTGAAGTCTATTTTAACCAGAAACTTGAATCACTCAAATCAGATAAGAAATGAGTAAGTTATGGCTAAAATACGAACACTGGTCAAAATAGAGCAATCGGGGTAACGTAAGATGCGCCTCCGACCGTGACCGTACGTTCGGTTTCTCGAGGGTTGTACCGGCATGTGTTTAGGGTCGTACTCAGTATAGTTTCTTTGTTATTGCATCATCTCGTACATGTACTGTGATTCAAAGGTGTACCCCAGACAAAGTCTCCAATTTGCCTTAAATGGTAATTTCACAATTTTTCATGCACTTTTCTTCCATAATTCTCTTCTATTTCACTCCTCATCAAGAATCAACATGAAATCCCTCCAAACAACTCCACAATTACTTTTAATTAGTCAAAGAATCCAAGGATTCATACCAAAGTTCACTAAACTTTACAAACCTTGGAATTGTGAAGGATTCCATATTTAATTATGATCAACTAGGGATTTTAAACTAAACTTCCCTTAAATCTAGAGTTAGGATGTATTCCTAAAAAAACCCTAGAAGAAGGAACCAAATTAATCTCCAAAAAAAACCCTAGCAATCCATACCCAAGTAGTTTGTGTACAAAAAAAAAAAAACATACCAAAATCCATACAAAAGTCATGGATCCATACCTTGACTTGATTTCTCCCTTTCTTCCTCTTCTTCTCCTTCCTCTTCCTCTCCTTCCCGTAAGCCTTTGTTTGGAGACCAAAAATAACTCATTTTTGGTCTCCTCCTCTATTTATAGTGAAAGTTTTTATTATTTAGCCTTTTAGTCCTCTATTCTTCTAGGAATTACACTACAATTCATATTATTTCTACTTCGTCTATATAGTCTACCAATTTATGATTTTTATGCCCCTTTTTGGCAAATTACACTTTTGCCCTTTTAACTTGTACAATTTCCGGGTCTCTCGTTTCCATGTTTCGCATTTAAATCACGAAACATTCAAATTATGCTTACAAAATACCCTAAACATGTCGAAAATGACTAGGGTATATTTCGGGGTGTTACAAACTTGGTTGCAACAAAAGAGTTCAATGTTGCGACATGCTTCAAAGCTGAAGAGAGGTTTCATTGTCGCGACATAGAAACAAGCTTAACATAGATGAACAAGGTCGCGATAAAGATCCAACACAAGGAAGAGAAGTCTTGTCGCGACAAAACAAAACTGGGTCGTGACACAAAGATGAGCTCAAGGTAAAAGTCTTGTTGCGACATAAAAAAAACCTGGTCATGACAGAAAACATCTACAACACAAAGAGACTACGTCGCAACATTGAAATAAAGCTACAACAAGAAATAAGGTTAAGTGGCGACAAGACTCTATCGCGACAACACTTTCAGGTTGAGACCGAGAATGCAATCTAGGCCAGAATTTTGGGGATTCACAATGTAACCTCGAATTTAGGGCCCAAACTTTTAGGGCTCTATAAATAGAAACATTTGAGGAGCTAGCGCGCCACAATGGAAAACCGTGAGTATCCGGGAGTCGATGACTCTTTTGTATTATATTTTTCTTTATTTCCTTTACTTTTTTTTTTTTTCTTCGTAGATTAGGTTTAGCGTAGAATTTCACCTCCTGTTTATTGACTCAAACAAAGGAATTGTTCTTAAGTTTCTGTGAAGTTGAGCCAATTTGTTGAAGATCACCCATTACCGTTTGAATCAAATGAAGTCTAGATAAAAGTCGAATTCATTTCTTTCGCTTGATTAAGGCCATTAGAAATTTCGACGTTGTTTCGAAGTGGTTCACCTGTGGATTCGGGCCTTTTGAGAAATACAACTTCCTCTGGGAAAGATCTCATGTTAGTTATGGTCTTTCCTGCACAATTAGAAAGAGATTTCTTGAATTGAGAATTTTGAGTTTATTTGAATGGTGTTGTTCATGAAGTGAATTGTTCCCAACATTAGTAACTTATACCTAATACTGTTATTTGGCTTTGATTTCCAAGAGGCCCTTTGAGTGACACAGAGTTGGAGACTCCTGAGAGCATGGTTGCATTACTTAGGGGTATGCTAGACTAATATTGATGAACTAATGAGCTCAGGAAGATTACTTAGATAAATCATCAATTTACTCATAGTTTGAGACTTAGAGATTTCTCCTTGGTCTTGAGGATTGATCTTGATCCTGTGTTAGCTTTGATTTAATCAAGGAAAGAGAGAACTCTTTAAGATCTCAAGGATGAGACATCATTCGTCTTGTAGAAATCTAGCAATGGCCATGTCTTTGGAAGCAAGAAATCTGTAGTCATAAGAAATAGGTATGACGTATTGGAAAATTAAAATACCCAGATCTTATAGAGAAAATCTAATTACAAGAAATTGGTTAGACACATGTTTTAGAAATGAACATGAATCTGAGTAAATTCGCTGAAATGTGAAGTGGTCGAGGGAGAAATCCAAACTATACCACCTTGCCTCTTGACAAATTCAAATTCCACACCATGATAGAATAGAATTAGATTATAAGTCATAGAATTGATAATTTCAACAGCTAGTTGAAATTCCGTGTCTACTCACACAATCTAGTTCAAATTCCAGTTTAGGTCTAGGATTTTATTTTATTTTAATATTTTTTTCTTTATTTAAAGATGTAGAAATTTAGATAGTGAAATTCTTAGTTAGGTTCTGAAAATCTTATGAAACGGGAGTTCAAATAGTGTGGAACTTGAGTAGTTGGGGTAGTTGAATTTTAATTTCTTTTTGATCTCTGTGGGAACAATATCCAGACTTATAGGTCCACTTTTATTACTTGTATGACCTGTGCACTTGCAATAGTATGACAAAACTAAATTTTTAATGAAATCATTGACAAAACCACTTTTATTATGAGTAATACAAGTTCTATTTGGTCAACAAGTTTTTGGTGCCTTTACTGGGGAATAGATAATAGTCCTTTGGTAACAATAGCAGAAATTTGATCTATATCTATATATAAAAATTGGTCATAACAAGTTTTTGGTGCCTTTACTGCGGATTATATAATAGTCAGTTGGTAACAATAGCAGAAATTTGATCTATATCTATATACAAAAATTGGTCCTAACAGTACCCACCAAATCAAGCGACTCTAGTCAAAAGACATAAATCCTGCAAGCAAACAATCAAATTTCCTAGAACCTCTTCCCATAAATGACAACGACGATATCGCTGTCTACGAAAAAAGGACTGCATCGAAAAGAAGACGGAGTTCAGTTCAACAGTGTTCATAGATATGTTTGTGATGGATCCTCAAAATTTCTCATACAGGTAAATCAAATTCAAGGCAATTCTATTCAATTTATGTATCAAATTCTATCTCTATACAGTTTCCATACCCAATGAAGGTGAGATAGGACCCCCTCATCCTCCTTAAACGTCACCTGGGCTGGCTGCCTTTCCTTTCTTCCTTTTTGCATAGGTTATTTGGATTTAGGGCCTATCATTACTCGTGGCTCAAGCATTAACCTTGTCCTCAAGGTTAAACTGAGGGAACTGAGCCTGGATCAACTCAAAGGACTCCTAGGAATCTTCATATGCAGGTAAGTCATGCCAAAGAATAAGGACTTCTTGGCTAGACTGACCTGGAGTTGTAGGAGGGCATACCCCCAAGACAGTAGCTGGCTGCACCCTCTGTTCTTTATCCACTGTTAAGGAAGAAAGGATTGTAGGTGAAACTGGTTGAGAACTCACTACCCTTTTGAGAAGTGATGTATGGAAAACAGGATGAATGTGTGTCTTGGAGGTCCAACTTATAGGCAATTGGTCCAATTTTCTCACGGATGTTGAAGGGACCTTAAAAACGAGGGGCCGCCTTCTCATTCACCCATCATGCTAGATATGATTGGCGATAAGAGCGTAACTTAACATACACCCAATCCCCAATGTCCCATCGGACATTGTAGCTTTTAGGGTCAGCTTTTGATCTCATTCTTTGTTGGGCATGATGCAAGTGATGCTTGAGCTTTTCTAAGATGACATCACATTGTAATAGAAGGGACTCAATCACTCGGTTAGTAGTAGAGCCACAGTAAAAAAGGACCATTGATAGGGGATCGCGACCATGGACCACCCTAAATGGAGTGACACCTGCCGCTGAGTGGAAAGAAGTATTGTAGTTGTCTTCAGCCCAAGCTAACCGGACCTACCAGCGGGATGGCTTAGACACTCATATGGCCCCCATAGGACTAGAGTGAAACTCTTAGAGCAATTGTGGTATGAGGGGGGAAGATTCCAGAAATACAAAGTGTCCCTTGTAGCGCAAGGTGGTCCCAACTTTAGTAAATTGAGGATAGGCAGTTGGGTCAGTGGCGATAACAACCAAAATATTTTCCAAATAAGTGTTGACCGCCCCTTGTTCTTATAGTTCCTGAAAATTTAGAACCCAAGGGACTAAGATGGTAGCCAAGGTCATTTCTATCGGGAGCCTTGAGAGGGCGTCGATAGCTCTTTGTTTTTTTTTTTTTTTTTGAGCTTATATTGAATGTCAAAGTTATAGCTAATGAGCTTTAGCAACCATTAATGGTGTTCCCCTTCCACCAAACCCTTGCTCCAAAAGATACTTGAGGCTCCTTTAGTTTGTGTGAAATATAAACTTGTGCCCTAACATGTAAGGCTGCCACTTTCTGATCGCAAACACCATGTCCATAAGTTCCTTTTCATATACTAATCTAGCTTGAGCTTGTGGTGAGTTTGTGGTTGAAATAGGTTAGCGATCGCTCTTCCTACATAAAGACAACGCCCATCCCCACTCCGAATACATCAATTTCAATCACAAAAGCTTTTGAGAAGTTGGGCAATGCCAACAGAGGTAAGGAAACTATGGCTGCCTTCAGTTGCTAAATGCTTGTGTAGTTTCTTTATTCTAGAGAAAGGCATCTTTCTTAGACTGTTAGGTCAAGGGCCAAGCTATTTGGTTATAATTGGTGACAAAACAACGATAATAACCGATGAGGCCCAAGAATCCACATAGAGCCTTGAGGGACTTAGATAGGGGCCAGTTCAACATAACATGCACCTTGTTGGGGTCGACAATGACTTCTTTGGCAGAAATAATATGGCCTAGTTATTCAACTCTCAGCTCACCAAACACACATTTCTTAGCATTGGCGAATAATTGTTGTTGCTAGAGAATCCAGAATATTACCTACAAATGAGAGAGATGACCTGCTTCAAAGGAGCTATATATTAGAATATCGTCAAAGAAAACTAAAATAAATTGGCAAAGACACTCCTTAAAAATTTCGTTCATGAGGGACTGGAAGGTAGCCGGAGCATTGGTGAGGCCGAATAACACTACTAGAAACTCATAGTGACCGTCGTGTGTACGAAACATCGTCTTTAGAATATTTGCTGCTGCTACTTGGATTTGGTGGTATCCTGACTTCAAATCGATTTTGTTTAATATCCTTACCTTGTATAATTCATCTAGGAGTTCTTCGATGAGAGGAATGGGAAAATTTTCTGCGATTGTGGCCTTGTTAAGGCTGTAACTATCGTCTTTTTTCTTCACTAGTAACATCGGGCTGGAGTAGGAAGCTTGTGCTTACTTAGTTGAATAATCACTGCTGGCAACGTCTTGGTCAAAGATGGGAAGCTCGAGTCATCTCGATAGGTACTCCGTCCTAACTCCTGTGGGTTGTATCACCGAGAAGGTGGGTTTCTCTCATTCTCCTCTCGCTCATTGCAACCTTACCTAATGAGGATGCGAATTGTACATAGGGGGGATGAAGAGGATGATGAGTTTTTACCGTCACCAACAATAACCTTTTGATCTCTTGAATTCCTTCGTTAAGTGTGTATAGCGATTTTTCGAGGTGAAAAATCTTGGTCATTCCCCCCATTATCTTCTCTAGATTGAATTGTTGTATTGTGGAATGTAGCCTATATTTTATTTTTTTGATAAGGAAGATTAATATATTCAAGAGAGTTGCCACCAAGGAAACAAACCATGACCCCATAGAAACACCACAAAAAGCCAGAAAAAACTAGCCCTAACAAAGCACAAAAAAAAAAAAAAAAAAAAAAAACCCAACAGTGAGGTTGCCCAAAAGTGAACAATCACCTTTTAACACCTAGCACACCTAGCAGAAAGGAAAAGCTATAAAAAGGCCAAAATCACTTAGACCCCAACCACTCGATGAACTTAAAAAGCATTGTAGGGACCTCTTTAATGTGTAACGTAGTTTCAGCCTAAAGGAAATACACAAAAAAAGGACGTTAACTTCTGGATGGACAACATCGCATCTTCAAAATCAATTTTGCTTCTTGCTTTCCATATAGTCCAAAAAAGACATAAAAGCCTAGCCCTCCACACATCCTTTCTTTTTTTTTTTTTTTCCTACGAAAGACCCCTTCCATCCTTCCAAAGTTCGTACGAAAAAACTAGGAAAGGCCTAATGAACACCAAAAAAAGAGAAAAAGATGTCCCATTCTTAGGCGGTGTGCGTGTATATATAAAATGTAAAGTAATGCTGCCTAAGAATACCGCAAGTGCACGAGCATTACAAGTAGTAAGTGAACTGACAAGTCCGGATATCAAAACCAAAAGAAAGGTGGGTGTAGACGGGACTAACTACCCCAGCTAATGGATCTTTTCACTATTTAAGCTATCAAATTTTGATGAGATTAAAACTAAACTATGCTATTTTAAAACTAAAGTAAGAGAGATGGGGTCATGGGAAGATTTCCCAAAGAAATGAAGGCTTTTGAAGAATAAGACTCAAGGTAAAAGCACTAGGGTTGGTTGCTTCGATTAATGCAAGTGATTCATATTTGTTAAGGGATAATAATGTGAATATCTGCTTATGTTTGCTCAAGGGAGATTTTTATGACGTTATCACTCTCATGAATCACCTCAATTTCTTACACTCAAACACTTATTCACTGTTAGGTTCTTCTAGGCGGTTGAATGTAATACTTTTCTAAGGAAATTTCCCTTAGGTATCCTATTGGTCATCGCTAGGTTCTTGCAATAGGAAATACCTGAGTTGTGCTAGATTTAATCACCACTAGGTCCTTACAAATCTAGCACAATGCTTAATTGATGCCTTTCCCTTATAAAATCCTTTTAATACTAGCCATTTCTAATTTCCTAAATTTCTTTGATTAGGCTAAGTTAATTTTACCAATTGAAATACATTTCAAAGAATTGGTCAAGGCCTCGGGTCAATTTCCAATTGTCACTATGGAAGCTCTAGGTTAATATTTTCTAATATAGGTCTCAAGCACAAATCCCAACACATTTCAATTAGATAAAACTGTAGTGATTCCAAAACTGCATCAACAAACATCAACACAAGCAGATTTTCACAAAATCCTAGAGGATGATTAATATCCACAAAATCCTATAAAATATATAAACCAAGCATTAATATCCACAACCAACCATAAAGGATGATCTAGTTCCTCATTACAGCTATCATATCATCCAAAATCTTGATTACAAACCAAAATAAAGAAAGAGATGAGGTTAGAGATACAAAACAGTGTGAGCTAAGATGCTATCCAACCAATCTCCAACTATAAACACCCTCTAAAGAGCATATTCTTCAAACTAGATCCAAGTCTCTGAAAGATCAACACTGAAACTCCAGTAATCCAAGGCTTGAGCCAAGAACTTCAAGAAAACACCAAGAATCTCAAGAGAGGGAGATGATTCTCCAAATTTGTTCCCTAACCTATTGATTGACTTTTCTTTAGGTCAGTACAACTTATTCTTTATATACTCTTGAGAAATAGGACTAAAAGTGGGTCGAAAATCCATGCAAAAAGAAATTTGTTGCCGCCATGTCGTGACATGAAGATCTCCTATGTCGCGACATAGCAGAATGTATGCTGCTAAAATACTTCTCATGCCGAGACATGAAGATCTACCATGTCGCGACATGACATAATGTGTGCTTCTGATGTTCTTTTAATGTCACAACATGAAGATCTACCATGTCACGCCATGATATGGAGGCTGCTCTTGATATTCTTCTTATGTCGCGACATGAAGATCCACCATGTCGCGACATGACAGAGAGGCTGCTCTGGTTCTGGTCTTTAGGAACTTGATGTCGAGACATGAAGTAGTGCCATGTCGCGACATGAAAAAGCGTGGCCTTCAAACCTTAGTACAACCTATGTCGCGACATGAAGCTCTATGTTGCGACATGAGCACTTTGACAGCACCTCTTCATCATTTATTCTCTTTCTTGCTTCCTTTGCTCGATTTTTCTTCATTTTCTACAAAACCAAGGTAAGGAGAGGATTTAGTCTATAATTGAGCTACATATGTGTGAATTTAGCATGAAAAACTCAATAATTATATGAAATGAATGCTTAGAACAAGGTATAATTCACACCTAACAAACACCCCAAAACTTACACTTTTGCTTGTCCTCAAGAAAAGAAATCACACATTCTCCATGTTCAAAACAAAACAAAACAAAACTTTCCAAAAACTTGTCGAGCTTAATGTGATAACAACTTGTGCTTATTTGCCTCAGGGTTTGAACTATTCATCAATATAGAGAAAATTTTGAGATAGGACCTTACTATATAAAAGATTGACCATGAATTATAAACTTAAGCCAAGTTCCTTTCAGTGAGTGTGTGAATTCCTACCTTCATGAGGTCAATTGTAGTTTAGATGGAATTAGGAGAACTAGAGTTGAATGGAGGTCTCTTACTCAAGTCATGTGTCCATAGCTTATGAGTATATAAGACTCCATTGGCTTGCTAGACATACCATTCTACACTAATGTAGGCAACTCACTATTCATAGGATCAAATAGGTCTTTATATGGCTTGTAATGTGGCTTAGGTAAAGGGTAGTTGAGTAGGTCATTTAAAACATATTTACCCAAAACATATAAATTTGCGTTTTTCATCATAGCTCTATGTTCGGTCATTTGCGTGTTATATAAAAATTTGGTTAAAACAACCTACACCTGCAAGTGCACGAGTCAGTGGTTTTCAATTTAAAAACCTAAAATGTCAAACCTATAGAGAAGAGGTGGCTTAAATGGGGATTAATTACCCCGACTACTTGAGAATTTTACTATTTGAGCGGAACAATGATTTGGATTGATGATTTATTGAAAATAAAACTAAAATTGATTTGTTAAGATTAACAAGTGATTGGATTGAATTGTAAGAAAAACCTTAGAAAATGAAACTAAGGCCGACTGTCTCTGATTAGTGCCCAAAAAGTGATATTTTGAACCCTATTTATTATAGGTTTTGAGTGCTTTTTGTGTACTAATCATTGTAATTAACCCAATTTACACATTAAGGTCCCTATTATCCTATTGATCTCATTTTGTGGCAAATTTTGCAGTTTTTGCAAGCTAATAGTGCCAAAATTGTTGAGTCGATCCAAGCACGAAGAATTCGAGTCAAGCTCTAAGATTGCTATCGTGAGACCGTATGAAAGAAGAGCAGAAAATGCAACAAAAATGGAGCATTGCGAATTTTGGTTCCTACGAAAGAATCGTGCATCTCATGAGCACTGCTCCTCCAAAGAAATGCTCTCCCGCATTTCACGCCTCGCTTTTGTTACATTTTTGTTTCTTCCCATTCGTCCTTTGTAATAGTTAAATGTTTTTGTTGTTTTTGGTATTTTCACTTGTCTTGGTGGCTATATAAGCCATTTGTATACACTGTTAAAGGGATGTTTTTGCTGTGAATAAAATTAGGGCTCCAATTCTCCCGTTTTTCTTCTTTTCTCCCATTTTCTCTCCCTTTCTCGGCTACCAAACACTCCTCTGATGATGACAACTCATGGGATGCTTGGCTAGACCTCTTCCCTCTTGTTATGAGGGCCACCGGGCTTTGGATTGGTGTGTAAACCGACGGTCCTCTGCTTTTAACGTAGGCAGCTTTATTTTCATTTATGTTCCTACCCTCACTCTAGTTTAAATCTCCTAGATACATCTTGATTGGACCAAGATTTGGGCAATCTTTTAGGTTCATTGGATGCTTATTGGTTAGATTCAGTTGATATCCATTAGTTTCCTTCTATTTGTTAATTGCGGAGATGAGCCCAGAGGTAGGTTTTCAAATCGTCTAGGACCATGAATGTTCGTGGAACAGCCGTCTCATCAAAAGGGAAAATCATAGGGTTTAGTTTTTAAAAGCCAATGAAGATCCCGCTCGAAACGACTATATGTCATCCTCCCCAACACGAGAGGAAAAAGACCCCAGACATGTTGGCTGCCTTAAAAACCCCAAACTGGCTCCGACACTTCAAGGGGTTCTATTTTACATTTTTTTTAACTTGTTTTCATTTTCAGTTTTAAACAATCAACTCCCCTGTTTTTACCAAAACCCCAAAATCCAAACCAAATTCACCATTTTGAACCTCATCAGAAATCATTCAGATGAAGAAAACCCATCCCCGGAAGTTCGACCCTAGGTCCGCGATATCGGGCAGTAGTTTTACTACGGCAGTAGGTGGAATTTAGGATACAAATTTTGTTGATTCCGGCACCCTACTGTGGCACGAATCAAATGGCGCCGTTGCCGGTGGTGCCTAAGTGCGAATGATGACTTGTTGAACACTTGTGATCCTCATCACAAGTTCTGGTGAATTTTCTTGATATATATCTTAGTGTTTTCTCAAGTGTGTTTAACTTTGTTTCATTTTATTTGTTTTTATCTAACTTTACCCCTTTTGTGTAGAGTTGTTTTTTTCCTTGTTTGGTGCTCGCTTTGTTCCCACGCAGGGGTCGCTCAGCCGGGTTAGAGAGTAAATCAAGGCTGAATTCCAACCCAACGGAAGAGGGACAATACCGGTCAAGATGTGGGCAAGGGGTAACCCTAGTGCAATATGTCCATGAGGGATTACGAACCAACCATGGTAAAGTCAAGAACCCGTGGAGAGGAATCCAATGAATATAGTCCATGAGGACTATAGAAACCAATGGATGAGTTCACCATATGGTAGTACTTACAACCATAGCTGGGGGAATCACACAAATTTTGCAATGGGAACCAAGACCCCACGCATGCACCTCCCGAACCTCCATATTATGCTTTCAACCCTCAAGCCACCAACCACCACAGTAATCCCTCCATTTGAACAAGCCATTTTGGACCTTACCCAGATAGTGGATGACTTTGTGGCAGAGCAGAAGGGGATTAATGCCCATTCGAATCAGAGAATTGTCACTATGGAAGACAATTTGAACAAGAAATTAGATGGGCTGAAAAATGACTTTGAGCATAAATGGGACAACCTGCAAGACTCCATTGAGAACCTAATCGGTCACAAAGAATGTCCACTGCAGGAAGAGAGTGCCAAAGTGACACCATGGCAGAGGAGCAAGCACAACAATGTAACAAATACACCAGAGCTTATAGAGGATTTTATTGAATTATCTCAAGGGTCAGTTTTAACTGTGATATGTATGTCGCGTTGTTTTTCCAAGGAAAAAAGAAGAAGAAATCATTGTCTTGTTGACTGAGGAGGGCAGTGGAAAAGAAGTAGGAAAAGAACCACAAAAGCTTACCCTTCAACCAATTCCCATGAAATTGAATCATAGTGCCACCTCAAGCCACCAGTAAAAGCCCACCGCGCAGCGCCCTCCACTCCACTGCGTATATTCCGTCTACACCGGCTAAGCACGGCCAACCCCTGAAGCACCCAAAGCTAAGGCCAGCCCATCACTGCCTGCCATGCAAAAATTCAAGAAATTAGTGGCCACTGTACAAGCCTTTGCCACTACATCAAAAACGATGGCAGCTGCACATACCGCATGGCATAGTGGATGGTTCGGGTGCGGGTTCGGGTTTGGAGCACCTGGACCTTAGCATTCCCACAAGCTCCACCAGTTCCAGCAGCCTCCAAAGGCCTAAAAAACTGGTTTGGGGGGAGCACAGTCTCCCCCATTTTTTGTTTTAATTTTTCTTGTTTTATTTCATTTTATTTTATTTTATTTGGATTTCTATAATTTTTCTTCTTAGATTTTCTCTAATTTTTAGTTAATTTTTGTTTTTAGATTAATTTTTATTTTTCTACAATTTTTCTTAATTTTTCTTGTATTAATTTTTGCAGTTCTAGTAAAAATTTTGAAGCAGAATGAAGATCAGTAGCAAGCAGGAGGAGCAGCAGAAGAAAATTTTGCAAATATAGCGAAATTTTCGCAAGAATAGCGAAAATCCACAGATGGAATTTTCGCTACTATGTAGCGAAATGACGTGCGGATGGTCCCCCAACTACAGACAAAAAATGAACAGTAAAGTTCATTTAAAAAAAAAATCGTCTCTCACACAAAAATATTATTAAAAAAAAATTTATTTTATTGCCTTATTTTATTATTTTTATTTTTATTTAAAAAAAATTTGTCTCTAAAAAAAATGTTTTTATTTTTATTTTTATTATTTTATTAATTATTTTATTTTATTTTCAAAAAAAAAAAAATTTTGCTATGTGTGTATAGAGAAATTTTGCAAACATACGTAAATTTTCGCTTATCATAATGAATTTCAAGCAGGCAGAATGGATTTTCGCTATGATAGCGAAAATTTTTCACTACTCCCTACTGTTTTGCCTCCTGATTTTGTTTCGATCATAATTTTTTCATCCGAACTCCGTTTTAGGCGTTTTTGGTACCGTTGGAAATATTAGAGAGTGTAGAATCCAAAAATAGCCAGAAAGAACACTTTTGAAATTTTTATAAAGGTGAGAAATTTTTCAAATGCTCCAACTGGTCACTTTTTTTCCTTTCTTTTATTCTTCTAACTTGTTCATTTGAAGCCCAAACGGAGTGAATAAGGTGTCGATGGAAAGCTTACGAAGTCTCCTATCCAACAACGATCACATCTCATCAAGGAGGTAACACTTCCTTCCCTAACTTTCCAATCCGAGCCCCCATCATGACAATGAGATATTTGGTTTGGGAGAGTAAAGTTTTAAGAAGTGGCTTTTTGCACTTATATTTTTGAAATATTATTTTGAGCAAGCCCATTTTGACAAGTTCAAAGGGGTTCACGGTTTTTTTTTTTTTTTTTGTGAAGTCATATACTATACAACTTATTTTGTTCAAAATCAAGACCATTTTTTCTCGTGTTTTGCCTAACCCGTGGTTTGAAAATTGAAACTTCGTCCAATTTACGATGTCAGATCGTTCCATGCCTAACAGTGGATGATCGGGCTTGAACTCTTGTTGCTTTCGACCATTTTTCTTCCACCTTTACAACCACACACCGGTGCACACGCTTTGAATAATCCAAAAATCGCCTAGCCTCCTAAGTCTTGCAATAACCTACCCTAGTTTCGTTTGACCACCTTATAAAGTTATGACCCCCCAGAATAGAAGGCCAATGTGTCTTCCAAAATAAAAGAAATGAAAAAGAAAAAGAAAAGGAAAAGAAAAAGAAGAAAATTGCAACGCTTTGCCTTTAAACCGAAAGCACCCGGGCCTCGAGGGGTATTTGGCGAAAGCCTTTCAAAGCCCGACATTGCCCTAAGCCAACTCAAGTGCTGTGGGAGCCACCGACTTTAGTGCTCTCGCTACATACGTGGATGGGTAGAGTTTAAGTATTGTCGTAGGTGCCGGAGTCTCGAAATCATTCTAAATCCGTGCAGAAACTCCTAAGAGTTTCAGGTCGAAAGATCCTATGACTTGGTGCCCTAAGCCTTAATTATTGGGAAATGGGTAGATCCCCGTTGGCATGGACTTTGGTGAATTCGAACCCTTAGCATCAGACCCTACAATCTGAAAAGAGTTGTGAACAAAAGTGGGTCCCTCAATCACTTAGGGTTGGTTAGCATGCTAGGTTGTGGCAAAGTAGGCTAGGTTGGGAGAGTGCGCTATGGGCTTATTGTTGAGAGCCGGGTCAAACAAAATACTGTGGGATTCGTGGAAGTTTCTGGTTGATTCATCAAGATGGAGGCTCTTTTGATACTCAATTCAGATGGCATTCATTCTCTCAAAGATAGTTATTGAACAAGGCTTTGATGATTTTACTTAAGGTTAGGCATTTCATTCACAACCTTTGAAATATACTACTTTGTGACCATCATTTTGTTATCAAGCCAGACAGCTCTTTCTTTCTTTCTTTCTTTTTCATCATATGACTAGCAATGTGTAGGAAAGTCAGTGATTAGTGCCCAAAAAGTGCTATTTTGAACCTTATTTATTATAGGTTTTGAGTGCTTTTTGTGTACTAATAATTGTAATTAACCCAATTTACACATTAAGGTCCCTATTATCCTATCGACATTGCGGCAAAATTTTGCGCTTTTTTGCAAGCTATTAGTGTCAAAATTGTTGAGTCGATCCAAGCATCGAAGAATTCGAGTCAAGCTCAAGATTAGTATCGTGAGACCGTAAGGAAAGAAGAACAAAATGCAAAGGAAAATGGAGCATTGCGAATTTTGTTCTCGCGAAAGCACTCGTGTGCATCCCGGCAGCTAATCGCCCTCCAACAAATTGCTCTCCCGCATTTCATGCCTCGCTTTGTTACATTTTTTTGTTTCTTCCCATTTGGTCCTTGTAATAGTTAAATGTTTTTGTTGTTTTTGGTATTTTCACTTGTCTTGGTGGCTATATAAGCCATTTGTATACACTGTTAAAGGGACGTTTTTTGTTGTGAATAAAACGGCTCCAGCTTCTCCCGTTTTTTCTTCTTTTCTCCCATTTTCTCTCCTTTTCTCGCTACCAAACACTCCTCCTCCGATGATGACAACTCATGGGATGCTTACAGACCTCTTCCCTTGAAGAGGAGTGGCCGCCCTGGCTTTGGATTTGAGGTAAACCGACGGTCCTCTGCTTTTAACGTAGGCATTCATTTTCATTTATGTTCTATCCTTCACTCTAGGTTTAAATCTCCTAGATATTATCTCATCAATTGGGCCAATATTCGCAATCTTTATGTCATTGATGCTTATTGTTAGATTCGTTGATATCCATTAGTCGCCTTCTGTTACTATGAGAGGATGATCTGTGGAGGTAGGTTTCACTCGTCGGACCATGAATGTTTGTTAAATGTCGTCTTTCAAAAGGGAAAATCATGTGGTTTAGTTTTTTAAAGCTAAATGAAGATCCGATTCCTCGGGGAAATGACTTATGTCATCCTCCCCAACACGAGGAAAAAGACCCGAGGACATGTTGGTTGCCTTAAAACCCTAAACCAGTGGCCTGACACTTCAAGGGGTTCTATTTTACATTTTTTTTAACTTGTTTTCATTTCCAGTTTTAAACAATCAACTCCCCTGTTTTTACCAAAACCCCAAAATCCAAACCAAATTCACCATTTTGAACCTCACTGTAAATCATTTGTACGAAGAAAACCCATCCCTGAGTTCGACCCTAGAACCGCTATACTGCAGTAGTTTTACTACGGCAGTAGGAGGAATTTAGGATACAAATTTTGTTGATTCTGGCACCCTATTGTGGCACGACCGGCCCCATTGGTACGATACTTATATTCATTAAGTGTCGACATGAAAATACTCTTGTACTTGCCCAAGGAACTTGGTTTGAGGTTCACACTTTTGAGTCTCCCCTCACTCTCGCCATCATATTCTTATTCTCCTCTCAACCATCTAGGGTCGACAATGTGACATCGTTATAAGAAAATCACCCTAGGGAAATTTATCGGGTCACTTCTCAGTCCATACAATGGAATCACCCGGGCTATGCTCAGATCGATCACCTCTTGGTCCATACGATCATCGCATAAGGTTAAATGATGTCCCTCATAATAAAATCCATCTAGTATTAGGCATTCCTAATCTCCTAGACTTCTTTGATTAAGTTAATTTGATTTTATCTATTGTAAGATATTAGGGAATGAAAATTAAGTCCTAAGGGTATACTTCCAGCTGTCACTCTAGAAACCCTTTGAGCTCTAGGTCTTAACCTCACCACTTAGCATACAATAATTGAATAAAAACATGGAAGTTCAAATAACTACATCCATAAAACCTCAACACAAGATTATATTCATAAAATCATTCAAGAAAACATATAAACCAAACACCAATATCAACAACTAGCCCTAGAGGAGGATTTAGCCACTCATAGCAACCTCAAAACCCAACAAAAGTATGTTTAAACCAAACATAATGTTGAAAGATTAAGAAAGAGAGAAGAGTTTAGGAATACAAAACAAGTATGAAGTAAAAGTTCTCCAAAACTCTGCTCCACATCTACAAGAGTTCCCCTAGCAGCTGGATTTTGTAACTTAGCTCCAAAAACAAGCTAAAGATCAAGTAAATCTAAAAAAACCTAAAATATGAACCTAGTGAGAGAAAACCCTAAAAATGGAGAATGTTCCATCTCGAAGTCCTTTTCTATGATTATTACAAGTATGAAATATATACTGTTGGAAAATGGGCTAATGATTGGGCCAAAATGGGAAGCATTTTTGATCCCAAATTCTCACCTTTTTCATCAACAAGAAGACATTTCACTTTATATCGCATGCTCTTCTCCTTCACCTTAATAATATTGGCTTCGCCTTGGCAAACCTTCACTACAGCGGCATGATTTTGGCTCACAAAGAGTGAAGCCTCCCTTTGGCGAACCCCGCTTGCTCAGCAAATGACCATATTCCTTCATTTCTACGAATCCGCCTTCGCATTAAATAGTGAAGGTTCTTCTTGCTTAGATTTTTGCCCTTTTCTTTGCTTGATTTTCTTTCAATGCCTAGAAAACATCAACGAATGAGGGATTAGTGTAATCTTTAAGAATACGAGTGTGAATTTAGCATTTGGGACATAAACACATGAAAACACGCTATAAATGCTAGTATGATGTACACTTATTAAACACCCCTAAACTTAACATTTTGCTTGTCCTCAAACAAAGACAAAGACGCATTTTCCAACTTTATTAAAAAGACAACGTGAGTTCGTAGAGATATATACTTTGAGATGTTTTGCCTCAGAAATTATGTATTCCAGCACATGAATAATGTTTCAAGATAATGTTCTTCAAAGCTAATAGGTTGACCACAAGCTAAATTCACCTAGCTCAAGGTTCTAGCATGAGTGTGTGTAGTCTTACCCTTATTAATCCAAATGCAGTTTAGATGAAATTAGGAGAATGCATGAGGTGGGAGATCTCTCACTCATAAGAAGTTTCCATGAATGAAGAGTGACCAAGATTTCATAGGCTTGCTTGGCATACCATTCTCCACTAATGTAGGCATTAGATAATATCGGGATCAAATAAGTCTTTTTAAGCTTGTAATGTGTGGCTTGGTTGAAAGGGTAGTTAAATAAGTCATTTAGGTTCAGATTTTATCCAAAACACTTAAGCACACTTTTTTTTTTCTTATGCTTCATCCCCAAAATTTGACTGTCTCCATTTGAGTCATTCAAACTCATCCTAATTAGCACCATTGCCCTTTTCATATCGCTTCACCCCCAAACTTATTTGTTTCTATCTTTCTTCAAAATCACCAAGACCTTTTGCTTTTTCTGAACATCAAGGTATAGAGCAGTGCAATATTCAACCCCTTTAAGCTTTGTACCTATCCCATGTAGCGAGTTTTAGGTCAATAACTCATAGACCAATTGGCTCAGCTCAGGTGTTAAAACAATTCCTACGGACTTAGTAGCTCAAGGTAGGAAGGCTATTAAATTTGCTCCCCCTTGAGTTCTTCACTTCTTTGCACCTTTTTTCTAGCTATTTTTCTTTTCTTGCTATTTTCAACACCCATTCCTTGACATTCTGTACTGATCAAAACCATTTCATTCAAACTTCCTGCCAAATTACATGTCTTACTCATAATTTGTGCTCTATAAGTGACATGTTAAGGGTAAAAATGGGTTCTTGACTAAAGGGTAAAACAAAGGGATATGGGTGTTCATTCTTGATTTTCAATATAAAACATGGCTATTACAACTCAAATTAGGTGACTATGGATTAATGCATATCCGAGTGGGCTAAAAAGGCTCAACCAATTCCAAGGAAGGCCTATATCATTTCCCAAAAGATGTGATGCCAAAGATTTCACCTCAAATGATAATTGAGCAAGTGCTAAACTCTTATGAGATCCGGACATTATGATATCCCTTTAATTTTTCTCTAAACCAAGCCTACTTAGCCAACAAGGGTACATGAGACTTATGCTTATTTTGGTGCATACCTATAGCTAAGTGTATCGCTACATGGTCATCCTATTTGACTTTTAGCTCAACTATTTCTCACATTATTTGTATGTAAAGAAAAACAGAATTCGGTATCATCTTAGGCATTGCAAGTATCTCCACAATAAACCCACAAAAACAAAACAAAACATTTTAAAATTTTCCAAAATTTTCCAAAACTACTATGCATTGTGGCATTGATTTTTCATCCACTCACAGGAGGCAATTAAACTCAACACCAAAGACAAATAAGAATATTCAATAAGGATCAAATATCTCAACCAACAAATATACCACAAGCGTATCAATCTACTCCATAATGCATATCAAAGCTAACAATGACTTTAAACAAACTAAAAACTAAAGTATTCTAAAAACTGATCAAACACACCAAAATAGTATAAACCAACTAAATGATATTCAAATAAACCAAAATATCAAAAAACAATATAAAAGTAAACCAAATATTATCCAAAACAAAATATCCAAAAATAAGCTAAACACAACTAAATTGTTCTATGTACAACGCAAATAAAGAAACTCCCCCAAACTCAAAATTAGTACTGTCCTTAGTGCAACGCAAAATATAAGGGTAAAAAGAAACTCCCCTCAAACTTCAAGATGATCCTCGTCGGTAATATGCTCATCGATTGGGGTAGTCGGCGGCTCAAGTGTGGTTGGAGGCCATGCTGGGAACTCGAATGGAGGAGGAGGTTGTGGAGGTGTTGATGAAGATGCTGGTCCATGATAAAACTACATTAGGATCACAAGGTAGGCGGTATTGTGCTCCACTCCATCTGCCTACAGTTGCTGTCGATGGGCGAGAGCATCTTGGCGGACTGAGAGTCTTGCGAACTCTCTTTGCAATCATGGATCCATGAAGCCTCATGGTGCCTTGTCCATCTCATATTATTCTCTGGAATCTTCTTCGGCTTTCTCTCCCGCTGCTTCTTCTACAGACCAGCCTGTCCAACTCATTTTCTCCATGTCATCTGACGACCCATTCTTCATCTTCGTATGATACTCAGCCATAAGTGCCTTCATGGATTTGTACCATCATACTTCACAAATTTCGCATAATCGGGTGATCGGGATGGATGAACGAGGGCTCCAAGACATCGCCTCTAGGTGGATTCAATGATCTCCCTCTAATGACATGCCCTGCCAACAACTATGTCCCAATGACTTAACATAAGAATCGTCTTATCCTCAGGATTCTTTTGAAAGATGAAGTCTTGGCTTCAAGGTCACGCAAATAAAATCACTCAAGCCTTCGACCGGTTTTTAGGTAGAGATCATCAGAAAGTAGTCACTCCTGACGTGACGGGGTGTCGTTTCCATTCACCTCTACCTCTTACAAGGGCTCACATCATCATGTGGTAATTAGTGTTCTATAATAGGGCCCTTTAAGAGTTGCTATCAACATCGACCAGATTTTACACCCTGTTTATGGTAGCAGCATTGAAATCCACCTACTTCCCTTAAACATATACTGTTGAATCCATCTGGTACCGCAGGTTGGAATGGAACTCTCTAACAACTAGAGCCATTCGGGGTGGGGGGGGGGGATGCTCACATAGCTTGGTCCAACCCTTTTCTTGTATCAAAAAATTGAAGAACACATTGGAATCTGGAAAGCCACGCTCTGCAATAAAAGTCCTATTAAACAATGACTCATGGTACAGTCTCTCTACCTTAAGCATGATAAATTTCTCTAGGTTTCAAAGAGAGCTAGAGGTGCACGTGAACTTGAGCCGGTTCTCCTCATCTTTTATGGAGTCGTCTTCTTTGGATCCATTCAAGAAGATTCAAGGGGAGATCTTTGCTTAGAGGCACCGACTTTGGGAGAGGGAAGGAGCAAAAGATGAAGTGATTCTTAAAAAGTGACTATCAGTTTGGATTTATAATGCCTTAAAATCGAGGTCTTCGTCGCGGTGAAGAGCTAGAAGTTTAAAAGTCACGAGGGGCTTCACCACAACAAAAGGGTCTTCGTTGTGGCGAACCCAAGAGAATACCAAATTTTGGGTCCTTTTTCGTCGTGGTGAAGGATTGCTTCACAGTGGCAAACCTCTTTCGCATGGGTGAAGAGTACTTCGCAAGAATAACCGAGGCGCGCATAACCGATGAAGGGTTTTCCGTGACAAAGGGTTTCTTCACCGAGGCGAACCAGAACATTATGCTCAAAGATGCACAACCCAAAAACAATGTTTCTCACTCCATTCTTTTATTCCTAGAATTTATACTTAATTCACTTAAAATCAAATTGAGATTATGGCTTTTCCCTTTTGAAAAACACCCTGGTTTACACAAATTTTCAATCCACTCCCAAAAACTCGATTCCAATCGAATCAACACTGTCTTTAATGCACTTGAACACTTAACACAAAAAAAAAAAACAAACAAACAAACTAAGAATCCCAAAAATAGTAGAATTGAACAAAAAATAAATAAAATAAAATAAGAGAATAAATGGAAAAACAAGATCCTTACAAAACTTGGGTTACCTCCTAAGAAGCGCTAAGTTTAAACTCGACGAAGCTGCATCTCATTGCTAGTGCTGCTCACAAATAATGCTTTGCTAAACTCGGTGAATAGATGACAGGTCTTTGTTCATGCTTGCTAAAACATGCAGAAATGTGATTTTTTAAAAAGAGAGATGTCTTTTGCTTTTTCTTCTTTATCTTCACAATAGTTGATTTGTCTATCCCCTCAATTGATAAGTACATTACATCTACCTTCCTCAAAATCGGTACCATTTCATTTTGGTGAACTTTTGGATGTATGCTTGAATTCAATTTTCTTCCTCATTTTGCTTCACCTAGTGAATAATCACTTGAGCTTTTCAAGGGAGTCTCCTTAGGGGCCTTTTTCATATTATCAGCTTCTCGCAAGGTCATAGCTTCTACTTTCTTGCATACCGCTTTCTCTTTTTCTGGAGCTTATTACTTTTGTAGATGCTCAAGCATACCTTGTCATCTCTAACCCGTAGAGTAAATTCTCCACTTTCTACATCAATGAGGGCCCAACTTGTGGCTAGAAATGGCCTTCCTAGAATAATAGGTACTTTTTCATCCTCCTCCATGTCTAATACCAAGAAGTCCACAAGAAAAATGAACTTACCCACCTTTATGAGAACATCTTCAATAATACCTTTAGGTAAAGTCATTGACCAGTTGTTGATAGGCGTTTTGCGTAAATGTGTTTAAATTGTGCGCTAAAGTGTGCAAGAGTGCCTAACCGCGCAAGTATACACTAGTCAAGTAATATAGTGTACTTAATGTACCTGGATATTGGATCCAATGTGGAAGACGGATGCTATACAAAATTAGATTATTTCTTCAATATTCAAACTAATGTTCAGGATGTTTCATTGGAATTAAAACTAAATTGAAGCAACTTTCTACGTAATCTTTAAGTTTCGCAACTGGGATTTATCAAATGGGTGTAAAAGCCTAGGGTGTTGGTCTTATTAGACAATCCTACAATGTAGTGCTAAAATTCCATTCTATTATCTTATGCAATTGTCTTTCAAGATGGTTCTTATCTAAGGTAATAAAACCCTTTCTCAAGGTCAAATAACCTACCTTTAACACTAGGTTTCTTACTCCTTGGCTCAGCCCTAAGTGTTAGAGATGCATTAGAATCAAAGAACCTCTAAGCCTCCTAATTATTGATAATTTCTATATTATTCAATTAATTAAGTTAACTCATCTATGTCTAATTCTTCATTCACTTCTTAGATCTTATAAAGAATCACTCACCAAATTAAGATTGATCATAAATTAATATGTCAAATTCCCACAAGCACGAGTTAATGAAAGAACAATCATTAAAAGATAATAGAAATATGAAATTTAGTAACTAAGCATAATATTCATGTCCAAGGTACTAACCAACACCCTAGATCACGAATCTAGAACATAATGTAAGTATGATCCATTACAATATTAAGAGTAAACATGAAAGTAAAGAGAAGGAAAACTCTAATGATCGAGCGAATGATGAATCTTCTAGGATCTTCAAGTTTCTCCTTCCCAAAAGCCTTCAAATCTCCTCTCAAATGTGCAAAAGATGATCAATCAAACCTCGGCTGTCCCCCGCACCGACCTTTCAATTCCTCCTCCTTCCTTTATAGCCTTAGCATACGCTATCATCAAGTAACATCGGGCAATACACTTACCCAAGATCGCTGCGCCGCTGACCTCAACGCCACGACGCTGGAGCAGGTTGTGAAATCTTCTTCCCTTCGTCTCCAATAAGCCCAATCGTTAATTCAATTACCTACAAGATCAGAAATAAAACTAAATATTAGCAAAATAACAAAATTACGGTTCTTTAAATGCAAAACTAAACACAAAAATGCTAAATCTCGGGTATGTAATGGGTGTTTTTGGACACTCATCACACCCCTAAACTTAGCTTCTTGATTGTCCCAAGCAAGAGACTGACTCAAAACAAAACACACTTTAAAATAATACATAAATTACGTGACAACATGAGAGATGCATTATATAAGAAGAAGGATTAAAATCAATGCAACTTGTAGAGCTAGCTTTTTCACCTAAAATTGTAAGATCCATAGGGTTGTTAAAGTTTCTAAGGAACTTAGCTAAGCAAGGAATGGTTGACCAAGAAAATGAACCCCCAATGTTTTCAATAATCATTCCCAAGAAATCTATGTGTAATCTATTCATGATCTCCAACATATAAGATGGTTCCAGCACCCCCAACTTAATTTCAAGTCACCTATTTGGACGAGTCTAACTAAGAAAGGATTAGAACGCACCATTTTTTATTCATATTAAGCTATGTAACATGAAAGAAAACTAGTGCCTATAAGTTTTAGTTGAGTGTCCTTGCAAGCTGGATTCATCGTGACTCTCACCAGCTTAGCTAAGGGCATCTACATTTAGTTCCTCGAACTTCACCCAACACTCAACCAAACCCAGGCCTCAGGGACTCGTGGATGGATCCATCTTTCGTCCCATGTAACGGGCAAGTCAATGGCTCACCGCCGTCAGTGGCATTAGGCTTTGAAAGGCCCCTCGGACTGTGACCATGATTCCTATTAGATGACCCCACATATTCTATTCACACACTTTTTTTTTTTTATCTTTTTCTTTTTCTTTTGATTTTATTTTATTATTTATTTTTTTTTATTTTTTATTTCATTTTAGTTAGGGCTCGATGACAATCCTTTTTTTCAAAGGTGTCGTCACATAGGTGTTTAGAAACCCCCAAGGCTCGTAGAGATTAAGTAAACGGGGTCCGGGGACTAAGTATACCCTGGAGATCTCATGTGTGTGTGATAGACTACTTGAGAAATGGTTTCTTGAAACACAAAGAGGGTGAGTAAACTAAGTCACCCCTACCTTTCAAATCAAACAATTCCAGATCATCTAACAACTTAAGGATCCTCTCTATTAATTACCTCATTTCGAAAAAAGTCACGATCAAAATGACTTCCAATTAGCAATCATGGCATCAACTCACACAAAATACCTAAAACACATCTAAAGAAGCAACCTAAAAAAAAACCAAATATGTAATAAACATAAACATGCATACTAACCTAAACATAAAAACTAACTAAATTACCCAAACAAGCTCTAAAGCCTCATATTAGGCCAAAATGAGCAAATTTAAGTGCAAACCTCCCCACATGAACCATCCATAAATCCAAACCATTAGGCATGATTATAGCATTAAAAACATGATCTAGCAAGTATAAGACATTACATAAGACACCAAACACCCTTACCCCCCAACTAAAAACGGGCAAGGTCCTCTCACGTCATAAAAATATAAAACGAGGCGAAGAAAAACTCCCTAATGATCAAGGTAATGATCACCGCAGGCGAATGCATGCAGGTGCAAGTAAGAAGAAGTAGTCACGCTGATGAACTCTTGGTTGCTTAGGATGACTACTTGGTTACGTGGGACGATGTTCATCTTGGCCTTTAGCACATCCATTTCTTAGCTAATGGATACCTAATGTTCCTAGGTTTCATCCCAGTAGGCATCAAATCGCGTGGTGAGGTCTTGCACTTGATCCTCAAGGGTTGGAGAAGGACTGGAAGTGGCCTCCGCATGTGATGGTGGTGGTGAGGGTGGAAATTGGGTGGACGATGGACCTACCTCTCTCGTCTCATCCTCTCTCATGAAAAACAGAGTTTGGTAGGCTCGAAGCTCTTCCTCATCAGAGGGTTCATTCCCTGAATCATAAACCTCGTCAGGCCTTGGTACACCCGGTTTGTTTTTCTTACTCACTATCACCTTGATTGGGTGTATCCAAGCCTCATTGGCCTCTAAGGGCACCCTGGATTTCTTGCATACATAGTCCATAAATGAGAAAGGGGTGCTCGAGGTTCATTTTGGCATTTTTGTTATAGGGGATAGCATCCTTGATAACCTATCTAACCTCGAAAGGGATATCCTAAATTATGGCCTAGTTCAACAAGGCCCTCTTTGCCGTCACCTCACACACATTTGTCGTTGGGATTAGACGAGATGTGATAAAGTGGTGCCACACCTTAGGGATCTAGGCTAAGTGTTTGGCCTTGAAGTGCTGAAAGCAGCCATTGTTAAGTTTCATTCACATTGGCCGTTTTGTTAACATACAATAACCTCGAGTGGTTGGGGTCTCTGGAACTATCTGTCCTTGATCGTAACAAGTTATATCTCGTTGATAGACCCGCATTGAAGTCTCACCAGCCCTTACCGAACCTTTTTAGTACATTGGTGCCCGGGTTTTGTGTAAAATTCGAGGCTGACCATCATTGCGGCCGGGCTGGAGGTTAACCACAGGGCACTCCATCCCTTATTAGCAATGGTTTTGCGAAAAAAAATCTTTCGGATGGTGGAACCCCTTTTCCTTAATGAAGTGCATGTTTTTAGAGATGAGGCTGAACTTCTCAGCCGCAATCTCATTGACGAACTTCTCATGATCGTAATCATGAGATGGCTCTTCTATTTTTCGATTCTTCTTTGAATTTAAGCTTTTTGCTTTTGGATGACGTAGTGCGACCTAGTGGGAGGTAGAGTTGGGATAGGATCTAAGCTTTCAATTCAACCACGAAATTGACACCCGAGCATGTAGTGTGAATGAACCACATTTGTGAATAACCAAGAGCAGCAGAGAAGTGTACTTAAACCAAATATCGAACACTTGGTGTGCACTACGTGAAACCACATCTTGTAAATCTGAGCTACAACCTCCAAACAACCACCTACCTTATTCTTAACTTATAGAAATCCAAAAGAAGCAAAAAGAACTAGTGATTTACCTTGAATCCCCAAAAATCAGAAAAATGGCCGTTTATCTAGATTTTCGATGGATGATGGACGAACCCTAGATTTTTTGGATCAAAGGTTGTTCGTAAATCTCCTTGGTACTCAAAATCAACTTGGGAAGATTTTTGAAGAGCTTTGATGGATGAATCTACAAAAACATTGAGAGAAAGTTAGGGTTTGTGATTTTTGGTACTCGAAAATATGAACTTTCATGTTCTTAAAGCGGGAACAGCGTCGCGATGTTCGAGCGGCGTTCGCGTTGCGAAAGTCAAAATGTTTGTGACGTCGTGGCCGTTGAAGTCAACGTCGTGATGTTCTTAGGTTGATTTTCCGGATGAGAGAGTTAAATTCCAACGTCGCGATGTTCCTGAGAGTCTCAAACTATGTTTTGGAAAAAATTATTCTAAGTATAGAAAACTCCCTCATTGAAGTTCAACACTTTTCCAAGTCTATAATAGGCTTCTCAAGCTACCTCTCGGTCGTCGCTTCAACCTCAGAACCTAAAAACACAATAAAACAAAAAACACAATTAGGTTATATAGTTTATGAACTCCGAGAAATTGAAATTTGATGAAATTCAACTTAAGCATTCTTTTCTTCCTGGCTATTTCCAGATTCATATTCAGCGTCCTAGTTGCCCAATAAGATTTGTGCTCTAATTCTATAGGTAGGTGACACACCTTCCCATAGACAATTTTGTAAGGGGACATCCCCAAAGGAGTCTTGAATGAGGCCCGGTATGCCCACAAGTTGTCATCCATTTTGTTTGCCTAATCTTTCCTTGTTACACTCACCGTCTTCTCTAATATCTTCTTGATTTCACTGTTTGACACTTCGGTTTGCCCATTGCATTGAGGGTGATATGCAAGTGATACACGGTGCTTCACCCCATATTTAGCTAGAAGATATGCGAACAACTTGTTGCAAAAATGTGATCCTTCATCACTAATTACAGCTCCTAGAGTCCCAAATCGTGACAAGATGTTGCGTTAGATGAAGCTTAATACTACCTTGGTATCCCAAGTAGTAGTTGGAATAGCCTCCAGTCACTTTGAAACATAATTAACAACCAATAGTATGTATATTTACCCATAAGAGGATGGAAAAGGACCTATAAAATCGATCGATCCCGCATACATCAAAGAGCTCCACCTCTAGGACATTGGTCAAAGGCATCTCATTTCGTCTTCCAATGTTACCTGTCCTTTGACACCAATTACATGATTTTGCAAAAGAGTAAGCATCCTTGAAGAGAGGGGGCCAATAGAAGTCCGATTGCAACACTTTAGCAGCTATTTGTTGCCCATTGAAATTGCCTCCACACTCTAAAGAGTGGCAGTGCTTCAGAATCTTACCCATTTCACTTTCTAGCACACATCTTCGAATAATCTGGTCAACACATTTTTGAAGAGAATTGGATCATCCCAAAAGTATTGTTTCACCTTTGCAAAGAATCTCTTCTTTTGTTGAAAGGTGAGCTCGGATGGGATGATATTAGTAGCAAGATAATTAGCTATGTCGGCAAACCATGGAGAAATTTCAGCATGCGATAAGGCCAGGATTCGCTCATCCGGGAATGTATCATCAATCTGAACTTGACTTTGCTGCACCTTTTCTTGAATTTCCAACCTTGATAGATGATCAACCACCATGTTTTTAGAGTCGTTCTTATCTTGTATCTCCACATCAAATTCTTACAGTAGGAGCACCTACCTAATGAGTCTAGGTTTAGCATCCTTTTTAGTCATCATCAAATACTTGATTATAGAATGATTAGTGAAGACAATGACCTTGTTCCCTATAAGATAAGGCCTGAATTTATCAAAAGCAAACACAATTGCTAACAATTCTTTCTTTGTTGTGGCGTAATTGAGTTGTGCTTCATTCAGTGTCCGATTAGCATAATAGATGGCATAGAAGATCTGTCTTTCTTTGAACCCAGCGATTGCCAATGATATCAACCCATCACATATATAAAGCTCAAATGGAGACTGACTAGTGCAACAGTACAAGAAATTTGAAGTAACCTCTTCAGTGTCTCAGAAAGCCTTAGTACATGAATCGTTAAATCCAAAGGGAACACTTGTGAGAATGCCCCTAGGCAAGGCTTGGATATTTTTGAGAAGTCCTTAATAAACCTTCGATAGAAACCAGCATGGCCAAGGAAACTACGCACACCCTTCACTAAAGTAGGAGGTAGCAGTTTTTCTATGACCTCGACCCTTTGTCGACCTCGATCACTTTTCTTGAAATGTGATGCCCAACTTCTATATTCTCTCACCATAAAATTGAGTATTTTTTAATTATTATTGGTTTCATTCTTACCTTTTCAGTACCATTGTGAAATTCCCGAGACATTGATCAAATGTAGAACCAATCACAGAGAAATCATCCATAAAGATTTCTCGACCATGTCTGAGAATATAGCCATCATGCATCTTTGAAAGGTTCCCGATGCATTACAAAGGTTGAATGGCATTCTTCTAAGCGAAGAAAGATGCGAAGTAAGGCGGAGTGGAGGTAGTTTTCTCTCGATCTTTTAAGAGTATTGGCAATCCCGTTAACATGAGTATCCATCAAGAAAGCAAAAATATTCATTACCAGCTAGTTTTTCTAACATTTGATCAATAAATGGGAATGGAAAATGATATTTTTCTCGCCACTTTGTTTAGTCTTTGGTAGTCAATACAAATTCTGCACCCTATGATTGTTCTTATAGGAAGAATTCATCATTTTCATTCTTGACCCTGTTGTCCCTCTTTTCTTGGGTACTACCTAGACAGGACTCACCCACTAGCTATCAGAGATGGGGTATATAACTCCACATCCCGACCGCACCAACCTGCTCTTTCTCTCGTGAAGGATTGGGCGTCCATATAAGCATCTTGTGGAAGCATTTATCTTCCTCCAATAGTATCCGGTGCATACACATAGAAGGTCGATTCCGCAGTGTCATCTAGGGACCGTCAATTACTTCCTCATGCTCATGGGACCTTGACAATTTCTCTTACTCCTGTTAAAAGAAGATGATATGATGACAGGTAGTGCGGATGCCTCCCCTAGATAAGCACATTTCAAATGAGTAGAGGTTGTTTCTCTTCAGAAGATGAGGTGGTTTTCGATAGAAGGAATCAGCCGACTTGGTACAGCTCATGAAATTCAAATGCTGTACCCCATTGAGGCAAGAAGAGATCCATCCATTACATGCGCCAAGCGGATCATCTTCACAAGAGGAAAGGTCTTCATGAGTTAGGCTAGTCTCCAATGGTTCTTAAGGACCTAATTGGTTAGACACTATAGCCTATATTACATCCACATTGAAGCAGCTGTCATTATCATGTGAATGCTTTATGGCATTAAAAACAGTGAATGTTACTTCCTCTTCTTAAATCCTTAGTTTGAGTTCACCTTTTTGCACATTGACCAATGCCCTTCCCATGGATAAAAATGGTCTTCTAAGGATAATTGGGACCTCTTTATCTTCTTCCATATGTACAATGATAAAATCGGTAGGGAAGATAAATTTGTCCACTTTCTCTAGGACATCCTCTATGATACCACGCGGGCCCAATTGAGGTCGATCCTGATTGCAAGGAAGTAGCTGTAGTGGTAGTGCTTCTCCCGGTTAACTTTTTGAAGATCGACCACGGGATGAGATTAATGCTAGCACTTAGACCACATAGAGCTTTTTCAAACATGGAATTTCTAATAGCACAAGGAATAGTGAAGCTACTTGGATCTTTTAGTTTAAGAGGCAACTTCTTTTGTAGCATGACACTGCATTCTTCAGAAAGAGCCATTATTTCATAGTCTTCCAACTTCCTTTTCTGGGAAAGGATGTCCTTCATGAATTTCACATATCCCGACATTTGTTCAAGTGCTTTGGAAAATGGAATGTTTATGTGGAGCTTTTTAAAGATTTCCATAAACTTGTCGAATTGGTTATCCAACCTATTCTTCCTCAATCTTTGCGAATACGGTACAATAGGTTTCTCCTCAACTGAAGATTCCTTTACTTCCACTTTCTTTGATGTGCTTGGAGCTGAATTCTTCAACAACTTTTCAACTTTTTCCACATTTTTGGCACTGTTTTTCTCACAACTCGTAGAATTTTCCGCATCTTCATGGTTCTCAACTGATTTTTCTAAGGTCTTCCCATTTCTAAGAGTTATAGCTTTGCAATGCTCTTTTCCCACTTCCCTGCTTAGGTTGACCTCTCTAGAAGTACCAAACCAAAATTTCCTTGTTCCTCTCATGAATAATGAAGACATTTATTGTCACCAACTTCTAATTCTAGATAAGGTTGCTTGATTGTTGAAAAGTTACAGTTTCACCTAAAACTTATTTTGGGATTGTAGTATATTGATCTGCATATCATTCTTCGGTTCAAATTTAAACTGGACTTCTTCTCTTGAGGTGGTGGAAAAGGTTTCACTTGCTCCATAGGATTGACCGCATTCTGATTTTTCCATGAAAAGTTAGGATGGTTCTTCCATCTTGAGTTGTAACTATGAGCATACGGGTTGAAGTTCTTATTAGGAGGAAACTTAGACAAATACTGAGCTTGCTCAATTGTCAATTCTCTCATGGAATTCATCATTGAACATTGAGTAGGATGAGCTCCTGGCTTGATGATCTATCTGAAGTGGACTTTCTTCAACCATATGTGCAAATACTTGAGGCCCTTTTTGTTGTACAACTTGCAACTGCTTAGAGAGTGTAGAAACTTGAGTGGCCAAGTTTGTAAACACATCTAAATCATATGCCCCAACTTGTTTCTTTGGCGCTACTCTTTCAACTAGCCAATGACAATTGTTCAAGCCTATGTTCTCAAGAATCTAATATCTTCCACTTCCATTCTTACCCACTTAATTGCTCCTCGGTGAGCGTGATAAAGTCTCGTAGGTGCACTCAATCCATTGTAGAAATGATGGACTTGCATCCATTTAGTGAAAACTCTGATGAGGACATTTCTCAACAAGTCATGAATCTTTCCCATGCTTCATAAAAGTCTCTCATCCGTATTGAAAAATTAGTATTTGAAAAGTCGAGATAAAAACATTCTGTGATTCTTCCCAAGATGTTATGGAATTCAGAGGTTCTAAAATAAGCCAATGCTTAGCCTTCTCTTTCAATGAAAATGGGAACAACCGAAGGCGAATGGCTTCATCACTTACACCATTATATTTTACTGTATCACACACCTCCAAGAAGTTCAAGATACGAGCATTCAGATCCTCATGTGCAAGACCATGGAATTAACTTCCTTGCAATAATTAGAGAGTGATGGACTTGAGCTCGAAGTTGTTTTCTTGTATCCTCAGTCTCCTGATCACAAGTGGAGTAACCAATGGTGGAAGAGCATAATCCCTGATAGGTCTCAAATGGGTGTCCATAGTTGCAACATTAGGGTGCACACTACTTCCTCTCCTAGATCCAACTTCTTTTTCCCTTAATCCTTCCATGTGTTTCAGAGGTTGTTGTTCCATATGAGTAGCTTCTCTTTTACCCTGTTGAATTCTTTTCAAAGTCTTCTCTATCTCCCAATCTAAAGGTATAAGATCTTCAGCACCCAATCTTCGCATACAACCTACTATACCTGAAAGTGTTCTACAAAAATAAAATAAAATAAAGCTTATTAAAAACTTAACAAAATAAAATAAATAAATAAAAAATGTCTGAAGTACTAAAGAAACACTTGATATTGATAATAGCTTAAAACAACTAAAGCGGTGCGAAAAACGCAGTAAGTTTTGCGTGATTGTGTTTAAATTGTGTGAAGTGTGCAGAAGTACTAACATTCAAGTATACTCTAGTCAAGTAATATAGTGTACTTAATGTACGGATATCGATCCACAGGTAAGAAGGGGGATGCTAAGTCCCAAAATTAGATTATTTCTTCAATATTCAAACTAATGTTCAGGATGTTTCACTTAAATTAGGGCATTAAAACACTTATTTATGTCATAAAAACTATGTAATTCTAACCAAAACATAGGGATAAAATGAGTATAAAAGATGCTCATCAATGTTATGTAATGTATCAAGGACTTCACTAATTTGATTTAAGATCGATATCAATTCATATATTAAATGAACATCAAAGAAATGAAGATGTGTTTGTTATAAATGAATATAAGATGTACAATAAGTGCTAAAGGAGCCTTTAAGGAACTTCTCTAACAATCTCCCACTTGAACTAAAGTCAATCGTCTTTGTATCTAATACCACAAATGAGTACATTAGATTCAAACTTCTTATGTGGAAGTGGCTTAGTCAAAAGATCAACAATATTATGATCAATGGCCACTTTTTCTATGATTACATCACGCTGATAATTTCTACGATCATTTAGTATTTTTAGTATGTGTTCGGACCTTTGTTAGGAATGAGTAGTTCTTCATACATATTGGATCGGTATTTGTCTGTAATATGGGAGTGCTAGATCCAAACGATGCTGAAATAAGCTCAAGTTTATGTGATGAACTTTCTTGTATCAAACACCTTTTTCCTTGCTTCACCTGGAAGCTACAATGTACTGTTATCAGGTGTGAATATCAGTTCATCTCTTGTTGGAACTTTCCGTGGCCACTACCTCATTACGTGAATACATAACCTAATTGAGATTTAGAGTAATCTCTATTAGATTGGAAGTTGGAATCTATATACCCCTTCGCATGCAAATCACTATCTTCATCTCCCATATCGAGAATACTTACTAAAAATAGGTTTGCTTCTCAAGGTCTTTCCATGGAGAATTCTTGGATAACAGTGACAATTTACAAAATCAGAACATCATTTCTATCAATAGTATGTCATCCCACATACAACACTAGGAATTTCTAATGACACTCAACTAACCTTCTTATACGCACAATCCTCATAGGTTTGTGAAACCAAACTCTTTGATTCCATGCAGTCAAATCGAATGTGATGAGTCCTAAACTCATGTACATCCATTTTTCTGTATAATTTTGAAGTTTATAATTGTTTTAATCTTTGAATTATGGAATATTCACCAACTTTTTTTTTTTTGCAGGTTTTAATAAATTAAAAAAAGACAATTACAATCAAGAAAAAGCGAGAGAAAAAGTGTTTGAGCAAATCCTCTGTCTGTAGCACGGGTTTAAATCTCACTGACGGAATCCCAATGAACCAGCAGGAGTTATGTCGTAACAAGGATCAAGCTGAACTTAAGCCATAAATGAAGACTATCGGGATATAATTTTTGGTAGACTGATGAGTCCTAAACTCATCTATTTTATCCCATTTTAAACGCATTTGAAGTTTATAATTCATATTAATCTTTGAGAATTATCAGATCATTACCAACTTTTTTGTTTGGAGTTTTAATGAAAATGAGAATCATTCCGGCAGAGAAAAGCATAAATTGGCCAAAGTAGAATTCTGTAGCGATTTCAAAATATCGTGACATAGTTCAGAATGTCATAATGAGAATCTACAAATGGTGAAGCAAGAGTTATGTTGGAGCAAAGGATCAAAACTACTAATCAAATATAAAATAAAGACTGTCGCGACATAATTTTTTATAGACTAACAAATTTATGTCGCAACAAAGTTGGAGAAGTTCATAAAGAAGAATGTTGCGACATTCTAACTTTTGCCTTATGACTGTCTCTAACTCTGTCGCAACATAAGGAGTAGAATAGCGAAGAGCTGCAATTATGACAAAAACAACTAAATTGACACAGTCATGTCAGCTTTGAGGTCAAGAAACTTCTGTCTATGAAGAGAACACATAATAAGTGATAGAAAATAGAAAAATAATGAGACAAATCAAGACAAAGTGCCTACGACAAAATTTCCATGTTAAACGGTTTAACAAATACCAGTAATGAGACGAAATGAGATCATATGTCATAAGCCAGGAAAGAAAACTATGTCGCGACACAACATTCAGAGTCAGCAATGAAAGATAAGAAGACTCTGTTGCGATAGAGAATTTTTAAGTCGCGACAACCACAACATGAGGCTGAAGTGAACTATGTTGCGACAAAGACGGCTACTGTTGTGATAGAAGAAAGACAGTAAAGAAAACAAGGCAGAAATCTCTTTCGCGATAAAAGAAGATTATGTTGCGACAATAAAATTTCTTTGAGTAAGAAGTTTACGTCATAGCCAGAGAATTTTATGTCGTGATAGGAAATGGAAGAGACCTTGAGACCACAGAGGGCGGTCTGACAAAGACTTCAATGTTGCGATAAACAAGTCAGCTAGCAACCAGGAGCTAAGACGATTAGGTCGCGACAAAGAAAAATTTTGTCGTGACAACATACCAAGGAAACTGTAAGAAACTCTGTCACGACTCAAAAATTCTATATGTAGAAACAAAGCGGCCAGCGACAAAAAGAAACGAGTAGTGACAAAGAATTTGTTCTTATCACGACATACTAATCAAGTATTCGAAGCTACAAGGTATGAAGAATTGTCGCGATACCGAAAAGCTTTGTCGCGACATAAACTAACCTCGGAAGAACTATGTTGCGACATTGCTGTAATAATATGACAGAATTGAAAGAGAGCATAAAATATGTTGCGACCCAGCATGCGATAACATGTTGGAGTGGCGAAGTGAAAACTGTCGCGACAGAACTTTCTATGTCACGATAAAGTTACTAATTGGGTCAGAATTTTTGGGGATCCATAATTTGTGCCTAGAAGTGTGGCCCATCATTTGAAAGTATATAAATAGACGCATCTAGGGCACTGTGAGTAGCTTTCGCAAAACCAGGACCTTCTAGGTAACTAGAGACTCTTGTATGCTATTTTTCTTTTCTTTTGTTTAGTTTTTAAAGTAGCATTTTAGTTAGTTCTTTTTGGGATTGAACAACAATCTGGTGTAAAGTTTCGAGCGGGTTCGTTGTAAAATTTTGTTATTCATTACTGTCTGATTAATTTGGAATTTTTCTGGAGTTCATTTATTTCAATTCGTTTGCAATTTCAATGAATTTACTTGATCAGTTAGTCACTGTTATTTCTGATCCAGCTTTGAAAAACTGAGCTCAATCTGGGAATGGATCAATGTGATTATTATTTTTTGCTTGACTTGAAAGAAGTTCATAGTTCGAATGTTTAGATTCATTTAATTGGTATTATTCTTAAAGCTACTTGTTCAAAATATTAGTAGCTTGTACCCAGAAAAGGATTGTATCTTGCTCTGATTTCCAAGAAACCCTTTAAGTGACATAGAGATGGAGAATCTTGAGAGTGTGGAACAGTTACTTGAGGGCATGTTAGACTAATATTATGGAACAACTGAACTCTGAAAAATCACTTAGATAGATCACTTACTTACCCATGGTGTGAGGATAGTTGGATGATGTATCAATTCATTGATCAGAGGTTTCTCCTCAATTTGATGAGAGGATCTTGATCCCGTGTTAGCATAGATCTAATCAAGGAAATAGAGAATCTCATCAAATTAGACGAATGAGTTATCAATTAGATTGGAGAAGGCTTGCAATATCCTATCTATAGGGGCAAGAAATCTTCAGTCCTAAGAAATGGGTATGAATTACAAAAAAGTAAAAAATACTTAGATCTTAGAAAGAGGTTTCTATTCTACAAGTAACTTATTAGACCCATGTATCCAAAAGGAATATGGATCTCTAATTAGTGAAATGTATGGTTTATGGAGAAATTCAAATTATACTACATTATCTTGACAGTTTAGATTTCAAACTAATATTCCCAAAATATCTTATAAATGTCTGAAAATTCATCGTGCACACTAATCATTTGAGTGTTACTTTATCCAGTGAACTTTCCAATCCATTTATTTGAATTCTTTACATGTAGTTGTAGAGTTTTATCTAGTTTTTGTTTTTGCTTAAGTTTAGAAACAAACCATTTTTAACTTCGGAGTTCAAATAGTAAGGATCTTGAGTAGATGCGAATTACTTGATATTTGGGTATCATCAATCACCATTAGAATTATGGACAAATCATTTGTATTTATGACTATGCACTTGATGGTTAAGCAAAATTATTTAATGGATCCTTTTTTTCAAAAAGGCAAAACACATATTTTTTATTAAAATTTAGTCAAACAAGTTTTCATAACATTTCATTGGGAGGCTGAAAAGTCTTTGGATGGAATTGCAAATTACTTCATGATTTGGTCACATGTTTAAAAATCGGTCGGAATCGAGTTTATGGTATTTGTTCTGAGGATTAGAAAAAAAATTTAATATATTCCAACCAAATAGAGATTTTCCAATTTGGACATTTTTCTCTATTTTATCTTAAATTCCAGAAAATCACAAAAATAGTTTTTTAACAGCAGTAGTTGAATAAGCTACTAAAAATTTTTATAAGCTTAATTGGACATAGTTGTTTTCCATAGATTTAATGTGATCTTAGTGTGTTTCTATTTCAGGAAGATCTACATGCATAGAAAACCAGAAGCAAAGCTGCTTCCTTTGGCTATAGAACTGGAGAGAACACTGAGAAATCTGAGAAAAGTTAAAGGTGTTGAAGAAGCAACTATGGTAAATCAGAGAGAAAGAATGCAACCTATTCCAGAAGAAGCAGAAACTGAAAGACCTTAGAGGCAAATGACTATGGAGGACTTTTGGAGGACAGTAATTCAAGATGAATACTCTATTATGAGATGGCCTGCTATTGAAGGCAACAATTTTGAACTAAAGCCAGCTTTGATCACAATGGTCCAACAACACCAAATTTCACGACATCTAGTAGAGATCCCAAATGAGCATATGGGAAGATTCATGAGGATGGCTAATACGATCCAAGTTGAATGAGTGGGGACGGTGATCAGGCTACTTGACCTATTCCATTTTCATTGAGAGTGTGGCGGCAACTTGGACAGTCACCTGTTGGATCAGTTGAATAGTGGAAGACTTGGTGAGCTTACATGAGCGATTCTTCCCTCCACGCCCTCACTTACGAAATGAGAGGGAAACTATATTTTTTGACAGGGAGAGGATGAAAGTCTCTCTGATGCATAGGAAAGATACAAGATTCTTTGAAAAAGATGCCACATGCATGGAATAGATCTGACTACTCAGATGGATATTTTTTATCATGCTATGAATTATACCTCCAAAGGTATAATTGATGCAGCCTGCTATGGAGCTTATAAGAGAAAAAAATGTTATTAAATGAGAAGTAGTTGATAGAAGATCTTGCAAATACAGCTATAAAGCTCCATTTTGAAACTTCGGGAACGTGTAAGTGAAAGGGAGTGGTATGCTAGAGCTAAATCGGATAACTGCCATAGAGGCAAAATTAGATGCATTGATGAGAAAAATGGGGAATCAGGAGAGAAGAATGCACTCGACAAATGAAGTGGGAACAATTGATGAAAATGAGAAGAGGAATAGTGCTGAAGAGGGACTAGACCATGAGGGTCCCTATCAAGTTGAGGAGGCAGTATCTTAATGCCACGAAGTTACAATTTTCAAAGCCCGACCTCGTACCTGACTCGTACACACGGCCTTTCAGGAGTGCTGAGGTACCTCATATGAGGGCCTGACAAGGTCACGGACTTTGACGAATTTTCAAATGACATGCTTCACAGGTTCTAACAATAATAACAACAACAGCAGTAAGGAAGTCAGAAGGTAGAAAATCAAGGACAAAGGAGATCTTCTTCCTTTGAATAACAGATGTTAACTTTCATAGAAGAAAATAAAGTTGTTGCGCTCCTTTGATAGAAATTTCTTTGATATTAGCATTTATTGGCTCTGGTATGTTTAGGCCAATACTAATGACTTTTGAAGAATGGAAACACAAGTGACAACTAGCCCTAGCTATGCAAAATCGATCAAGGATGCATTTCCCAGTGACATGAGGAAAAATCCAAAGTTGTATGGTGGTTACACTAAGAAGTGGAGCGAGGTTGGGACCAAGTGATGGATGATCGAAGGAAGTTTAGGTAAGTGAAATATGGGTTGGGGTAGTTTTCTTGGGCCAAAAAATAGGTTATGGGCCAATTTTGGAGATTTTCTAAGTTAAGAAAGTTATTTTATGGTATATAAGGGAAAGGGGTATTTAGGAAGGTTTTGGTAATATGGAACAAGATTTGGAAAGTTTTGGGTTGAGTTGAAAATATGGTTATGGAAAGTTTAGAAAAGATGAGATGGTGATGGAAAGTAGGTTGCACAAGAATTGGTTATACTGGTTTAATGAAACTGATCCACCTGAGATGGATGATGAAGTGGGCGCTGATCAATATGGGATGGGTTGATTGATAAGCGGGGCGGACTCGCCACCAAGGAATCCCACCAAGGTATGAGAAGCCCGCAGACACATTACAAGGAATCCACCCAGAGATAAGAAATTAAGAGAGAACTCTTAAAGAGAAATGCAAATATTATTAAAGCAGGCTGATTCTCAGAAGCACATTATGGGGTATATATGGCCTCCTTTTTCTAAATCAAAAAAGCAACTACTACTTTAACTGGGAAAAAAACTTCTAAATTACAAAAAAGCAACTCCTAAAGAAAACTTTCTAAAATAATTAAAGCAAACTTTCTAAAATAAACAAAGCAAAATCTTCCTAAAATAAATAAAGTAAGCTTTCTAAAATAAATAAGCAAATCTTAGTAAAAATAAATAAAGCAAACTTTCTAAAATTAATATAGAAGCTCCACATCGGGGGTTTTGTCGAATCGACCACGTTTTTTGCACCAAGGCTGAATGAGTCCCGGAGTTTTCACATGTATTCAATGAATCTGACCTCCCGATCAATTCTTCAATAGTGGGGCTGAATTCCCAATGTTGAATTGTGTTTATAGAAGCTCTGCATCAATCCCCATAGGTAGGAAAAGACTTGCCTCGAGTCTTCATAGTGATAAGCCCTCAAGTCCTTAACATTGAACATTGGAGAAATTTCATATTCGTCACGCTTAAGTTGCAACTTGTGACAGTGTCCAATTTTCTCTATAATCTTGAAAGGGCCATCTACCCTTGGCAGGCTTTCCAAACTTTCTGGTGGGAAACCTATCCTTGCGAAGATGTGCCAAACCAATTCGCCAACCTCAAGCCAACATGTACGGCGATCTATTTCTTGTTCCACATGTTGGCATTCTTCTTCTCAATCTTCAAGCGAACTTCTTCATGCAGCTTCTTGATCTCTTTGGCTTCCCAACTAAGCATCTCCATAAATTGTTGAATAGTGGATGGAGTGTTCCATGGAGTCCCGATCGGTTGTAGTCCATAGACTACCTCAAATGGAGCTTTCCCCAACGATTCTGTCATGGACCTATTGTAGGCAAACTCAATTTGGGGTAGAATCAAATCCCATTTGTTCCCACGTTCTTTCCCAGTAGCTCCTTAGCAAATTTCCAAGCTTACATTAAGTAACCGGTTTGACCATCAGTTTGAGGGTGATAAGAGTACTAAACGGTAAAGATCCCAGTTTCTCCACGAGTTCTCCAAAAGTGACTAAGAAACTTAGAGTCTCGATCGAAACCATAGTCTTGGGAATACCATGTAGGCTTTGAATCTCTTTAAATCTGAGTGCGACATCTGAAACATCATTAGACTTGTTATAAGTACAAAGTGAGCCATCTTTGAAAACTTTATCCAACGACCACGAGTCGAATCTTTGTTTCTTTGTGTTCTAGGTAATCCCAAAACAAAATCCAAAGCTTACCTCCTCCATGGCATATTTGGAATTGGCAATGAACAATATATAGATCATTGTTTCCATGAGTTTTAGCCATCTTTGCAACACACTTCTTGACAAATCAGCAATGTCTTTCTCTAGCTTAGGCAGAAGTTTTCTGAAGCTCTGGGTTTTCTTACATGAAGTGTCCTCCTAATGTTCCACCATGCAACTCATCTAGAATACTCGATCTCGAGGAAACAGGCGGGATGCGTAAGTGTTTTCGCACAAGAGAAAACCGTCCATCTTACAAAATCCTTGAAAGGCTTGTCGGCGCATACCTTCCATATTTCACCAAATGACATCCTCACCGTATAGTTCTTTCAACACGCCGAATCAACTACTTGGACTTGTGAAGTCACTGGGCATATCATCTACTTTCGAGGCATCATGGCTTGGCGTTATGAACACCAGCTTTATGCTTGATTGTGAAGTTGTCTGCCACTTGTAAGAATTCACCCATGTCGCATGTCTTGATTCAACTTGTCTTCAGTGGTTGATGAATTTTAGTGCTTCATGATCGAGAAAAGCACAAATGGCTTGTAAAGCAAATGTGGCTCGATGAAATAAAGCTCTATAGATAACATAAAACTCCTTGTCATAGGTGGAGTACTTCCTTTTCTTCATTTAACTTCTCTCACTAAAAGCGATAGGTCTTCCTTCTTGACTAAGGACAACTGTCCAACTTGAGATGCATCACTGCCCGAAGACTTTGTTGAAATCGGGTAAAACCAAACATGGGGCTTGATTACTTTCTTCTTAATCAGGCTGAAGCTTTCTTGGCGGCGCTCGTCCCATGAATTTGTCGCCTTTAGCGTTCGATTCTGAGGAGCCATTATGAGGCTAAATCCACAGATAAATCTCTATAAAAGAGACTGGCCACTGAAAACTTCTCACATCATGGATCGAGCTAGGAGTTGGCCAGTGCGTAATCGCCTATCTTGCTTGGTCCATCTCAATTCACATCTTTAGTAACCACATAACGAAATATGATTACAATACGGCATAGAAGTCACACTTCTTCAAGTTGACAAATAATCGTTGCTCCTTGGATAGAGAACAATTGCCTCAAATGCTCCAAATTATCATCCAATTTTGCTATAGATCAAAATATCATCCAAGTATACCACCAAAATTTCCAATGCATGGCTTAGAGGATGTGATTCATAAACCTCTAACAAAAGTGCTAGGGGCATTGGATAGTCCAAATAATCACCATCCACTCATAGAAGTCCATCTCGAGGTTCATGTCTTCCATGTCTCCTTCCCTCATAGAATTTGATGGTATCCACTCCTCAAATCAATCTTGAAAGATGGGCCTTTTATAGTTGATCGGTGATCATCGAGTCTTGGAATGGGAAATCGATATTCAATAGTAATCTTGTTGACTGTCCTCTTATCTTTACATCCTCGAATCCATCCTTCTTTGGTACTAGCGAGGCGGGAGCCCGCCTGAGAATACCTCTCTCAGATCAGCCCTTTGTTGAGCAACTCATCAACTTGTCTTGTAAGCTCTTCATGCTCTTTAGGACTGCATCTATGGAAGCCAGTTTGTTAGGTAACGGAGCACAGTACGAGGTCATTGATGTTGAATATCTGTGGGAGCAGCCATGTGAATCTCCTCAGGTACTACATAAACAAATTACGCGAGTGGCTCTACTTCTTTTAGGATCTCCTTCTCCTTTCGGTTTCTTGATAGCAACCAAGGCCATCATACGAACGGAGATCGATTTCTTTCTCGACTCGGATTTGACAACAAAATTTTGCTCTATTTGGTTTGGAGAATTTGGAGCAATTGCCAGGATTTCTTAGTCTTAGGAAACCGATTTGTGGCCATCCTTGCGGAATGTGTAAGTGTTCTTGAAGCCCATCATAAATGACCTTCCTATCATGTGCCATGGCCTCCCAAATGTAGTGACAAACATCCATTGGAGCGACATCACACCGTCACCTTGTCACAGTAGTGCTTTCCAATTGTAAAGAGACAAGGCACCTATGCTTTACCTTGATATGCTACCCTCTTGAAGCCGACTAAGTTTATGGGTTTTTCGGATGTGGATCCATCTTCAAAATCAAGCTGCACCATCTCCAGAAACCTGATTCTCGAAGCTCCCATCATCATATCAATAAACCATATCACCCAGATGTGCACTTTGTGAAGACATTGGACCATGACCAATTCTCCTCACTACTTGTTTGCCCTATCACCAGAACTTCTTTGAACAACTAAGAAGTCCATGGTCGGGCATAATAGCTCATCATATCTTCATAGATGTGGTCGATTACCTGTGACCGTCTTCTTCCTCATTCATATTCTTCAACTAGGGCAACCACTTTCGTCGGTTGGACATTGAAGCTATATGCTAGTCAAGTGGCATTTAAAAGCCTTTGCCTTGACTTAGAGTGAGCTCTTCTTTGTGGCTTGTGCACTTCACCTTTACTTGAGGTTTAAGAATTGGTTTTAGCACTACTAGGATTGCAGAAATTGAATTCTTGATAAATCATTCTTTAATCAGATTTGTAGTAAACCCCATACTTGTTTAGAGCCTCGACTTTTAAGGCAGAAGCATCACATCTTGAAGAGTATTATATGGTGCATTTGAGCAGTTTAGAAATTTAGACCGCAAACCCGACAAGGTAGCGAACATGGTGCTCCTCGGCCTCTTGCTAGTCTCATTTGATCATCGAATTTTCAATCAATTGAATACTCCTCCACGGTCGGTCTAACACTTCAAATTCACGAATTTTGAGAAGATATCTTGGCGATAGTGGAAGGAAGATACTTCCTTTTTAGTTCTTTCACTTCATCTTTTCCCGAGTTTCAATCTTCTTCTTGTCATCTCGTGGCGCACCTGTAAGTACCACAAAGAAGCATTCTAGCATCTTGATAACCACCAACTTCACCTTTTGCTTCTGGGGATCATAATATTCGAACACGTTCGACGGTATTAAGCAATCGAGTCATCGGCATGCATTCTTCCTTCAAATTCGAATATCAAACTTTGGATTGAATGCGGAACTTTCATCATTATTCGTTTCTCTTAGTAATCATCATCAGCGGTATCGTTCTTCACTTACCTTCCTCCATAATCATATTCTCTTAGAATTACTTGTATGCGACTATGCGCTCAGTAATCTGAAGACAGCTAGGCGGCAGTTCCCTCGTCAAAACTTTCATCGCTTCACCTTCCATGAAGGTCTTTGTGCATACAATAGGATCATCATTGATAGCCATACGCTGTGAGCTATTTGAACCATAAATTGAATCGACCCAATGCGTTTTGCGATGGGGATTGAGAACCACCCAGACCATGATTAGGACTCTTATCTAGAGACCAAGAATACTCTTTTAGCTTATGATCGACCATCAATCCTTGAGCTGATACCACTTTGATGCAAGAGTTGAGGGCCAGTGATGGATGATCAGTTCAGTAAGTCAAAATATGGGTTTGGGGTGGTACACTCTTGAGCGAAATAGGTTATGGACGAATTTTGGAGATTTTCTAAGTTAAGAAAGGTTATTTTATAATTTATATAGGGAAAGGGGTATTTTAGGAAGGTTTGGTAATATGGAGCAAAGATTTGGAAAGGTTTAGGTTGAGGTTGAAAATAGTTATGGAAAGTTTAAGAAAAGATGAGATGGTGATGGAAAGTAGAGTTTGCACAGAGTGAATTACTTCTTAGTTTAATAAAATGATCCACACAAGATCAGATGATGAAGTGAAGGCGCCACAATCAACTATCGAACTGGGATGATTGATAGCCAGACAAACAACTAGCACAAAGAATCCACCAGGAATTATAGAGAAGCCACGAACTGATCCCCGAGGAATCCACAAGAGATAAGAGAACGAGAGAACTCTTAAAGAAATCACGAAAAATATTATTAAACTTGAACTGATTCTCAAAAGACGCTACATTATCAGGGTATGTATAGCTCTTACTTTCTAAATCAAAAAAGCAACTTCTACTTAACTAAAGGAAAAGAAACTTTCTAAATTACAAAAAGCAACTCTAGAAAACTTTCTAAAATAATTAAAACAAACTTTCTAAAATAAATAAAGCAAATCTTCCCTAAAATAAATAAAGCAAACTTTCTAAAATAAATAAAGCAAATCTTAGTAAAAATAAATAAAGCAAACTTTCTAAGAATTAATATGGCAACTCCACGTCGGGGTTTGTCAGTCGATACGTTTTTGCCTTCGAGGCCCCGAATAGGAGTCCAAAGAGTTTTCACATGTATTCAATGCGTCTTGACCTCCCAATTAATTCTTATGCATTAGGGCTGAATTCCCAATGTTCGGTGTGTTTATAGAAACTCACGCATCGAAAAACGGAGATAGAAGATTAGAAAGAATAAGAGAAAGAAAGAGCGAGAAGAAAGGAGAAATTGGAGAAGAACTAAGCGATATAGTTACGTATTGACTAAAAGAAAGCGCGAAGTGCAAAAGCGACAAAAGCAGCAGAAGGAGTAGAAAAGAATAAGGAAAGATTCAAGCACAGCCTCGAGTCCACATTCCCTCGAAAGTGCAAAGGCTAAAGTTAGAAAAGCAATTCTCAGTTCTTGAACATGTTCCAAAGAAAATGGAATTAATATCCCACTACTAGAGGCATTGACTCAAATGCCTCATTATGATCAATTCATGAAGGATATTTTGAGCAGAAAAAGAAAAATTGTTGAAGAAGGAGTAGTGAGCTAACAACTGTGGTGCCAGTTATTGGGGTGCTTACAAAAGAGTGTAGGATCTAAGCTTTACTATTCCATGCACAATAGGGAATTACGAGATGGGAAAACCTTGTGTGATTCTAAAGCTAGCATCAACTTGATGCCTTTATCTGTAGTTAAGAGATTAAGTTTGGGGGAGCTTACTCCCAAAGCCATGACCTTGCAGATAGAAGACATAACCTTATCTCAACCTGAGGGTATTCTTGAGGATGTGCTTATCAAAGTGGGAAAGTTCATCTTTCCAGTGGACTTTGTGATTATTGATATTGAAAAAGACAAACAAGTCCCTCTGCTGTTAGGAAGACCCTTCCTTACTACATGACCAACTTTGATAAATGTAAAGAAAGAAACTTACTGGGGTTGGAAATGGGCGATTACACCTCAATCTCAATCACGAGTTTTCATGACCCGGGGTGTTGACAATGTTGATTTATAGATTGTAGAAGCAGAAAGTACCCGTCTGGATTCTGATGATAAATGATTGTATGATTCAGAATTCAAAGAATGAAAATTAGATGAATTTTATGTATCTTGATGTTCTTGATGTTGAATTTCTGAACTCCAATTTTGAATCAAAAGAAGCAATACTCAATATTAATGAAAATAGTACAGAAAAATGCGATAATGAACGAAGCGAAAAGCGACTATGGCTTTCGAAGGGGTTAACCTTGGAAGGAATTACCCGATCAATTAAAGTATGCTTTCTTGAACCCGAAAAGAGAAAAGACCGGTTATTATTTTAGCGTGCGAGATACGAAGAATAGAAGCTACTTGACACTCTCAGAAAATACAAGGAAGCAATTGCATGGTCTATAGAAAATTTAAAAGGAATCAGTCCTTCCATCTGCATGCCTGAATCCTTTTAAGTCGTAAAACCTTTATTGAACATCAAGAATGCTGAATCCGATATGAGAAGTTATAGAAAGAAGTGCCGGAAATGTTTAGATCAGAAGCTCATATATGCAATCTCAAAATGGCCCATGGTGACGGATCATGTGGTTCCCAAAAGGGTGGATTCACTGCTGATATTAAAAATGAGAAAGAATAATTTAATTCCTACGAAGCGTGATAGGATGGAGGTGTGTATGACTACAAAAAAACTAAACACTACTACCCGAAAGGTATCACCTGCCTTTCATTGAGCCAATCCCGGAATAAGATTGCATGAACTTACCCACATTCTGTTTTCTTGATGGATGTCCACAGTTTTATAACCAAATTGCTATGCCACTGAGATCGGAAAACTACATTTACACATGTCTTATGGCACTTTTCTTTTAGAGGATGTCCATTTTGGATTATGTAATGCTCACTACCTTCAAGATCGTGATGTCTATGTTTTTCAGACTTGGTGGAAAAGGCTATGGAAATCTTTACGGATGACTTCTCAGTATATGGATCTAGTTTTGAGAATTGTTTGGAAAATTTAGATCAGAGGTGTAAAGACAAGAATTTGGCCTTAAATTGGGAAAAATGTCATTTCATGGTAATAAAGGGTATTATCTTGGGACACAAAATTTACTGTACTTGATTAGAGTAAAGGTAGGAGTGACAGGTTTCTATCATAGAAACTCTCCTATACTCTGATAGTCAAAGGGATAAGAAGTTTCCTAGGATATGCTGGTTTTTATAGAAGTTTCATAAAGGGCTTCTCAAAAATCTCTAGACCATTATGTAGATTACTTGAAAAAGATGCAAAGTTTGATTTTGATGAATTATGCAAAGCTGCATTTTATGAAATTAAATCCAGATTAGTTACGACCTGCATCATATGTTAACACTTGAGTTGGAACAAGAATTTGAAATTATGTATTATGCCAGTGATTATGCAATGGGAGATATATTGGGACAAAGAACATAGAAGATATTCAAGGCCGTATCTTGTGATAAAACCATGATGGCTTTCGAGAACTACTCTACAAGCGAAAAATAGATGTTGTCCATGGTGTTTGCTTGTGAAAAATTCAGGCCTTGTATATTAGGGTCCCATGTTGTAATACACACTAATCAATTACCAACGATTAGATATCGATAAAAAGAAAGATGCAAAGCGAAAGTGCGTGATCGGATGGGTGCGCAGAATTTGATGCGGAAATTAAAGGCAAAGAAGAATTAGTGACAATGTAATGGCGATCACTTGTCTAGTTGGAAAAGACCACTGAAGAAAAATGAAGTGAATTAGAAAAACTTTCCAGATGGCGGTTGTTTACATTGTTACTTGATCCTAAACACCTTGGTATGTTGATGTTCAATGATTATGCTTTGTGATTGTACCGCCTGATTTCGGCTACTAGTAAGAAAAGAAGTTTGAGGGCCCGATATAAGTTCTATGTTTAGGGATGATCCATTACTTTACTTAAGATGAGTGAATGTGATTATCGGAGAAGATGTGTTACCATAAATGAGAACAAAGGTGAAATCACTAGAATCAAATACCAAAAATCACCATATGGAAGGACCATTTCATGGGGAGATTAAAGCAGGCCAGTAAAATTCTCAATGAGTTTTTGTGACTCACTCTATTCAAGGATTGTTTTGAATGGGTAAAACATTGTGATAAATGTCAAATAATGGGCAACATAAGAAGAAGAAATGAAATGCCCCTACAAGGAATCTTGGTGGTGCAGATTTTTTATGTTTGGGGGATAGACATTATGGAACCTTTTCCTTCATCATTTGGAAATCTATACATTCTCCTAGCTGTGGATTATGTATCCAAATGGGTGGAAGCAATAGCTTGTTCCCAAAATGATGCTAATATAGTTGTTGGATTTATACAAAGAAATATTTTGAGTAGATTTGGAGCACCTAGAACAATCATTAGTGATGAGGGAAGCCATTTTGCAAATAAAGTTTTTGAAAAACTCATGACGGATATGGAGCCAAGACATGTAATGCGAAGTTGACTTATCACCCTCGTCAAATGGAGCAAGCAAAATTTCAATAGGGAGATCAAAGAAGAATTTTGGAGAAAACTATAGATACTAGTAGAAAAATGATCTATAAAGCTAGATAATGCATTGTGGGCTTATGGAAGCACGCTTACAAAACTCCAGATTGGAATGTCCCCTGATACATAATTGTGTTGGAAAACCTTGTCATCTCCCTCTAGAACTGGGAGATAAGGTATGTGGGCATCAAAAATTGAATTGTGACTGGCGCGAAGAAGAATAGTTACTCGATTGGATAGATTAGAATAGTTAAGATTGTTGAGTCTGAGATGAGACAAGTGGCATGAATCTAAATGTTTGGAAGGGTTTTATTTCAGGGGAACAAATTCTATTATATAATTTTAGGTAAGAGCATTTCAAGAAAATTGAAATCAAGATGGAGTGGTCCTTACACAGTAGTAACAAGTACACCCTTGGGAGCAGTGACACTAAAAACTAATTCTGGATGTGAATTTAAAGTGAATGGTCAGATATTGAAGCATTACCTTAGAGGGAACATAAATGAAGAGTGAACCAAGTTGATAGGAGAAATTTCTTTGAAAAGAAAGCATTCTGCGACAAATGTCTGGCAAAGACATTAAACTAAGCAGCTTTTTAGGAGGCAACCCAAACAATTTTAATTTTCACGGCTAGTTTGTTTTGGTTAAGTTTTGGGTGTTTGAAGTTAGTTTTACTTTTGTTTGAAGTATTATTTGTTGTTTTTTGTTGATTTTTCAGGGACATTGAAGCTAAATTAGAAATGAATTTTATTAGAAAGCACAATCTCTCAAACTGATGATGTAGAAATTGCTACAAGGAGGAGTATTTCGATTTCCCTAACTTTCTTTTTAATGATAATGCATAGTTGAAGTTTAGGGAAATGAACTTTTGTTTAGAGTAGAAAATGAATAGTAGCTTTATTTGTTCTCATTATTTGAATCCTCTTAATATCATCTTGTTGAATCATTTTAAGTGAAGATATGAAATGAGATTGTTCCATGTGATTGAGTTCCTTCAGTTAGATTTGCTCAGTATATTTTTGAGATTGGTATATGAATGAATGCGCAGTGCTTTTAATGTTGCTTGGTTGAGGAATGCGAATTGTGCAACTCTGAAAAATTTTTTACATTATCTCGACATAGTTTTCTCCATCGCGATAGTATTACCAGAACTCATGTTCAACATTGTTTCTTAATGTCGAGACAAAGATTGGGTTAGTCTTTTGGAAGCCATAAGAGATTTTGTCTCAACACAATTTTTCTATGTTGCAACATAAGTTAATTGGAGGAGCACAAACTATGTCACGACAATGTTTTTGTCTATCGCGACATCTTTTGATTTGAACTAATCCTTGTCTTTTCTATGTCGTGACAATTTTCCTCTTTGTCGCAACCAAGTTGGCTTGAAACTGATTTTGCAGGAAAATTTCTGTCGCGACAATATTTCTCATTGTCGCGACATAAGTAAACTTGAACATCACATTTATGTCGCAACAATTTTTTCTCTGTCGCAACAAAGGACTGGCCTAGTTTTAATTGATTTCAAAATATGTCGTGACATTACCATTCTATGTCGCGACATAAAATTAAAAAGGGAATAAACCCTAGGCTAGTTTTTTGTGAGCATTTAATGATGGTACAAAAAAATGAGTGAGCACATAAATAGATCATGTTTGAAACACAGAAAAGCCACTTGCCTTATCAGTGATCAGCCCCCGTAGTAATTGAGTGCAGGTTAGGGAGAATGGGTGATTAATGCTCAAAAAGTGCTATTTTGAGTCCTATTTATTGTAGGTTTTGAGCACTCTTTGTGTGCCAATCAAGCTAAGATTAACTTAGATTTTGCGCATTAAGATCCGAGCTATTCTGCGATCGTCTTATGGCTAATTTTTGTAGTTTTGCAAACTATTAATACCAATTGTTAGTCGATCCAAGCACATAAATTAGTGGAACTCGAGTTGTAGTACAATCGAGGAAGGAAAGAAGGAGCAGAAGCAGAAGGAAAGAAGGAGCAGAAGTAGAGAAAGAAGAGAAGTAGTGAATTTACCACGGTCTTGAAAATTTACCTATAGTGTGAAAATTGCACTAGTCACGAAAATTCTCATAACTAGTCTTGAAAAATTCTGCTTCTTGGTGCAAAATTCTCTTTATCTGGTCTCGCACTTGTCTGAAATTATCCTATGCGCTGTTCATGTTATATTTGACTTTTTGACTTATGTTGATGCAAGTCTTTTTAGCTTTCTTCCTAATTTTCCCCATTGTAATAGTATTTTCTTTTTAGTTTTTGGTATTTTTGGCATGAAGGGGTTGGCTATAAAAGCCCAGAGAGAGAATCAACATAAGTATCCCTTCATTAATAAAATTTCTTTTTTGAGAGCTTTAACCTCCGTTTCCTTTTTCCTTTTCTCTCATTTTCTCTCATTTTCTAGATATCCAAACACCCTCTAAGGATGACAACTTGGCGGATGAGCGGCTAAAACCCTTTCCTACTTAAGAGTGGAAGCTACTAGAGGTGCCAAGAATCTTTGAGGGCATCTTGAGGGCTCCTATGTTTTTCACGCGGTATCCAGCGCGTTCTGATTTTCCCTTTGGTATCCACTTTAGCCGTTCTGATTTCCTTTTTAACTTTAGGTTTGATCCTTTTGATTCACCTTGGATGGTTGACCATGGCAGTAAGCTTTTGGGCTCATTAGATGCCAATGTTAGATCCATTGATGTTCGTTAGTTATCATTTATAGAGCTTCATTGTAAGGTAGAGCAGAGTGACTTGTGTTTTAACGAATGAGGCTGCAATGTGTCAGTGCATTCCATTTTCAAAGAGATTTAATGAGGGTTAGTTTTTATAGTTAAATGAAGATACGGTTCGGGAGATGACTGTAGGTCATCCTCCCCAGAAAGAGAAGGACCCTAGAAACCCTCGGTTGCCACTAAGGTCCAACCTAGTGACCTAACACTTAAATTCTATTTTACATTTTATTTTATTTAAATTTCAGTTTCCAAACATTAAACCCCACATTTTCTACCAAAACCCAAAATCAAATTGAATTCACCATTTTGAACTCAGCGCCGTCATTGTCTTGAAGAAAACATCCCCGAATTTGACCTAAAGTCACTATGTGCATTAGCTTGCTCTGACAGAGTGCAGGAATTGGGTTACAAATGTTGGTCCGGGACCACCGCACCGCCTTGCAAATCAAAATGGCGTCGTTCTTAGGGGGATGGTGCCTAGAATGCAAATGATGACTGATGAACACTTGTGATCCTCATCCTGAAAGTCTTGGTGAATCCACCTCTGTCTCTTCTGTCCGTCTTCTTAATTTTTAGTTCATAGTTTATTTTTTTAGGTAACTCCTAACCTTTTGGGTAGGATTGTCTCTTAATTCGTTAGGTGTCTACCTGTTTTTCTTTGTGGAATTCCGAGTGGATTAGAAATCGGGAGGAAGAGGTGGTCAAAGTCAATCTCCCACAGAACCTGAACTGAGCTTGAATTATGATCAATGGAACACTGGGGAGAAGCGATGCAGTCAAACCTACGGCGGAAAACCACTTAGAGCATACATGTCAATGAGGATTATAGAAACCCTTCCATGGCGAATAATGACCAGCAGGGAGAATCAAACCCACATAGGTCCATGAGGACTATAGAAACCCGATGGATGAGTGCACCCCTCTGTTCCCCCGACTAAATGCACCTCACCTTCTCCATGACCATGCCCTCGGCTCCTCGGCCCGCCTGAAGACCACACAGTTGACATCTTCGATTGACGGAGTAATGTAAGCTTGAGCAAACTAGTGGATAATTTCATAGGAGCGAGAGGGTAGTGAATGTCGGTGTCAGTGACCTGATGGAGAGCTCACGAAAAAGGAATTTGATGGGTTCTAGAGCGAGAGTGATCATAAATTTGACATCTGTAACAATCCATCTCAAAGCTCCACTGTTCGGCTTGTTCATGAGAGGAGGAGAATTTAGAGGAAGAGTGCTGGCGACATATTTTGGGTTAACGAGGCTCAGCGTAGCCGGGATTGAAGAACAACCGATCGGCTCTGAGGAGCTGCCCGGGATGCCCAATCATGGCATGTTGTCTATGGGCCATGGAGGAGAGAGAAGAAATCCTTCCCTTGATGGTGAGAGCGGTGGAGAGAACACTAAGATCACAATTTACCCCTGCTCCCTATTGACTCAGTGTATATCTTGTCCACACCTGCAACACACTCAAACCCTAGCTTTCTCTACAAAGGCCACCCCATGCACTTGCTTTGCCTATGCTACAAAACATGGAAAAGTCATTAGCCCTTTATTCGAGGCCTTTGCTACTACATCAAAGATTCCCTAGCGGTTGCCCTGCTTTGCCTTGGCATGATGGACCTGGTTAGTCTTTGGATTCGGACATAGACACTTGGACCTCGGCATTTCTACAAGCTCCACCAGTTTAAGCAGCCTCTAAAGGCTTGAGAGCGGTTTGAAATTTCTGATCTCCCCGGCTTTTGTTTTCATTTTTCTTGTCTTATTTTATTTTATTTTGATTTCTTTAATTTTTCTTTTTAGATTTTCTTTAATTTTTAGTTAATCTTTGTTTCTAGCTTATTTTTCATGTTTATGCATTTTTTTTATTTTTCATGTGTTTATTTTTGTAGGTCTGTGCTGAAGTTTTGAAGCAGAGGATGCTTAAGTTTTGAAGCAAATGTTGCAGGATAAGTTTGCCGAGAAGCAAAATTTTGAGTTCTTGTGAAAATTTCGCACGATCTTAGTCTTGATATATTTATATATATATATATATATATATATATATATATATATATATATATATATATATATATATATATATATATATATATATATATAAATTAATAATAATAAATTTTATTTATTATTTTGTTTTCTAAAAAAAAAATATCGTAACTGGTCACGAAGTTCTTACCGGTGCGAAAGTGAAAAATTCCTTAGCGGTGCGAGCTTTTCCGACCCCTCTAATTTTAGCCCCATTTTGTTTTGATCATAACTTTTCCATCCGAACTTCGTTTTGGGTAATTTTGGTATCGTTGGAAATATTAGAGAGTTTAGAATCCAAATATATCTAGAAAGAACACTTTTGAGATTATTAAAAAGTGTATTTTCAATATCCAATGGTCACTTTTCTCTCTTTTCTTCTCTTGTTCATTTGAAATTAAATGGTGAAACCAGATCTCGGTGGAGAGAAGCTTCACGAGAGTCTCATACAACAACGGTATCTCATCGGAGGGTAACCTTCATCTCTAACTTTCCAATCCGACCCCCATTGCGGACAATGTGACATTTGGTTGGGAAGTTCAGCGAAGGAAGTGGCGATATTATATTTTATTACTATTTGATTCATTATTTGTATGTTGTTGGCTTCTTGGTTTTCCTTTTTGTGAAGTTGTTATACTATAACCTTTTCCAATTCAAATTACCCATTTTTTGCACCCATTTTTTTAACACTTCTTTATAGTTGGAAATTGAGCTTTATCTTATCTGTTGATGTTAGATTGATGTCATGCCTAGTTGAATGATGGTCAGTTGATTACTGTTGCTTTGATATTTGTAGCCCACCTCTAGCCTAACCGCTCACTATACATTAGGTTTCAGCAATGGTGAAGAACATAACCTCTAAACTTTTAAACCTACCCTAGTTAAGTTGACTACCTTCTACAATGGTTGAGGACCCATGAAGGAGTGTATGTGTCTTCGAAATAAAAGAGTGAAAAAGAAAGAAAGAAAGACATATTTGCATTAGAGCAGGAGCACGGGTAGAGGGTATATGTGAAAGTCTTTAAAACCAGGTCTTACTAAAGCCAATGGTTGAGACCACCCAGACTTGATTTTCCTTCTGGGTGGATGGGTGGGTTAGCAAGTTGTAGGTGCTAGAATTTGAAATCATTAGAGTTCGGGGTGAAGCATTGGTCGAAAGACCATATGACGATACCTCAAGCGCCAGTGGTTGAGTGTGGGATCCCAGATTACATGGACTTTAGTGGGGAGTCGATTCCTCGACGTACACCCATATAACATAAAAGAGTTGTGGAACTCTTAAGGTACGGTTTGATCTATATAGGTTGGTTAATGTCTGAGTGGAGGCCTTAACGCTTTGGTGGGGAGAGTACGGTTGCTTGATTTATTGTTGAGAACTAATCAAACAAACGCCCAGGTTTATTAAATTGAAGTCTCTGGTTGATTCAGAATGGAGGCTCTTTTGATACTGATTATGTGGCATTCATTCTCTAGAGATGGTTTATTGAGCGGGGTTTGTTGATTCTATTCGAGTTTGACATTACTCATTCTCAACCTTTTGAAATACATTTTTGGAAACATCATTGTTATTGTTTTTATTATGCTCTTTCTTTCTTTCTTTCATTGCTAAGGGACTAGCATAATGTGTGGGATGAGGTGTGATTAGTGCTCCAAAAAAGTGCTATTTTGAGTCCTATTACTCAAGGTTTGTTCAGGTACTAATCAACCGAATTAACCCGATTTGCACATTGTCCCGACTATTCCCATCGACAAGATTTTATGGCTAATTTTATAGTTTTGAAGCTATTAATGCCACCTATGAGTCGATCCAAGCACGTAGAATTCGAGTGGAACTCAGGATTGCAGATCTGAAATCAGAAGAAAAGAAGGAGCAAAAGGTGGCTGGCAAGGAGCAGGCGGGGTAGAAAGAAGAGAAGCTGAGAATATCGCACCACAAGGCGTAAAATTTTCGCACCGGTAGTGAATTTCGCGACCAGAGCAATTCTCGCACTGCTAAATTCTTCGCACTCCCTCGTGCGAAATTGCCTTCATGTGCACTGTTCATGTTTATGTTGACTTTTTTTGACTTCCCGCTGTCATCATTTTAGCTTTCTTCCCACTCGCCTCCCATTGTAATAGTATTTTCTTTTGGTTTTTGTATTTTGTAGAAGGGTCACTATAAAAGCCCCGTAAAAGCCTACCTAGCGTGTCCTTCATTAATAAAATTCTCAGGGAAGCTGCCTCCCGCTCTTTTTCCTTTTCTCATTTTCTCATTTTCTAGTATCCAAACACCCTCCAAGGATGACAACTTCGGAGGATGAGTCGCAAAACCCTTTCCTCCTTGAAGTGGGAGGCTATTGGGTGCAAGTAATCTCGAAAAGGCTACCGAGGCTCAATGTTTTTCACGCGTATCCACTACCGCTACGCTTCCCTTTTAACTTTAGGTTTTGATCCCTTTTGATTCACCTTGGATGGTTATTACTTGGTAAGCTTATGGGCTCATTGGATACTTAATGTTAGATCCATTGATGTTAGTTAGTTATCATTTATGAGCCATTGTAAGGTGAGCTAAGGTGACTTGTGTTTTAACGAATGAGAGCTTTAATGTGTCAGTGGATGCCATTTTCAAAGAGATTTAATGAGGGTTAGTTTTTATAGTTAAATGAAGATCCGGTTCGGGAGATGACTATAGGTCATCCTCCCCAACGCGAGGAAAGGACCTTGAAAACCCTCAGTTGCCCTAGGAATCCAACCCCAGTGACCGAACACTTCAAGGAATTCTATTTTACATTTTATTTTATTTAAATTTCAGTTTTCCAAACATTAAACCCCATGTTTTTACCAAAACCCCATAATCCAAATTTAATTCACCATTTTGAACTCAACTACACGTCATTTGTGCGAAGAAAACCCATCCCTGAGTTCGACCCTAAAGCCACTATACTGCAGTAACTTTGCTACGTGAGTAGGAATTTAGGTTACAAATATTGTTGATTCCGGACACCTACTGTGGCACGAATCAATGGGGCAGTACTGTTGTATGCCATCCTGAAGGGTTACATGTTCAGTGTGGGGAAAATCATAGAAAACTCAATCTTGAGTTATTACAGAGGTGGATACAGGGGACTAGTACCTCACCCGAATCGATCACTAGGCCGTATCCCGGGTGAGCGTGGAAGGAGACAGAGCAAGAAAACCGCCTAACTTCACCCCGACACTACTGTGAATCACTACAAGGGCCTAAGAACAGAGGATAGAGAGAGAAGCGTATATCGAGAGAGATAATGTGAGATGATGTAGAAATACATCAAATATAGATTGTTTAAGCCCAGCAACAATGGAGGTAAAGTATGGAGCCCACTCGAATCTCTCTCCCATAAGTGAGACAAGTCCATCGGGAGCAAGCTAGAAGCTCAGAGCATCAAGGTAAACAATGAAGCAAGAAATGCAAGAGAGGGATAAACAGTTGTAGATCTAACTCCAACTGAGAGATGAATATATGGATGCAGAGCTCAGAAGAAGGGAACATAAAATGGAAGAACCCCTAAAGCAGAGAGATGAAGAGTGGAAGAGCAGATGGGAAACAAGAGAAGAGAACTGAGTGAAGAACTCAGGGAAAGAGAAGATGCCTTCATCTCATATCAACTTAGGAGGGATAGTGAGCTAATAAAAATCATGAAGGAGAGAGAAGATTCCATGGAGAAGAACTTGCTGCAAAAGGCAGATGATCTTGGGTATCTGTACAAGGAACATTAGAAATAAATAAGACTTCTCATAGAGAAAATGGACAAGGAAATGGAGGGCACCCTAAACTATAGGGAAAAATGTTGGACTTAAAGCTTAGATATGATCAACAACAACTTGATAAAAATGTACTATGCCTAGGGTGAGTTTGAGGGAACCTTGAACTCTATTGGGTAGAGATAAAATGATCTCATCAAGCAAATGACCCTTTCCATGGAGTGGTCTACATTCAACAAAAGTGAAGAAGGCAGCAAGTCCAAGCAACCACAAGTCTAGATTCCTGAGGTCTCTCTTTCTGCTGCTAGTTATAAGTTTGAACCAGTGAATCTTCATTCCTCCCATAGGCATGATAGAAGAAGAAATAGCTTGCCCTATAGTTCTTCCTTTTTTCCCTCTTTGTAACCAGATGCCTTACACTTAAATACTTCAATAAAAAAAAATTTTGGGCAAAAATTGGTGTTTACTCTCATTTTTCATTTCTTATGTGTTTATTGTCTATTTCCTTTCCTTTATATTCAATAATTAGAAATTGATGAGATTTAGTAAATAGCTTTGCTAAATAATGAAGAACCCAGTTTTCTTGGTTTAAATTGTTGAATAGTTGTGAACTGTTTGGTAGACTTGGAATGATTGTGGAATTGAAATGTTGTTGTGTTGCTTCTCTGGAATTAAAATGGTCTAATGTAAATAAGTTTGAGACTTGCAAATAGTATAGCACATATTTAGGTACCAAACAAGAATTTGATAGATGAACTGGGGTAGATGCAATGAACTGAAAAAGAAAGTTGTGAATATATTGATGAATGTGTTGAACTTCGAGAATAAGGAAGATTGCAACCAATTGATGGAACAAATAAGATCTATAATTATATTTTGTAAACAACTTAGTTATTATGAACCCTGATAAACACTGCACATGGTCAAAAGTATCTCTAAAACAGATTGTTCTAAAGTTTAGGGACATCTTCTAGGATCAATCACAGTTAAATATCTAAATGTCCTAGAACTTGTTAAATTATTAGTCAAGGTGAAATCCTAAGAAATACCACTAACAGGAAGTGATATAGGCCATTCTTGGAAGATTGAATCTTTCAAAGCCTACCTTATTGATATTCATAAGCATACGCCTTAGTTCCTTAGTTGAGCTAATAGCTACCTCATCATTAACCAGCAAATGAAAAGCCTAGATCCTCCCTTGAACATAATCCTATAATAAAGAACCCTTATTTGCCCATATTAATGACAAATACATCAATGATGCAAGAGGAAAAGTTTAGGGGAATATTATTTCAAAGTACAAGGAAGGATAAGAAGGGTTGAGATAGAAAAATCAATTGAGATGAGAAAAGATGAAAAGAATGAGGAAAAGAAGCTGTGAAAAGAAAAGTGTCAAGGTGGAATAAGTTTGGTCTTGTAGCCTTCCTCCCTGGAACAATTAATTCCTTAGGGGTGTTCAACATCTAGTACTCTAATGCCAATTGGTATGGGAGTTACTGACTCAAAGTTCGTTAAGGGTGGTAGAAAGCTTAAAAGGGAAAAACATTGCACTATTTCAAAAACCTTGATAGAAGATGAAAAGTAAAAAGATTCTAAGATAAGGAAGAGAGTTTACAGTGTGAATGTGGTCAAGAAAAACACCACAAGAGAGAGTATGCAGAAAGATGTACCAAAACAAATGGGGAAGTTAGAGAGTTGACACGAATGGAAAAAATCAAGAATGAATATGAAGGCAGGTATGTCAAAGTGTAAATGAAATCTGGGTGAAATTGAGCCTAAATTGTCTTATTACCTACCCAATTACCTCAGCCTCACATTATAAGCCTAAAAGACCTAATTGATTATGAAGGTGGTATATGCTTACATTAGTGGACATTAATATGACAAACAAGCATATGAGACTTTAAATAATAAAGGAGAAGCATGTTATCTGAGTAATATCCTAGAAGATTAACTAATCTGCCAAGGAAGAAGAGAGAAGACCATCATCACACAATCACAAATCAAGGTGGAATAATTGAATTGTTTACACAATAGAAATTACTTCACTTTTAGTGAACTTAATTGAAAATCTTCATGATTCTAGATTGGAAACATGTTTAGAAATAATTTTACAACTAATTTATGTTACGTGCCAAATTGTGGATTCTACCAGAAAAATGTCCTTAAAAATTGAGAGCTAAATTGTTTGAGAATAAACAAAATTTTCTTTTCTTTGCTTGGGGATAAGCAAAATTTTAAGTTTGGGGGAATTTGATGAGTCTTAAACTGTGACACCCCCAACCCAAGACCGATGGGAGGTCAAGCGAGTCGCCACTGACCGGGACTCTTAACCTTTTCTTTCTCAGCCGACACTTACTGCTTCATTCATATATGCACAATTTCGTATTAACAAAATTTTACATATACATTATACATACCACCATAAGGGTATCTATTATATTCTATACACATATACTTGAGTCCCTTTACTTGTACTATTACAATTTCACTATTACAAAACTATACATATACTCATTCAACGAAAAATCAGAGATCGCGAACAAAGGCTGACGAGAACCTATCTCCTGAGATGGTACTGTGCCGCCGATGGATGTCCTATCCTCTCGCCTCTCCGTCTCCACTTCCACACCCGATTAAAACTCGCATGTTTTAGGCTTAAGGGGAAAATATATACGGAATTCACTCAATAACATCGCGATCGTCGCAGTCATTCAAATGCTTTCATATGTCTTTTACCCGTTTCTAGTCTTTTTCATCTTTCGCCTCTATGACTTATGACATTCATGTACTATTACATATATCATTTCTTATCCCGTACCTATATCATGTCTCCTTCATGTAGTGCTGTTTCCATGCTATACTATTCATTTCATATACGTTTTATCATATATTTTCTTATATGATTCGATTGTCATATACTTTGCATTTGGGCGCTTTCACTCGACTATAGAATCAAGATTCACGGATGTATTGTAGAGGGAACCTCGTCCCGCTTCATTCAATAGCAATGTGATTTCGCATTTAACAAGATGATTCACTTTTCACTATAGACTGACATCTGCGACAGATTCGAGAGGGAATCTCGTCATGTTTGTCATTCAGTAGCAATGTGATTTCACATTTAATGGTATGATTCACTTAGACTATAGAATTGACATTCACGACATATTCGAGAGGGAATATCATCATGTTTGTCATTCAATAGCAATGTGATTTCATGTACTTGCATATTTTGTCATATACTTTCATTTCATCTTGTACTGTCATCTTGTACTTCCTTATATTTTCATCTTGTACTTTCATATACTATACTTTCCTATGATTTTCATATACTGTGCTTTTCATATACTGTACTTCTTCATATGCTTCTTTCATATACTTTTATCTATCATATACATTTCGTAATATCGACACTTATTTCTCAGACTTGTATACTTTGTCATCACATAGTAATGCTATGCTTCTCATATCATATCATGTAAATTTTTATCATTTTCGAATCCAGGTGCATATACTTGTCATTTGTTTTATGTTTCATGCCCGCATAAACCCTAGAAGTGGATAAAGGAACTATATAAGGCCCCGACATGCTGTTATCATTGTACGAGACAATGACCATCTACATGTCCGGTTTGCTATCATCAGACGAGACAATGACCATCTATAAGGGTTCGATACGCCATATCAGACGAGACAATGACCATCCATAAGGGGCCGAAGGCTCTATACTGACCCTAAACGGGCTAACCGATCAAGATAGCCGCAGACTCGTTCTTCCTTAATAGGCATGCCCATCTATCCCTCTACCGTGCTCTAAGCGCGCATAATCCATTTTATTACATTTTTCTCGTACATATCTCATCTACATGAATAACTATTGTTATTATGTATGCCGTATGAGATATACAATTATTATTTATTTCATCCAGAATACCTTCACATATTTCTTAGCTTCGCATTGTTGTTCTCATATTTTTTACAATACGTATATTCATATATCTTTTCTATCATTTAGTTTTGTCTTCGTATCATATGTAATCCCTATCATATCACTTAATGCATCTATGCACTCTTGTATTCATATATATATTTATCTACTCATATCCCTTTATATCCTTTATGCATCATATCCTTTATGCGTTTCTATCATGATTTAGCTATTCATGTACTTTCTATATTTCTATCATGTATGCTTTTACTCATTCATGTGTTCCTAACATGTTCCATCTATTCGTTTATATATGACAATCATATACTCTTATATTCATATCATGTCATCTACTTGTAACATCTTGTATCTCGTTAAGTTATATCTTCATGATAATTTGATCGTACTCATCATCTTATGACATATATCTACATTCCTATATTTGCACGCTTTTCTTCAGATTTTATCAGACTGTCCTATCTCCCGTAGGAGCACAGAACATAGACTCTTCCTTTGATACTGTGAGGGTACTTTTCTTATCTATACTCTTTACATATCAAATCTATATATATTGCTATTTCTTGTTCATATATCTACATCTCCTTTCTTATCATGTATTCCAATTAACTTAACTAAGCGATTAGTACACTTGGTACAACACCAATTCAGACAAGATATGTGCACCAAATGGCATGAAATAACATATGGTTAGGATTCTAGACTCACGAGCTTCCATAGAACTAAGCAATACCCATAACGGAGTCCTAACGAAGGAGTTATGCAAGTCAGTAGTCGCGGAAAAATCAGCAACTGGCAAAGACCTCGCAAAGAGTGCCAGCAGCCCACCGGCTCTTTTTGTTATTTTCGTACTATAAGCTCAATATTATATCAAACTATATAGATAGATTCTAGACTCAAAGGGATTTGATAGAGTCCAAGAATACCCATAATCTGCAGAGTCCTAACGAAGGAGTTATGCAAGCTGCGTCGTGAAGAAAATCAAGAACTTGTAAAGACTGCAGTAGAGTTAAAGAGCAGCTACTGTCTGTCATTTTCAGATCCTTATTATAAACTCAATATTGTATCAATCTATATATGGATGGATTCTAGACTCAGCGGCTTTCCATAGAGTCCAAGAACACCTGAAACTGAGTCTCTGGACGAAGGAGGCGTGGTCGTCCGGTTAGAGAGGGTTTTGTGGGCTAAGAGGCATGCACCAGGTGTGAAACCCACGCAAATGCGTACCCGAGGGTTGCACCTATCTGTGCCCACAATAGAGTGGCTTCCACGCACCGACGCAATGAGCCCGGGCAAAATTGCACACGCTAATTCACCCGAAATGTAATGACCCGTACCAAATAATACAAGTTTTTAACACGTTTGACTAAGTTTGACTAAGTTTGACCAGGTTTGACCAGGTTTGACCAACACTTAGTATGTGGACCAAAGTTGACTTTTTCAAGGATGAATAATTTTGGGTTGACTAAGACACCATTTCGCAGCCCGCCGACAATGAGTTCATAGACGGGTTGAACGTCAAAATCCGACTTACGGATAGAGAGTTATGACCTTGGGGAGTTCAAACAGCAGCATTTTTATCAGTGTCCAAGTTGTCTTAAGTGTTTTACCTGAAAGCGACCCTAGGCCCTATATAAACATAGTTTTGCATGCCAAATAGAACCCTAGCCCCAACACACTCATTTTGAGCCCCAAAACTCGAGAGAAAACCCCAAAAACCCGAAAACCCGAACTAGGTCGTTTTGACCCATTTTTAGGCCGATCTGCCAAATTGGAGCGATTCCCGCCACCACCACCGTATTACCACGCCGCCGTGGAGGAGAGGACCACTGCACATCACGGGTAAAATTTCCCTGGCCACCACGGACGCTACCGATCGGGGTCGGTGATGGCGCGGCGGCCGCCACTTCGTCACCTGATTTTGGTGTTTTTCGCCACTCCAGCCGACCCATACCTCCTTCCCACCATTATCGACCTCCAACTCATTCTCGTGGCCCCTTTTCGCAGACCTCAATCGCTTGAAAGATACGACAAAACCAAGTCACGACCGCTGGATCGAGTTTTCCGCCACTACAACAACCTTCGACCGCTGCAAGGGCACTGGCGTGTTCCCGGTCTCGGGCTTTCCGATATATGGTTTGTGAATTTTGACACAAGTCATTAGTTTTACTGGGGTCATTTCAGTAATTAATGAGAAGGTTGGACGGAAATTGAGTACCAATTGGTCAAGTTTGGAAAATACATATTTAGTGAAATTGATGCTTTACACCATTTGGACGGCTCAATTTCAAGAAATTAGCTCCCATGAAAGCCCTAATTTTGAGTATCGGGTCTATACGGCACACTGTGTAATTGGGCTTGTCAGGGTCAAATTTAGCGGGTTTCATAGATCTAAAAATTATTCTAAGGCCTTAGGGGCATCAATGTTATTGGTTTCAGTTATTAGACTAAGTGGTGTTTATTTTATATTACGAACTCACGCGATTAGGAAGCATCCTGGGGGTAAGGGTGACGTCTGTGTGAGTGGTTTTATATGTTTTTAAATGTTTTTTAGAATTATTATATTGGTATGTATAGAATTATGGTTAATTATTTAATAAATCTATCATTTGATCGAATGGTTGGTTATGCATAAATAGAATGATCTGTTTTCATATAAACAAGTTATCATTTCATGTGAATTTTGTCAACATTTTTAATATTTGGAAGTTTTACTGAGTTCATGGATGAGTATGTGGTATTTAAATATGTTGGGTACGTGGATTAAGGTTTTAAACCACTTTGAAAACTTATTGTTTTAAGAAAGAGATTTTGAGATTTTTTGAAATGATTATAATATAGTATCGTTGGAAAGGTACATGTGAGTAAGGAAACGATTATATATTATTTCCACGGCCGTGATGTCGGGATTACGAAAGGTTATTAGTTCTGCGTGATGGTGGGTTGCAGATTTATTAGTTGCCATGTGATGGTCGGTTTTAGCAGAAGGTTTATTAGTTGCCACGTGATGGTCGGGTTTGCAGAAGGTTTGATAATTGTCACGTGATGGTGGGCTTAACAGAAGGTTGTTTGGTTGCCCGCGGAGGTGCTTCGTGGTCGGGTTTGCAGAAGCCGGTTTATGATAGGTATAGTGCGGTACATTGATGGTTTACGATTAAGGTATAACCATTTCAATATTTATGGTATGATACTTTCATGATTATTTTACGACATGATGACTATACATACTTTATGCTTTCGATTTTTAGGTTGTGAACAATTCAGGCTATAATTTTCTTAAAAATCATGTCGGTTAAATTTTTGAGCATGAAATTCATATTATTGGACTTGGGTAAAGTTGGGTTTTGTGAAATGTTTCTAAACGGGGAACCTTACAAAAGAGTGGACGTGAGGCCTTGAGAGAAGAAATGTTCAAAAATAAAAACATTATTTTCCTTATAAATTATGCCACTCAACCCGGGAATATATTATCTACGTTTTTTAATGCATTCACTGGAATTAAGAGGCGGTTTATGGGGCTACTGGCTTGATTTCGGCAAAAACTCTTTCTGCTACAAGGCTATGGTACTTTATCTCATCTGCACATCAAAGTTTATTGGACTTATTGCTCCTTTGTTGTACCCCACTGAGTCGCAAATACTCTTAGAATATGATATTAGTATTGAACTCATATGGTCCTTATTATGTATGTTTGTGGTTATGACCTACATTAAGTTAGACTAGATTAAGTGGATTTTAAAGTGTGTGTTGGATTTACTTTCTATATATTTGAGGTATTGTAGTGCGCATGTGTTTACTTTATGCTTTCAACAGGTGGGGTTCCATTGTGTATTTTTATGGATTATGGGCTGGGGACTTCACTAGGCAGGACCACTGGAGGAACCTGGGAGGGGTATCGGGTCGAGGTCTTGTACGAAATCATCCGAAGCAAGCCCTTGTCAGAGCCCTGATATCCTCAGTGAGGCCACAAAACATACCTGAAACACGGCACAAAACCATCCTACAATCAATCCCAATCACCAAAAGTAGGAATAAACGAAATTCCAAATCCATTACAAATTCTAATCCGTCCTCGAAGGGAAAGATTTCATAACCTAACTAGTAATCGCCTTTCTCGACACACACTCAAACCCTAGCTCAAGGAGGAATTTCATATAAAAGTCCACAAATTCACACTAACCCATAACCATCCATACAAACCATACAAAACTCTTAGTTTCCATACTCAAAACCATACTAATTCCTTACAAAAACTAGACTTCCTTACCAAAAATCATAGAAGTCCTTACTTAGTTCCATACCTTTATTTCTCATTCTCTTCTTCTTCTTCTTCTTCTCTTCCTTTCTCCCTTCTTCTCTCCTTGGCCTTCACGTTGGAGCTCTCAAATGTGAGACCAAAAATGAGATATTTTTGGTCTCATCTTCTTTTATATTAAAATTTTCCTTTTATTGCAATAGGGTCCTCGACTCTTGACCCGTTCATATCGACTTTCTATGCTATTTCTACAATAGCATACCCTCTTCTTCTATTATGACTTTCATATCCTTTTGACAAATTACAAAATTTGTCCTTGTGTCTTAATAAAATTCAGGGTTTCTCAATTTCCATGTTTCGCATTTAAATTACAAAAAATTCAAATTATGCCTACAAAATACCCTAAATATGCCGAAAACGATTAGGGAATATTTCGGGGTGTTACATAAAACTCATCTATGTTTATCCATTTTTCTAGCATAATTTTAGAAGTTTATAATTCATTTTAATGTTGAATTATGGAATATTCACCAACTTTTTGTTTTGTAGGTTTTTAATAAAAAAAAGAGACAATTCTAGCAAGAAAAGCAGAAAAATTGGCCAAGGCAGAATCCTCTGTCGCGACACAGTTTCAAAATGTCATGATAGAATCCTAATGGACGAACAAAAGTTATGTCGCAACAAGGATCAAGCTGAACTCAAGCAAGAAATGAAGAATGTCGCGACATAATTTTTTATAGAATGACTTATTTCTATCGCGATAAAGCTGGGGAAGTTCATAAAGAATAATGTCGCGACATTCGTAACTCATGTCGCGACACTGATCAAGCACATGGCAATGAAACTCATATCGGGACATCTCACAACTCTGTCGCAACAAAAAGAAGTGAAGATAGCATAAAAGCTCTATCGTGGCAGAGAAATTTTATGTCGCGACAGAAAATAGTAAAATAATGAGACAGATTAAGATAAAGTGCCTGCGACAGAATTTTGTATGTTGTGACAGATATTTTAGCTTATGACAAGACCAAGGCAGATTATATGTCGTGATAGAAAATTTTTATGTTGCGACAAACACAACATGAGGTTGAAGTGAAATCTGTTGCAACAAAGACAGCTACTATCACTACAGAAGTGTAGAAGAAAGACACAAACTTATGTTGCGATATAGTAAAGAAAACAATACAGAAATCTCTGTTGCGACAAAAGAAGATTATGTTGCGACAATAAAAATTATTAAGTAAAAAGATTTATCCGCGGCGAAGAATTTTTATGTCGTGCTGAGAAAATGGAAAGAATGAGACTGACGAAAAATATGTAAGTGACAAGACTTTAATGTTACCCAACAACTGATTCGATGACGACCAGGATCAAAGATGATTAGGTTGCGATAAAGAAAAAGTCTGTTGTGATAACAAACCTAAGCAACTGTGAGAAACTCTGTCGCGACAATGTTTTACTCAATTGCGACAAAGGTTGAAAAGAACCACAAAGAGAATGTCGCAACACTTTTTACTACGTCGTGACAATGAATGAAGAACTTAAAGAGCCAAAGTACATCACAACAAGCTGGAAGCTAGGTCGCGACGTAAAGAAAGTAGAACTTCGAGAAACTGTTCGCGACACAAAATTCTATGTCATGACACAAAAGAAACTTACAACAAAACTTCGATGTGACAAGAATTTCTTTGGTGTGACACACTATTCAAGTATTCAAGCTGAGGTATCCCGAAATTGTCGACTTGTACACGAACTTAAGTCGCAGATTCAAAGAAGAGCGCATAAAAATATGTCACGACACAAATTGCATGTCACGATATTGAAAGATGTTAGAAGATAAAGATAAAAACTTCATATCTAGATGGGAGCTTTCTATGTCGCGACAAAGAGAGAGTTACTCATTAGTATAATTTTTGGGGATCCACAATTAGTGCCTAGAAGTGTGGCCCATCATTTGAAAATCCATAAATAGACGCATCTAGGGCACTGTGCGCCCACTTCCTCAAAACCAAAAACTTCTAGGTAGCTGGAGATTTTTGTATATTATTTTTCTTTTGTTTTGTTTAGTTTTTAGAGTAGCATTTTAACTAGTTCCTTTTGGGATTGAACAGTAATCTGGTGTGAAGTTTCTATAACACCCCGAAATATACCCTAGTCGTTTTCGACATGTTTAGGGTATTTTGTAGGCATAATTTGAATGTTTCGTGATTTAAATGTGAAACATGGAAGTGAGGAAAACCCGAAAGTTTACAAGACACAAGATAAAATTGTAAATTTTCAAAAAGGATATGAAAGTCATAAGAGAAGAAGAGTGTGGGCTAAATTAGAATACAACATAACTTTATTTGCAAAAAGAGAAGAACTTAAGGACTAAAGGGAAATAAATGAAAACTTAACCCAAAAAAATGGGTTTTGGGAGCCAAACATGGCCTAAGGAGAAATCTTGGATTTAAGACCAAATTTGGTCTCATTTTAGGGGAGAAAAACGTAGAGAAGAGAAGGGAAGAGGAAAAGAGAGAAGAAGAGGAAGAGGAAGAGAAGAAGAAGAGAAGAGAAGAAGAAAGGAAGAGCAAAAAGGTATGGATTCTAACATTAAGTATGGAATTCCCTAAAAGTTTTGTATGAATTTCCATCAGATTGTATGGTAGTAGCTTGTCCCAATTTAGGGTTTTTTGGTAGGATTTCATCAACAAATTTTGAGTAAGGTTGAAGGTAAAACCCTGATGGTCTGAAGAATATGAGATCTCCCTTTAGGGTTGGATTCATGGTTTAATTAAAGTAATGGAGTTGGGTTAGAACAAACCCTAACTAATCACTGTGTTTAGTTTGTGTATGGGTTATGACCCATATTAGAGTTGTTTTAGGAGTAATTCATGAAGGTTTTTGAAGAAAGATATGTATTGAAAGATGATTTAAGTAGAATTGTGGTTACAAGATGAATATGGAGTGGTTTTGAAGTGTGTATTGATTATTGAGTTGATTTGGGTAGCAAAATATGGAAAAATGGGAGAAAAACCACCTTTACGAAAGTGAGATTTCGGTGGTACGGTAACAAGCAGTGGTACCGGTACCATAAGATGTACGTCAGGCTGATGGGTCTGGAGTCTGGAGTACCAGTTAATTTTGGACCATTGTTAGTATTTTGACCATAACTTGGTCATTTCTTATTCGATTTGAGTGATTCAAGTGGCTGGTTAAACTAAACTTAAATTAGAACAAAACATCTTGAAGTAGGTACCTTCAAATTCTGACTCTATTTGGCCCGAAATTCACTCAAAGTGGGGCTATGTTCAAGCCAATTTTTGCTATGTTTTGAACATAGAGTAGTCCCGGTTATTTGGGACATATCTTGAGTTTGATTAACTCCGTTTGAGTGATTCAGTTGGAGAAGAAGATCATGCTGCCAGCTTCAAGAATGTTACAAAGAACCAATGTCAAATATGGAGTTAAGACCCCTGAAAATGGGTATTTAAAACTGTCCCTAGTGTAATATGGGAAAAATGACTAGTTTGGCATGAAAATGTCATAACTTGAGTTTGGATGATTCAATTGGAATGATTCCAATTTCTAAGTACACTAGATTCATAGAGGAATAAGAATACGTGAATGAGGTATGAATACATTAGTATCATACCGTACAAGTATATGAGATGCCATATGCAACAGACATGAAACAGGAAAGATATAGGAAATGTAATATGTATAGATGTGTTCATGAAACATGAATATGATATGAAATATGAAAACGAACTGAAACATGAACATGAACATGAAAGGCAATATGTCATGAACATAATGGCTAAGAATACTTTATTATAGGATGGTAAGTTGCTAAACTCATATAATTGGGAACTACCCAAGACCAGATATTGAATGACATGGCACCTTTATTACGTGGGCTAGCACGAATAGTACTTCGGTACTCTACGATTGTGCAATGACACTCTGTCGTGCTTGACACATTAGATGCCCGGTGGTACTCTACGATTAATGCCCGGTGCTCTGCGATTAGTACTTAGGTACTCTCGATTAGTGTGAGCGCTCCTCGACCCCGTGTGACACATTAGTATGGTACTCTGCAGTTGAATGCGACGGCACTCGGCGGCCAGATGCCCCGGCACGTGGTACTTATGTACTCTGCGTTGGTGCGACGACACTCTCGTAATTGCCCGGCACATTGTGCTGGTGCTCTCACGATTGAGTAACCGGGCCACTCTCTATTGGAAAATGCCCGATTACTCTACGATTAGTCGCGACCGACACTCTCTGTCAATGTGACTCTGCTTTGTCTTCACGGCACCTCGATCTTATGTTGTACCTTTGGGTACTTGTGCTGTGTCCACTGCTATTTCTTATGATTGAATTGCCGGGTAGTCAAACAGTTATATGATAATGGACTGAAAAGAATAAGAATAAAGAAATGTACATTGTTCTGATCAAAATGTACCTACGAATTACCTTTATATAAGTATAAAGTTATTCAGTACCTCTGATTTCTCGTATCCCGATTAATTTATGTAGTACCTACGGGTACCTATTTATAAGTATAAGTTTTGTAGTACCTATGGGTACTTTTGTACAAGTAAAATCTCTGTAGTACCTATGGGTACTTCCGTATCCGAAATATAAGAATAAGATCCGTAATACAAGAATAAGCTCCGTAATACAAGTATTAGATCCGTAATACAAGTATAAGATCCGAAATACAAGAATAAGCTCTGTAACACAAGTATAAGATCGATGCAAGGCAGTGTAATATACGTAATACAGAGTATAGGATGCAATAGGAACAAGTATATGCTCCCTTTTATATTAATACAAGTATAAGATCAAGTAATACAAGTATAAGATCACGTAGAAATACAAGAATAAGCTTTGTAATACAAGTATAAGTTCCGTGAACAAATTATATGCTAAAGTAATACCGTATAAGATCAGTAATACAAGTATGAGATCGAGAAATACAAGAATAAGCTGCATGGCTTACAAAGAGTATAAGATCAGTAAGACGAGTATATGCTCTGTAATACAAGTATAAGTTCCGTAAGACAAGTATATGCTCCGTAATACAAGTATAAGATCCATAATACAAGTATAAGATCCAAAATACAAGAATAAGCTCTGTAATACAAGTATAAGTTTCGTTAGACAAGTATATGCTCCGTAATACAAGTATAAGATCCGAAATACAAGAATAAGATCCTAAATACAAGAATAAGCTCCGTAATACAAGTATAAGATCCGAAATACAAGAATAAGATCCGAAATACAAGCATAAGCTCCGTAATACAAGTATAAGATCCGTAATACAAGTATAAGATCCGTAAAACAAGGATATGCTCGTGAAATACCAGAGTATAAGATCTGAGAAGTACAAGAAGTATGTGTCTGTGAGGAGACTGAACAAGTATAAGATAGATGAAGTATGAGTATGTGAATATAAGTACTGCCTCCGTCTAAGTATAATGTATAGAGTTCGATTGCAGTATACGAGGAGATCTATATAAGAAGTATGTGTCCTATAGGGAGATAAGTATAAATATGTGTCTTCACAGGATCGAATAAGAATAAGTCTGCCATAAGTGTAAGATGCAGAGTGAGTATAAGTTTGCTAAGTATAAGTTCATCACAGGTATCACGAGAGATTTGAACAAGCATAAGTTTATTCTGAGGATAATTATGTATGTAAATGTGTTATATGAATTCATAAAGATCGATAATAATGCCCCATTTATATGTTTATTATGATTCGGTATAAATGCATGTGCTAGTATAAGTTATAAGATATGTTTCCCACTAAGGCGTAAAACATACGGGTTCTGTCGGAGTGGAATACGGAGGACATGTCTGCAGATCTTTCGCATACGGCTGAGCCGACTAGTAGGGGTTCATCACGGTGGAGTTACAGCTACGATTTGTAAATATAAAGAATCTGGAGTTTTTTGTATATGTAAATGGGACTTAGTATATGTGTATAGATTTTTGATGGACACCACTCCGGTGGTAATTCTTTTGTATATGTAAATGATTTTGTTATTACATAAATTGTTTGTATACCCACAAGTACAAGTTCAGCTCTGAGAAAAAAAAAAAAACAGGTAAAGAGTCCCAGTATATAGTCTCGCGCCTTGAACCCGGTTCGGATCCGCCATTCGGGTTGGACCGGGAATTGGGGTGTGATAGTTTCGAGCTAGGTTCATTGTAAAATTTAGTTTTTCATTACTATCTGATTAAATGAATTTAGAAATTTTCTAGAGTTCATTTATTTCAGTTCGTTTGCTATTTCAGTGAATTTACCTTATCAGTTAGTCACTGTTATTTGTGCTCCAGCTTTGAAAAACTGAGCTCTATCTAGGAATGGATCTATGTTGATTATTATTTTCTGCTAAACTTAAAAGGTCATAGTTTGAATTTTTGGATTTATTTAATTGGTATTGTTCTTGAAGCTAGTTGTTCTAAATATTAGTAGCTTATACCCAAAAAAAAGGATTGTATCTTGTTCTGATTTCCAAGAAGCCCTCTAAGTGACATAAAGATGGAGATTCTTAAGAGTATAGAGCAGTTACTTGGGGGTATGTTAGACTAATATTATGGAACAACTGAACTATGAAAAATCACTTAGATAGATCACTAACTTACTCATAGTGTAAGAATAGTTGGATGATGTATCAATTTAATTTATCAGAGGTTTCTCCTCAATATGATGAGAGGATCTTGATCCCGTGTTAGAATAGATCTAATCAAGGAAATAGAGAATCTTATCAAATTAGATGGATGAGTTACCAATTATATTGGAGAAGGCTTGTAATATCCTATCTATAGGGGTAAGAAGTCTTCAGTCCTAAGAAACGGGTATGAATTACTGAAAAGGGAAAATACCTAGATCTTAGAAAGAGGTTTCTATTCTACAAGTAACTGATTAGACCCATGTATCAAAAAGGAATATGGATCTCTAATTAGTGAAATGTGTGGTTTATGGAGGAAACCAAACTATACTACCTTGTATCTTTGACAAGTTCGATTTGAGCTAATGGTGAACCATGTGTGGAAGCGGAGTAAATTCATAATTATATATTGATCTATTTCCCAGTGTTACTTTACCTAGTGAATTTTCCAATCCATTTATTTGAATTCTTTTCATGTAGTTGTAGAAACAAACCATTTTTAACTTTGGAGTTCAAATGGTAAGGATCTTGAGTAGATGGGGTACTTGATCTTTAGATTTATCATCAATCCTCGTGGGAATGATATCTGGACTTTAATCTATTTTATTACTTGCAAAACCTATGCACTTGCAGTGATTTAGACCAAAATCAATTTTAATGGGTCCCTTTTTCAAAAAGGGCTAAACACATATTTTTATCAAAATTTAGTCAATCAAGTTTATGGCATTCCAACTGGGGACTGAAAAGTCTTTGGATGGAATTGTTACTTATTTCATCATATTTGGTCTATGTTTAAAAATCAATCAAACAATACTCCAAATCCTAGATGCTTGCTTCAATCCATAATTGGATTTTTGAAGTTTGCATACTTTACTGCCATCTTTGAATGTAAAACCTTTCGATTGTGCCATCCTCATATGGGTTTCCATTAAGGAAATTCATCTTCACTTTCATTTTCCATACCTCGTAATCATCATAGCTACAGGACTACAAGACTCACTTTGTAGGTAACAACATTACCTTCCATGTCTGTTTTCTTCTTGAATACCCACTTGCACCCTATGGGTTTTATCCCTTCGGGTGGGTCTACCAAAGTCCATACTTGGTTTTCCTACATGGAATCCATTTCTAACTTGATAGCTATTAGCCACTCATCAGATTTAAATTGTTTAGATATTCTTCATAGGTAGTTGGCTCATCATCCTTTATGAGCAATATCATCATTACTAATTTACTAAGGAGAAAACCACTCTCTCTAAAACAAAAGCGTATCTATGCTCCTTACGAAGCACGTGTATGGGTTAAAGTGCTCTGTATTTCATTTCTATGAATGTTAACCTCAAGTTCAGGTGGTTGATCTACGTCTATTTGAACATCTTGAACTTCTTCAAGCTCAAACTTACAACTCCTCTTGTATCTTGCTAAAACTCTTTCTATAAGAAAAATTAGTTTAAAAAACTTTTCTGTTCCAAGAGTTGTGGCGACCTCCCCATTGTTTCTTTACGGATATCTAAAAAAGAAAACATGTCAGAATTAAACTATCTTGTCTAAAATATCCTCTTTCACATAGTTGGACAACCTAGACTTTCATGAAAGATACAGGTTTCTTATTAGCAGGACCTATATCTCATAACCAGATGTTTCAAAAAAATTCAAACTTCTGATGGGACTAAATTTGGGATATAAACAGAGTCTCAAGTGAATAACCCCGGAGAAGGACTTGGGAAGATCACACTACCCATATAAAACTTCATATAATCTAATAAGGTTTGGTTCCTCATTTCAGGCACACCATTGTGTTGTGGCGTGTAAGGTAGATTCCAATAGGATTGTATCCCATGATAAAGAATATATTCTAGTAACTCCTGGCTTAAGTACTCACCACCTCGATCGAATATAAGTGTTTTAATACTTCTCCCAAGTTGTTTCTCCACTTCAATTCTAAATTCTTTGAACTTTCAAAGGCTTTTAATTTGTACTTCATAAGATATAAGTACCCATCTGGTAGAAAGTCCAGAGTAAAGGTAATGAAGTGAATAGATCACCTCACAGAAAAATGATTTATGTCGAACCACATCTATATGTATAAGGTCTAAAGGCCCACTAGCGCATTCACCCTTTTCCTTAAAGGATAGTTTGGTCATCTTGCCTAATAAACAAGATTGAATGTGTTATTCATACCATGATTATCATCCCATTTTCTATGCATTTTAATTATTTTGATGATGATTAGTGTTTTAATGTTTAAATGCCTCATTTGAATTAGGTCGTGACTTAGTGAAAATGAACAAAAAACGACTTAAATTTAACTTGAAAGAGACCGAGCCACCACACTACGACTTGGCATCAGAATCTTTTATTTTTTCCATGTTAATGGTTACATCAATTGGCTTTACTCCACCAAAAAATTTGTTCTACACTTCTCAAGCTTTCAAACGAGTCTAAGATCAACCAACTCAAAGTTGAAATGAAAAAGAAATGGCCTCGTTGATGAGCTTAAAAGTCATCTATTTTTAGTCCATTTTTCTGTTTGATTTTAATGCAAAAAGGAATAATTGAAATGCAGAAATATTAAGAAACTCACCAAATTTGTTATTTGCAGGGAGTATAAAGAAAAGAAGAAAATCGTTGGAAAAATCGACGTGGCGGAGTAATCTGGGGAAAATAGCGATGAAATAGAAAGCAAGCGGTTGAGATTAATGTTGCAGTTTTGGGGGTTGCACAGTCCAGTATGAGGTCGCGACATCGGGGAAAATTAGGAGGAACAATCTGGTGCGACAAGGTCTAAGATAAATATTTGAAGATTGAGTAAGAAGACTTAAGTTGATGTGCGACATCACTGGCATCGATTGAAGGCGTAGATGAAACTTAAGGCGGGCGCGACCGCCAGAACCTGATCGAAAAACGCGAGCCATAAAAGTGATGTCGCGACAAAGAGATTGATGTCGCGACATCGGGAGTACTCCGATTGAGACACAGTGGAGTATAGAGTGATGTCGCGACAAAGGAATTGATGTCGACCAAGCGGAATTCGGCAAGTGAAAACTCGGAGCCATAAGGCGATATGCGACGTGAGATTGATATCAGCGACACTTGAAGCAATCGAGTGGAAGCTGTAAGTTCCTTAAGGCGATGTCGCGACAAAGACCCAAAATGTGAACAACACGGCGACCGCAAACACATGAGATGTTGTCGTGACAAAGAATTGATGTCGCGCGACGTAAAGGCAACCAAGTTGAAACAAATGGTAACAAGATTGAAGCATGCGTGTCCGGTTGATGTCACGACAATAGTTTCATTGTCGCAACATCGAGAAAGCTTCGGTTAAGGGATTCTGAGAACGCGAAACATTGTCATGACAAAGATTGATGTCGCGACATCAAGTTCTGGGTTATTGACTCTCGAAGGTATAAAAGTGATGTCAGCGACAAGGGGCCAAATTAGCGACGTAGGTACTATCGATTGAGCTGCATAGACTTAGAAGTTGATGTGACGTGAGATCGAGTCGCGACACATGGATCGTCTCGTGAGGATTTGAAGTCGCGACCCGAACATTAACATCGGCCGATCCACTTGGGGAAATCCACAAAAGGCTGCATTGGGATTACGGGGGCCCCAGGCGAAACCTATAAATACGCGGCTACCCGGCTCGTAACGGAGCTTTAGGCGACACGGGCAGAGTGCAGGTAAATTTGAAGGCTCATTTTCTTCTTTCTTTTAGTTTTTCTTTTCTTTTCTTTTCTTCAATGTTGATAGTTAGAGATTAAGATTAGATTTATCGTTTTAGTTTCGTTTTATTTTGGAGCTGGATGTTATCGTTTTGACGAAGGCGAATGCGAAATTCAATTCTTTTCAAATTACTACAGGAATGTTTGAGTTGGGACAAATTTACGGAATTCGGCTCCTCCGGTTTCATGAAGCCGGTTATTCTTATGATCGGAGGAATCTTTGTAGTGTGTAGTCGTGGTGAGGAACTCGGCTTCCGGTAAGTGAGATGCTATTGTCGAGAAATTATCTTTCTGTGTGGTTGTTTCCGTGAGTGCGAATTTCGAGTTTATGAATTTACTTTCGGTTATGGGTTTAATGTTTTTGATGCGAATATCAGTTTCTTATACCCGTATTAAAATTGTTTCATTGCCTTGCTCACGATTTCAAGGAGATCCTGCAGTGACACCATAGAGATGACAATCACCGGGAGTTATGAACATTTCTTTGAAGGTATATTAACCTGCTATTAGAGATCTAATGAGCACTAACAGGATTTATTTGATAAATCCTCTTCTCACTTTGAAATCAAGAACGATTGAATGAGTTATCAATTTAAACAAGCGAGTTCACCTCGGTCGAATAGTGAAATAGAAGCAGGTGTTCATTTGTGAGATCTGTCGAGAGAGGGTGATCTATTCTAATTTTGAGGAAGAGTAACACGGAAGTTGTATATCCTTGTAATGGGTAACTTGCAGGAGCTAAGGTTTACCAGTCCATAAAATGGAGTATGAAGTATTATTGCAAGAAAAATACCCAAAATTAGAAGTCCACACATTAAAAGTAGTTATCTCATTCCACTGTGTTAAGGGGATCGGGTAAAAAAATTAGATAATGAAATGTGGAGTGTGGAGAGATCGGTATCTTACTAAACGCCTTGAATGATTTTAAAACTACGAAATACACGAAACATAAAATTCGCAGTGTTAACAACGGGAATTGATACTTCACAATAGCATTATGTGATCTTAATGTGTACTCTAAACGATAATTACTTTCGAGTTTCCATTTATTTTCTTAACTATTAGATTATTCATTATTCTTCAGATTGAGTTTATTCGATTGTTCATTCTTTTTATTATATACTTGTATAATTTACGACATAGGCCCCGGAACACGATATCATTTATAGTCAAATAGTATGAAGCAGGGTAGTCGAATTGGTTGATCTAGAATTCTTGAGATCTCTATTGGGATCGATATACGGATAAATCCAGTTTATTACTTGTCGACACATTGCACTTGCGATATATTAGACGAAACTTGATATTGAAAATGATTTACTCACAGGTGTTTTGGTCTAGTCAACAAGATACATAGTGCAGATTCTTGGGGTTAGACAATAGTCCTTTGGTAATAGTGTCATAAATTTGTATATGTCTTGTGGTCTTAACAAGTTTTATGGCGCAGTTCTTGTGATCAAAGAATTGATGCAAATCAATATTCGAGACGAAGAAGGATTACTAATTTGGACATTTTGAAGAAAAAAGAACAAAAATAGCTTTTCAAGCGTGGTTATTTTTAGCCACTATGCTTTAACAAACACATATTAAAGCTTCTTTGTTGACCAAATAATCTGTTACAATGTAAGTGTGTTTTGATTTGAGGTTAAAATTTGTACACAGGAAAGCGGGCTCTTGATAGTTCCGGTGACACGGGTTAGAGAGGACACTCAAACTTGAGAAAGATCAAAGGAAGCGACTTTCAACCATGAGCGGAGCGAGCGGGATCGGGATGGGGTACATATAGAAGAAGCTAGAAGACCTCAATAGGCGTCTGATGGAGGACTTACGGAATGATATACAGGGATGAATACTCGTGTCAGAACACTGACTGCCGGTTGATCTTTAATATTTTTGAAGCCTGAAAAACTTAGCCTGCCAGCGTGACGTGGTCAGCAGCATCGATTCGCGAAGTCATCCCGAAGACCCAAGCAGGCACACAGGAAGATTTCTCGAGGATGGCTATCTGATGAAGTTGAATGGGGTGAGACAGAGTAAATTGCGCCCATTCGCATTCTCTCTAAGGGCATCTGGCCCGGCTACATGGTATGAATCCTTACCATGGATTCTGTTGATGCGGGAGGGAGTTATTCGAGGCTACTTAGGTAGATTCTTTTCCCAGGCCCCTCACCACGCGAAGAGGGAATCCATTGTGTTCCAACGGGCGAATGAAAACTGTATGTAGCTTGGAAAGATTCAAGCGGTTCTTGAAGATGTCCCGATGCATGGGATAGATCGAGACGCTCGGATGGACATTGTATATCATTGCCTTTCCGGAGATATTTCTATCAAAAAGGGATCATTGATGCTTCATCTTTTGGAGCATTCAAGCGAAAAGAGTCTTTGAAGAGGCAAAAGTGATTGAAGACTGGCTAAATGTAACATGAAAACTCCTTCTTAGCTTTCAAAGGAAGCAGTGAGAGGAAGGGATCATGGAGGTAGTGAATGGCGGCCAGTGAGTGAGAGTTCGGATGCCATTATGCATAGGTTGGGCCGAAGCAAGAAAGAAAGACACACCCAGCGCTCATGAAATAGGAAGCCCGATTGAAAGAGAGTTATAGAGGGTCTTGAGAGGGTAGCGAAGAACAATTCTATGATCTTTGAAGAGGTTGTTATACGGGTCAGACGAACTACCATTTAAACCCGATACTAACACCTTGACACATTATCACCAGCAGCGAGGAACCATGAGGAATTTCTCTTATGGTGGAGGGCTTCACAAGGCTGAGGCATGGGCGAACCCTCACGGGGTTGTCCATGATACCAAGGAGTTCGGCGGCAGCGGCAAGGAGAGAAATGAGGCACCAAGGGAAATGAATATCGGGGTCGGAGGAGGGCTGATCTTTTGAAAAACGAATCTTTGCGATTCATGGGGATAATAAGAAGCCCATTTAATCTCCGTGAACAAATTTGCGAGTTGGAAGCTTAACTACCAATTCATCAAATTTTGAAGGAACACCTGTGCATCCTGAAGAACACGGAGACACAAAGTGGGGCGGTGGCCTAACCACGCAAAACCGGAGGAAGATGCCTTCCCAGTGACACGAGGAAGAACCCAGGCATGGTGTAGGCTTAGGAGTGGGAAGGAATTAGAAGAGATGAAAAGAGAAAATAGCCGACAAGAAAGAAAGAAAGCGAAGGGAAGGGTACTTGGAGAATGAAAAAGAAAGAGTAGAAAGGAAGAACATCGGTCCAAAGCACAGTCCCATTTCATGAAGCTACTTGAAGTCAAGGATGGAGGGGCTTGGGTTCTTAAAGGTTTGCTTGAAAACTTTCAGGAAAGTGGAAGTAGTATGCAACTTTTCTTGAAGTGGTAACTCAAATGCCACTCTAATAAATTTCTAAAAGGACATCTTGACGAGAAAAGAAAAATAGTAAGGAAGGAATGAGTAGTCCTCACTTTGCCACTTGCGGTCTGTGTCGAAAGAACTACCAGTAAAGATGAAAGACCTAGGGAGCTTCTCGATTCCTTGTATTGTTGGAGGAATTAAATTCCAGGAAGCTCTACGTGACTCGGGAGCTAGTATCCAATTTGATGCACACCTGCTACATTGCCCGAAAACTAAGTTTGGGGAGCTTACTCCTGGCTTGTTACTCTTCAAATGGCGAGACGGATCGATGGTAAGAAGCTTGAAGGAGTCATTGAAGATGTGCGAAGTCCTTTGTTGGGAAGTTTGTTTCCAATTAGACTTCATCATTCTAGACATGGAAGAAGATTCACAAGTACCCTGTTATTAGAAGCCATTCCCAACTCACTGACATACTGTTGTTGACATGCGAGGAGTTCTTACCTTGAGGTTGGAGAAGAAGCGAGTTGTTTTAACTTGATAAAAAGTATGAAAAATATAGACCGAGGCAAGGGAAAGTTGCAATGTAGGCGATTTTGTCTATACTTCCGATCGATGTTAACTTGATGATTGTAACACTCGGTTTTTATCAATGAAAAGATGAATTCCAGTATGCGAAGATGTCTATTACGAATTTCCATACGGCGATTTCCATTCTATGAAAGCAGTGTTAAGCTTGAAGCAAAGCGAAACAATAATGGGGAAAATATTGACAAAGAGAAATTCATCAGATAGTCACGATTTAGATTCAGAGGTGTAATCATTCAAGTATACCTTAAGTTGCAAAAGTGATAATCATTTGACCCGGTTCATTGATGATGAGGAACAAAAGATTGCTGAAAATATTAAGGCTTATAAGAGAATCGCTAGAAAGCAGGATAATTGAAGAGATGAAGGGTATCAGTCCATCCATTTGCATGCATAAGATTACTGTGAAGAGACTTCAAAACCATCTGTGGAACACCAAGGAGACTGAATCCAGTGATGAAGGAAGTAGTCAGAAAGGAGGTACTCAAATTCTTGAGATCTTGGTTTATCTATCTTTGTTGAACCGGTCACTTAGGTGCGCCCGGTCCATGTGGTTCAAAGAAAGGGGGTTTCTTGTGATCATGATAGAAAAATGAATTGATTCCAACAAGAACAGTGATAGGATGGAGGGTATGCATTGATTACAGGGGAAGGCTGAACACGACCACCCGGAAAAGATCATTTCCCTTTGCCGCCCGTTGATCGGATGTTGGACGGGTTAGCGAGGACACCCTCACTTTTGTTTTAACGGATGGGTACTCGGGGATATAATCGGATTACTATTGCACGAGGATCGAATGAGACCACGTTCACATGCACTATGGCACCTTGCCTTTAGAAGGATGCCATTTGGGCTATGTAATACTCGGCTACATTCGAGAGGTGTATGATGTACACATATTCTCGGTTGGTTGAAGAAGTGATGGAAATTTTCATGCTGGATGATTTCGCGTATGGATCCGGCTGATCGATGTTTAAACAATGCAGAGCTTGATTACTTAGATGCGAGGCACAAATGACTAGCGAATTGGGAAAAATGCCATTTATGGTGGCCAGGTATTGTTCTTGAAACGTAAAATTTCTGCTCTTGATTGAAGTTGACCGATCCAGGTATCCATTATCGAACTCTTGCACCCCACCACAGTAAAAGGGTAAACTGCTTGGGGCATCTTTGGATTTTGGGAGATTCATCAGACTTTTTGAAATAGCGAACCATATGCAGTTACTTTGGGAAAAAGATCTGAGATTCAATTTGATGACTCACCTGGGATGCTTTTGAAGAAATCTCAGATCGAATTAGATGAGCACACACATAATGGCACGCACGAATGGTCGGGGATTTGAAATAATGTGTGATGCAGTGGTGGCGTTTTGCCATGAATTTGTGTTAGGGCAAAGAAAAGAGAGTATTCGAGGGCCGTATACTATGCTAGTAAGACCTTATTGAGCTTGCGAAGAGAACTACTCGACAAGGCGAAAGGAGATGCTAATACTTCAGTATTTCTTTGTGAAAAATTTAAATGAGTACATTTTAGGATCTCATGTGTGAATTCTGCGATCATACGGCGATCAATCCGCGATGTCCAAAAAAGAGGAAGCTAAGTCGGATTGATAAGGTGGGTGCCTTTCTTGTTGCGGAGTTTGATTTGGAAATCAAGGATAAAAGGGATCGTAGCTTGATGTGATGGCTGATCACTTGTCAAGGCTGTTGATGATGAAGAGGAAAATGTGATGTTGCGAGAGAACTTCCCGGATGAGCAATTGTTCAAAGTTTCCTTCCAAGCTGGTATCTTGATATTGTGAATTATCGGCTTGTGGAGTAATGCCTTCGAATTGACTACCAACGAAGAGAAACTCGAAGCGGCTTGACAAGTATTATATTTGGGATGACCAGCTATTATTGAGAGATAAGGCATGATAATAAAGAGATGTGTGCGGGGAAAGTGAACAGAGCAACATTATAAATGAATGCCATGCATCACCATATGGGGACATTTTTAAGGAAAAGACGGCATGGAAGTAGCAATGAGTTTTATTGGCCTACTATCTTCGAGGTGTCTTGAGTGGGTTAAATTGTGTGATAGATGCCAAAAAGATTGGAAATATCGGCCGACCGGGAATAGAAGTACCCCTCGAAAGGTATTGTGGTGATACAAATTTTTGATGTATGGGGAATAGATTTATACAAGGACCCTTCCACCATCATTTGGAAACCTATACATACGCTAGCGATGGTCGTTCAAATGGGTGAAGCATTAACTTGTCCAAGGAATGATGCTGTAATACGATTGTGAGTTTTCTTGCAAAAAGAATATTTTGGCTTGATTTGGGCAGGAACTATCATTTAGTGATGGGGGAACCCACTTTACCGACAAAATGTTCGCGAAAACTCATGTGGCGGTATGGGATCGAGCATGTAATGAGTTTAACGTATCCCGGACCGATGGACAGCGAAATTTCCAACGGGAACCAAGAAAATTCTGCTTGAAGAGCATGAGCTCGACGGGGAAGGATTGATCGCAAACTTGATGATGCACTTTCGAGAGCTTCTGAGGAATTTGCTACAAAACCCCCATTGGAATGTCCCCATATAGAGTCGTTTTGGTAAACCATGTCATCACCTCTTGAATTAGAATACAAGGCAATGTGGGCCATCGAAGTTAAACTTCGATTTTAAAAATTGCAAGAGAGAAAGATTGCTCATTACATCTGAATTGGAAGAAGCGAAATGAAGCTATGATAATGCTAGAATATACAAAGCAGGAACAATGAAATGGCATGATCGAGAGAATTTTGAGGGAAAAGAGTTCGAGGAGAGAGCAGGTGCCTGTTTGTTTAATTCTAGGCCCAGAAATTGTTTCGAGGGAAATTAAAATCGGTGGAGTGGGCCATACAGGTGGTGTCAAGTACTACATTTGGAAGCGATGACAACGGGGCGAAATCACGGCGGGAATTAGGTCAATGGACAGAGGTTAAAGCATTATCTAAAGCAGGGGAGAGAGGAAAATAGAAGAACTCAAGCTGGTTCTTAGGAAAAAGAAGAAGTACCTGGCAACAGAATCCGACTAAGGACTTCCCAAAAGGCCGGCGACTAATGGAGGCGACCCATAAGGATTTAATTTACGGTTTTAAGTTTTGAAATGCACTCTGTTTTAGTTGCTTAAATTAGGTGGATTTGTTTTATAGGGGATAGATTTGAATTTTTTAAGAAATCAATTAGTTTAATTGATTTTTCTTGAGATATTGGGTGGCTGCGAGAGTTCAAAGATACATGAATGTGAGCAATCCGGGAACAATTCCGTGACTGCGGAAGTCTGACATGAGAAGGTGTTTACATCCCTAACCCAGTGCAGCCCAGACATACTTGGGTGTTTGGTAAATCTTTGCTTGAGTACTTGATAATGTCCCCAAAAGGGTTAAGAGCAATAAGAGAAAAGGTTGTGAGGATCTAGTGGAGATTAAGGAGCTTGGGTCGCGCGATAGAAAGGTTATGTGTAACATAAGTGATATGCGACAAAACATTGATGGCAGTGACTGTTTGAAAGAACGAAATTGGTAGTGAGAAGGAAGAAGGTAAAATGTCGCTGACACCCTTTGTGAAGTCGCGACCCAGAGAATTATTCAAAATGAAAAAATAGATGTCGCAACGCAAGAAAATCAAGTGATTCCTAGAAAACCCTAGTTATGTCGCGACAAACTTAGTATGTCGCGACATAAAGAAAGACGAGTGCCACTCACTCACTTTAAAAAGCCCTAAATTCAATGATCTCGAATAAAGAGCGAAAATTGAAGTCGCGCGTGTTCTAATGAAGAGCAATAAGATTAGCCACAAACATTGATTGAATTGCAAGCTGATGAAACTTTCTCATTCCTCGAACCACATAGTTATTCACGCTTCTTCCTCCTTACGAGATCTCTGACCCCTGAAAACCAGCTTTGAGCCTTAAGAAGCATAACCGTTTCCAATGGTGAAATTCCCACTCTAGTCCACTAACCTAAGGCAGACGAGATTATGAGGGAACATGAACAACGAAGAAAGAAATTAGCGAAGAGCAGTTAGATGAGATTCGTCGGGAAACGAGCGAGGAGGTGCCACATCGCGAAACATAAGCTCGTGACTTCTCGAAAGAAAGAAGCCGAAGGAAAGGAAAGATGAGAGAGAAGAAGAAGAAGAAGTAGAAGATTTCGGTAGTCGGACGAAGCGTACTCCAGTGGAAAAAGCCCAGCATGCTAACAAAGGGGGTTTGTCGCGAGAGAGGAGATTCAAAAATCTGATACGCCTTCGAGGAAGTGATGGGCGAGAGAGTGGGGAGAGTCTCTGCACACCAAAAATCAGGGTATACGGCACTGGTACGAGATTTTTATTCAAATTTGGTAGGAAGGAAGGATGGAGCGGTTTTTCGTTAGAGTGCGGGTTTCATATGAAGTGATATCAACGAGGAATACATGGCATGTGGTGCACAAACATGGTTCCAAATTTAAGAAACTTTTTGGAAAAACAGTTTTGGAAAGGTTGCCAAGAAGCTCACACTAATGTGGTAAGGTGCGGCTAAACCCAGCGAGAAGGAAGGGTAGGGAAACCGGTGAACGGGAAGCCCTAGCGAGGAAGCGAAGGTATGGTTTACTTCATTGTTTGGATTCCAACAAAACATATATGTGTGCATAGTGAGAGAGAAACGAAAGTTGTGTTCTTTGTATGCCATCCTAAAAGGATCTGAAGATCAATATAGGAGTGGTCATTGAGAATTCTATCATGAAGGGTATCATGAAGGGAACAAAAGGGTCTTATTCCTCACCCGACCAACAATCAGCACATTCTATGTTTGAAGGGTGGAGATTGAAGGAATATGGGAATCGGAAGAGAAAATTGCCCACGAAGCTTCACCACTCCTTCGACGAGGGAGTTAGCAAAGGACCCGAAAGGAAACGAGAGGAAGAAAAGGGGGTCAGGTAGAAGAGATGAAGCCCAGCCCGGGAAGACCGAGAAAGGAGACTAATAGGGTTGTGGCGATCAAGAGGCGGAGCAACGGAAAACTCACGACCTTGATTTCATTTTGCGGACAATGAAGAGAGGCGGGATGAAGCGGCCCCGATATACTTCTCCATTCCCTTAGCGGTTCTCTCGCAGTGAGCGAATTTCCAACATGGAGAGAAGCTCGAGGGCCTGAGAAACGATTCGATGGAGCTCACCGATGCCATGCAAGAGAATGGATGAAAAGGAAAGGAAATTTGGAACTAGCGGGAATTCGGAGAAGGCATTTATGAAAAGAATTGAAAAGAAGAGAGGCTGAATGAGTGGGAGGAAGAGCTAAGCAGGAGGAAAGGAGCATGAGATTGAGCTACAAAGAAGAGAGAGCAGTGGGGAAGAATTTGTGAGCGGAAGGGAGGGAACATATGAGAGAAAAATTTTGAAGCAGCAAGGGGAGGAATTTAAGAAAGAAATGAAGAGGAAGAGATCCATGATACATTCTGGCTTCAGGCTAAGAAGTCATGAAGCTTTTTATAACAATCGGTTTGGCGTGATTCTCAAATCCTAACATTGATAAACAAAGAGATACGAAGCGAAAGCTAAATTTGGGGAGCAAATCAAGGGCTTCAAGTTCCTATACAAGTCTCTGAAGTTTTGAAAATAAAGCGGATGATAAGAGCCAAGAGAAAGCGAAAAGGATCACTTAAATCTATGGCGAAAAGAATGTTTAGAAAATTTGGATGCGATTAACAATAATCTCTCAAATTTTTAGAGGTCATATTGAAATGGAAATACAATAGATAGTTTAGGAAGAGGCGAGGATGAGTTGAGCAAGGTTGATCTCTCTAATGAGATTTTCATTGAAGAAAACGAATGGAAACGAAGAGAAAGGAAAGAAGAGAATGAAAACCTCTAAAATTTAAACCATTTAGGTACAACTGGACCTGAATCCCCCAACATCTTGCTCTGGCTACTTGAAAAGAAAAAATAGAGCCTTCTGCATAACCTTCTTTACCTTCTTATTCCCATTTGGTGTATCAATGTTGCAATTGAATCGGAAATAAAATAAGAAACTTGAATTGAATTGTTGTGTACGTGCTATTTTGGAATTTGTTTGTTCAATGTTGTGTTGCTTTGTGGTTGCGCGGGTGGGGTAAAGAGTAGAAATTAAGTTCGGGAATAAAAGGCCCATTTAGAGATGTCATGAAATTTGAATTGAATGACGGTTAGATTAGGAATAATTTGAAATACGAGAAAAAATTGCAGGAATAAGGGCAAAATGAATAGGGTTTAATTGAAACCTGAGGGTACAAAAAGTTACTTAAGTCTACTTTGCTTGATAAGTCGGAATAGAGGAAAGTAATCTGATAGAAGGAACAAAACATATTTTGAGTTTGTGGTATGAACAATAGTCAGAGGAACTCATTTAGAATATGATTAATTCTTCCCTTTCGTCAAAACGAAATGAGTCAAGGTACCCATATGGTTAATCTATTGTTCAATCCAAATTCTAAATTTGTTAGATTATTGATTGAGGCGAAATCCTGGGTCTAGGTGACAAAGAGATGATCTGAGGCCATTCTTGGATAGTTTGAATGTTTGCAATCCCACTATTCCTTATCTTTGATGCATATACTTTAGTTAAATTGAGCCAACAAGCTTATTTTTAAAAAAAATAAACCAATGGAAACGAACTCATCCCAAGAAATCAATCCTTGATAAAGAACCTATGATTGCAGGGGTGAGGAGGAAGAAAAGAAATGAAGTTTAGAGGGAGTATATGTTTTTTGAGGCACAAAAAGGAATGAAAAGAAAAAAAAAAACAAAATGAAAATGCAATAGAAAGAAAGATTATAGGGATAAGTTTTATCTTGTGGCTAACTCTCTTGAACAATTAAGTTCTTAAGGGTGTTTCAACTTTAGTACCTAATGCCATACGAGGCAGTGGGAGCTGCGCGAGGAAGTTTGCTAAGAGTGTTAGAAGCCTAAAAGAGTTAAAACCTTTGCTATCACGAATGGTGACAAAACGAAAGGAAATTTCCCACGATTGGAATTACAAGTGAGAAATGGGGGCATACGGGTTAAATTGAAGAAATCAAAGAGATGGCCCAAACATGAAAGTTTAGGGGAGTTTATTAGGAAGACTACAAGAAAGAAAGGGCAGAAGAGGAAAGAAAAGGTTCAGGGTAATCTTAACCTAAAAATTCCTTCCATCCTACCCATTACCCAAGCCTAACAATATAAGCCCAAAAGACTTGATTGATCTTGAAATACAGGAAATCCTACATTAGTGGAGATCAATATGAAAAACAAACTTATAGGTTGGAAATATGGAAACAATCAAAACTATATGAAAGACTTTAGGGAGTTAGTGACTAGAGTATGAAGATGAGAAAGGAAAACAATTTATTTTTCAACAGGGATCTAATGATTATGTTGTTTGTAAAAACAATTTCAACAGTTTAGTTTTGTATACTGAAAGTAGAAACTAACCTTGAAGCTGGACTTGAAGCTAGATGTACGAAAATAATGCATACATTGTATTTCAATTAAATTGAATGCCAGCTACTTGAGCAAATCGAAAAATGTCCTTAAAAAATTTTTCTTTTATTTTAATTTAGGGACAAACAAATCTTTCTTTTCTTTACTTGAGGACAAAGCAAATTTTAAGTTTAAGGGAGTTTGATGAGCTTAAAGTCATCATTTTTTAGTCCATTTTAGTTTGATTTTAATACGAAAGGAATAATTGAGATGCATAAATATTAAGAGAGCTGCCGAAATTTGACTGCGGGAGTATAAAGAAAGAAAATGGAGTGGAAAAATGCACATGGCGCGGAGTAAAAATCTGAGGGAAAATAGCATGGCGAAATAAGAAAGCAAGCGTTAATTAATGTTGCCGGTTTGGGGTTACCTGATCCAGAAATTATGAGGTCGCGACATCGGGAAAATTGAAGGGAATTAATGCTAAAGTGTGACGGGATCCCAGATGAAGCATTTGGAGTGTAGAAGACTTAAGTTGATGTCGCTGACATCCCCAGTTTATGGAGTCGAAGCAGGTGGCTGCGTGAGGTGCTTTTGTGAGAACCTGAATCATTGCGACCATAAAGTGATGTCGCTGACGAGAGATTGATATGACATCGAGGAACTACTGCGATTGAGACTGTGGGTATAGAGTGATGTGCGACAAGGAATTGATAACCGGCGACCGCGGGAACCGTCAAGTGAAAACTCGAGCCGCTAAGGCGATGTCGCGACGTGAGATTGATGTCGCGACACGAGCGGCATCCACGGTGGAAGCTTATAAGTTCCTTAAGGCGATGTCGCGTGAGATTGTGTCAGCGACAACCACGAGCGACCAGTTGAAGGCTGCAAACACATGAGATGTTGGCCAGTGACCAAAGAATTGATGTCGCGACATCAAAGAACAGCACCAGGTTGAAAGAAGCAATTAGTATATGAAGATTGACGTCTGGTGATGATTGATGTCCGCGACAATAGAGTACATTGTACTTAACATCGAAAACTGGAGTTGAAAGTTACAAGGAACATGAAACGTTGTCGAACAAGATTTGATGTCGCGACATCAGAACCATCGATTAAAACTGCAGGTATAAAGTGATGTCGCTGACGAGGGCCAAGATTCGTGACATCGAAGACATTAGAAGACATCGGTTTAAAGTGCATAGACTTAAGTTGATGTCATGACGTGAATCGAGTCGCGGCATGGATGACGTCTTCAGCGACAAAGGGATTTGAAGTCGCGACTGAACGATAACATGGGCGATCCACTTGGAAATCCTGAAAACTGCGTTGGATTGAGGTGGCGAAACCTATCGCTGCGACTACCCGACTCATAGCGGAAGCTTGGCGACACGAGAAGAGTACAGGTGGCGAAGGCTTATTTTCTTTATTTTCACTTTTAGTTTTCTTTTCTTTTTACTTTTCTTCAATGTTGATAGTTAGAGATAGATTAGATTTATCGTTTTAGTTTTTCGTTTTATTATTTTACGGGGCTGGATGTTATCGTTTTGAAGCGAGAAGGTAGATAAAAATTCAATTCTTTTCAAATTACTACCTGGAATGTTTGAAGTTCAGACAAATTTCTGGAATTCGGCTCCTCCAGTTTCATGATGCAGTTATTCTTATGATCAGAGGAATGTTGTAGTGTGTAATTCAGTAATTGAGGAACCCAGCTTCCATTAAGTGAATGCTATTGTCAGAAATTATCTTTCCTGTAGTTGTTTCCAACAAATTGCGAATTTCAGTTTATGAATTTACTTTCGGTTATGGGTTTAATGTTTTTTGTCCCGAATATCATTTTCTTATGCGTATTAAAGAATTGTTTCATTGCTCGATTTCAAGAGTCCTGCGAGTGACACGAGGAGATGACAATCACAGGAGTTATGAACATTTCTTTGAAGGTATATTAACGCTATTAGAATCTAATGAGCTTTGTAGGTTTATTTGATAAATCCTCTTCTCACTTGAAATCAGAGCAGGAGTTGAATGAGTTATCAATTTAAATAGCCCGGAGAGTTCACACTCAATTTGAATAGTGAAGCCAATCCAGAGTGTTGGCCGAGATCTAATCGAGGAGGGTGATCTATTCTAATTTTGAGAAGAAGTAACACAGGTGTATATCCTTGCTTGGCCAGATAACTTGGGAGCTAAGGTTCTGATCCGTAAAATGAGTAGAAATGTGCAAAAGAAAAATACGAATTAGGAAGTCCTTTGTTAAAAAGTAGTTATCTCATTGTATTCGAGAGGATCGGGTAAAAATTAGATAATGAAATGTGGAGTGTGGAAATGATCAAATTGTGCTACTAAACGCGCTTGGGCTGATTTTAAAACCACGAAATACAGAACAAAATTAGCAGTGTTAACAACGAGGAATTGATACTTCACAATAGCATTGATCTTAATGTGTACTCCTAAGCGATAATTACTCGAGTTTCCATTTATTTTCTTAACTATTAGTTGTTCATTTATTCTTTAGATTAGTTTGTCGATTGTTTAATTCTTTATTATATACTTGTATAATTTACGACTTCTTAAGTACGGAATACAATGTCATTTATAGTCCAGTAGTATGAAGCTTGGTAGTCGGGGTAGTTGATCTAGAATTCTTGAGATCTCTGTGGGATCGATATACGGACAAATCGATTTATTACTTGTCGGCACGTGCACTTCACGATTATATTGAGCTGAAACCAATGTGAAAATGATTTACTCTAGGAGATGTTTTGGTCTAGTCAACACTCGTGAAGTCAAATGGAGGATTTTCCAAAACACCACATGTAGCACCCCCCAAATTTTGTGAATTTTTAATCTATCAAATAGCCTCCAATGACTCCAAGATTGATATGGATGGATTCTACTCTCTCTTATATTTCTATGGAGACAAAAATCATCATATTTGGGGGTTGGATAAGAGAGTTATGATCATTTGAATTCAGGAGGTCAAAGTAGGATCCCATGTTGTGACATGGCTTGAAACGCAACAAAACTGCTGAAATCTCCCATGCAGTCTTATCGCGACATGGCGATGTTGGGGGCCCAAAAATGAGTATTTTGACCATTTTTCAACCCTTTTGAGGCTCATTTCTAAGACACTATAAATATATGTTTTTAAGGTAAGTTTTGAGGGAGGAGAACACCCTACCTAGGGTTTCTCACCTCTCATTCTTAGAACAACCTAGGGTTAAGATTTTTGGTATTTTTGCTTGGATTTGAAGACATTTTTGAAGAGTCAACCAGCTCAAGGATCTCTTGCAGTTGGATCAAAGTTTTGAGAGTTCTTCATCATAGATTTTGTTTTGTATCTCTAACTTTGATCGTTTTTCTCATCTCTCTCTTGATTATTGTTGAAATATACATGATTTTGGTAGATTTGAGAGCTATAATGAGTAGCTAAAGTATTCTCCAGGGTTGATTGTTAAGATTGATGTTTGATTTATATCATTTTTAGAATGATTTTGTGAATGTGCGCTCATGTTGATGTTAGTTGGTGTAGAACTTGGATTATTATAGTTTCTTGCAATTAATGTGTTGGGAAATGTGTGTGAGACCTGGTTTATGAGAGACTCACTTAGGGATTCCGTAGTGACAGTTGGAAATCATCCCTTGGTCCATAACTATTTCATTCCAATGTGTTTAATTAAAGAAATCAACTTAACCTAATTAAAAAATTTCAGGGAACTAGAAATGTCTAGTACTAAATGGATTTTATTAAGGTGAGGCACCAATTCAGCAATGTGTGAGAACCGTAAAGACTTAGCGGTGATCGGTTCGAGCATAGTTTGGATAGTTCTATTGTAAGGACCTAGTAAGACCTATTGACACCCAAGGAAAGAACCGCCTTAGAAAAGTACCACATTCAAGGACCTAGCAATGAATAAGAAGTTGGTGTGAGAAACTAAGGGGAGACACGAGAGTGTAAATCTCATATCCTGTTCCTTGAATCAACATAAGTATATGTTCACTTAACTCGTGCTTAATACATATAAATTAAAATACATCAGTTGAGACAATCAACCTTAGTATTTTTCACGGTTAAGTTCATTCTCCAATTTTGATTCATTCCTTGCAATTGAGCATTAATCTTTCCTCTATTTTTATTTTATTTAGTTTTTTAAATCTTCATTATCAAACCGTTTTATTAGCTTAAAGAGTGAGAAGTTCAATTAAGCTGGGTATGACATTCAGAATTCTGATTCCATTCCTTGTGGGGTCGATATCCGGACTTTCAAATTCCCTTTATTACTTATCGACCCGTACATTTCTTGAAATCTGAGTGTTTGAGGCACTTTTCCATCTAAGTTTTTTAGTGTTTCCAATTATTCATCTTCTCTAACCTATAGAAAATGTCAAACAACAAGTTTTTGACATCGTTACCAAGGAATTGGCAATAGGTTGATTGATCAATATTTTGATGAAAGAAAGTCTTGCTACTTTAAGCATTTTGTTTGTTTTCTTATTTTCAGTTGTTTATTATTTTTGGCTAGTTTACTTTTCTTTTTTTTTCTTTTTTTTTCTTTTTTTGCTTTTGTATTTTTTATTGTAGGTGTTGAGCATGAATGTACAAGGTAGAAAAAGATGCGCTTTTCTCTGCATTTGAGAATGAACTTGATACTCTTACAAACCTCATGGACCAACGAATATCATTTATGCAAGCATAAGCCTCTATGAGCCAACAAGCTTTTGATTTTGGAAAGGTACATTATCTCAACTACAATGGGGTCATTTCTTTCAACCCAGCAATAATGTGCCAAACTACTATCATTTGAGTTAGAGGACATATGAGGATTTCTCCTATGGGAATTCAAGTTTTCAAAGTCAAGAAAGGTTAGGTTCCAACTATGAAGAACAAAGGAGGTGATCGTCTTTTGAGGAGCAAACTCTTGCCTTATTGGATGAGATGAAGAATAGTAATGAAATGCAGTTGTCCAACTTGGAATCCAACCAAGCAAACACAAATACTGCTTTAAAAAACTTGGAAACACAAATTAGAGATTTGACCCTTGCAATTAGAGAAGCAATCTTCAAGGCCACTCCCGAGCGACATAGAGGATGATGACATATGGGAGTGTGAAAGCGTAACTGTGAGCTTTAAGGAGGAACTTCCAAGCCCGACATTGGTTGAGAATAAGGATAATTAGATTGCTATTGAGGAAAATCCATTATTAGAAAATATGCAAGTTGAAGAGTAATATCCGGGGATAACAATTGAAAATGTTTTGGTTAGGCTTGACAAGTTCAATTTCCATGTGGACCCTACCAGATCCAGACCGACGTGACTCGCTTTTAAACGAAAATAAAATGTGGGTTGATTTTTTAGTTTTAGAAAATTCGTCCCTGAGGAGGAACAGTTTTTCTTTGGAGTCACCACTTACTTTTTATTTTCATTTTATAAAGGGGAAAACCAAGTAAGAACAAAAAACCCCTATGACTCCAGTATGGAAAAAGCGGTCTACGAAAAACTAGATTCTGGGTTCGGGGATCAGGTTACCTATCGGGAAGGTAGCTCATATGAGGTAGCACCCCTTTAGGCCCGGAACTCGATCTCTACTAGTGAATTGGGTATATGGGAGCATATGGGTCAAAGATCATATAGTCTCCTAGGCTAAACATACAACTTGGATCACACCAACCTAATTGGTATCTGGCAGTGGCAGAACATGACCCAAAAAATGGCGCGTCTTGATTACTGGCCACGTTACATCAAAGGTTAAGCGACAAACATCAACTGGCGTGCGACACTTTCGAGCCTGGCTTATCCATGTGAAATTCATTACCAAACATTAAAGCATACACGGGTCACTAGCCTTGGTGCGGGAAGGTTAATCAAATGCGTTTAGGGCATCTTTGTTCTCAAAATTAATTATCAAGCAAAGCAGCAAGAAGAAGCCATACATTGCATCTATAAGCCACTCATTGATACTACAACACTTGTCAACTATACAAACACGTATATTCATCTCAAAAAGTGGTCTCGATGAAACACTGATACATTGCAACCTAACCACCCTTTGATACATATAGACCCTAATTCTTACAAATCCAAAAATGGAACCACATTTATTAACCTGAACTAGAAACCCCATTTCAAACCCCGCGTAATACTATCTTGATTTAGGCGAATGGGGCTGGACCCACAAAGTTCACGGGCTTCAATTAAACTGAAATCGGACGACCCCTACAAAACCCGACAAATTGGATGATCCAGTTCCCCAACCAATCGATCCGGTTGAGAGCAATTCTAAAAAAATTTCAGAACATTCCTTATAGAGTAAGGAAACCAAAAAAACAAACGATGTACAATTCCGACACCGAATGAATGAGATTAACCCAAACAATGCAAAGTATCCTAACTACTATTTCTAAAAAAATAACCTAGTGAACCAACATATCAGGTTTTCGAACCAGTACAGCCGGTTGAGAGAAGTTATCAAAATTTTCAAAAACCTTCCTTACATATTCAAAAATCCAAAAAAACAAACGGGGTGCAATTCCGACTCCGAATGACCAAGGCGAACACAAATGAAAAGTACCCAAGCGTTTGTTCGGAATAAATATAACCCGTGAACGGCGGTTCGGTTTCCCAACCGGTCCAGCTGGTTGAGAATAGATCTCAAAAAATTTTAGAACCTTCCTCACAGAGTCAGGAATAAAAAAAAACAAACGGAGTGCAATTCTGACTCCGAATGACCAATAACCGACACAAACAAAGAAAAGTACCCAAATAACCCTAATGAGCAGAAGCGATTTGGACTTGTACAGGTCAGCTGGTTGAGAAAATATCTCAAAACTTTTCAGAACCTTCCTCATAGAGTCAGGAATCCAAAAAAACAAACGGTGATTGATTCTCAACTCGGATGAGCGAGAACCAATCAAAACAAGGCAAAGTGCCCTAGCTTCTTTGTTCTAGAAAGGCGGAGCTTCATGGAGCAGCGATCGGTTCCTAGCAGTTGGCTAGGTTGGGAAAAATTCTCAAAATTGGTTAGAACCTTCCTCAAGGAGTCGGGAATCTAACAAAACAAATGGTGATTGATTCTCAGCTCAAATGAGTGAGAACCAAACTAAATAATTTGTTGTTTTCTAAAGCCTAGGAATTTGCTTGGCCAGCTATTGAGCAGAAGCTTTCACGTATGAGTGTAAGCAGGTTCGAATGGACGAGAAAAACCTAAAATTTGGTCATAATATCCCTTAAAGAATAGGGAAACTAAAAAACAAACAGTGCATGATTCTCAGCTCGGATGAGTGAGAACCAACCGAAACAAACCATTGTTTTCTAAAACTGGGACTGCTCAGCAGAAATTGTTGAACCGGCTCTCACGTATGAGCGTGAAAACCGGTTCAAATGGTTGAGGAAAAACCTAAAATTTGGTCAAAATATCTCTTAAAGAATATGGAAACTAAAAAAACAAACGGTGCATGATTCTCAGCTCGGATGAGTGAGAACCAACCGAAACAAACCGTTGTTTTCTAAAACTGGGACTGCCCAGCAGAAACTGTTGAACCGGCTCTCACGTATGAGCGTGAAAACCGGTTCAAATGGTTGAGGAAAAACCTCAAATTTGGTTAGAATATACCTTAAAGAATAGAGTGGAGCCATGGTCTATTTCTTACCTCTTCCACAAAACGCAAAAAAGAATCCAAGCTAAGCATCCAAAAAAAAAAAAAAAAATAGAAAATGTGTATCCAAGCCCGGAAAACTGCCCAAAGGTCCCTTCCACTATGATATTTCTCTCTTTTTATATTGATTCCCACCTCAGCCTCTGAGCCTACCTGGTGTTTTCCACTTTCAAGCTCTGGAAACAGCTCCAATCAGCCTTGGAATCAGCTTCCTCATTAACTCCCCTCCTCATTTTCCATGCAAGTTGACTATCCTAAGTTTTCAACTTGCTTCACTACCAAGTATCCACATGGATTCATGGTGGGCTGCATGTAACTTAAGACAAAGCCCAAAATGGACCCAAAATACTGCCCAAGACCGATCTCGAGCATATGGGCACGATCCATATGGGATTTGGGCTCCAAAATCATAAAAATCAACGCTCCACATAAGCTAGCCCGACAAACGGTTGAAACGGATGCCAACCAGTCCATTCGGTTGAGGAAAATTATGAAATTTTGACAGAATGTTCCCTGAAAAATAAGGAGACCAATAACTATAAAAAAAAAAAAAAAAAGGCCACGATGACACTCTAAAGTGAACTACATATGCACTCAATGGACCACATACAAGCCCACCCGAGGCTCAGAGATAGACTAAGCCTAAAAGGGCCCTAATGGTGTTATATGAGAACGATGGGTGAGTGTGATACCCATAGGATAAATGCAAGTGCTGAGGGATAAAATTGAGGGTCTACATTCCCTATTGATGCTTTGAATTTGGGAAAGGAAGAGGACCGACAAGTCTCATCTATAGGGAGACCTTCCATTGCCACAAATCAAGTATGGATTGATGCCAAACATGGGGAATGACCATGCTTGTTGGCAAGGAAAAAGTAAAATTCGACATCCACCAAACCATGCCACTTACGGATGAGAAAAGGCGTATGTGCATGAGGATAGAGAGCTCACTTCCACCATTTGTAAAGCATGCACCTATACTCTTTCAAGATTTGGATTAGAGGCCAACTCACTCTCTACCAAAGAGTTGGCATTTGAGCTTTTATCACATATTATGAAGGCAAAGAAGTTCATCCTTGCGAGCAATGAGGATGATGAGAAAGTACTGGCCATGATGGATGAAAGGCCAACCCAAACCTCTCAGACTTCTCCAACGAGTCTAGCTGGACTCTAAAAATGAAGTAGCTTCTTAGGAGGCATCCCAAACTAAATAAGGATTTCTTAATCCCTTACTTTTTTCTTTGTTTGTTTTTATTTCATTTTGGAATGATTTGGTATGTTTGATTTGTTTGTTTTAGTGTTTGAATGCAAGTTCAAAAGAGCATAAATTTTGAGTGAAATAAGGGCTCCTAAGAGGAGGATCCCACCACCATCGCCTCCACCACCAAAGGATGAGCATGCACATGACTAGCAAGGGGAGTTTCCTGTTCCCCTAGATTATTTTGCTTACATTGTAGACAATGTCTATTTTAAGTTTAGGGGTGTGTTCATAAATGCACTTTTGGTTTATCATTTACTCTCTTTTAAGCTCGTTGGACCTTTGTTTTCAGTTTTTAGTTTGTTTTGTTATTATAGTGTGTTTTGCTTTTGAATAAAAATTATGATTAGTTTTGACATGCTTGTGGTGCTATACATATTGGTTATGAATGACTTGAGCCTTCATGTCTATCCTTCCTTGAGCTTAAATGTTTGAGATCATCACTCTTGTAACTACCATCAAGTTGTTCAAAGTTGATCTAAGAGTATGAATAAATTGTGCATATTGCAAAAATCCATAAAAATTTGAAATTTTTTGAAAAATAAAAAATATTTGTAAATAGTTGAAAAGTTTTGTTTTTGTTTTTGGTTGAGCTTGTTGTGAGACAATTGTGATGCCTATGATGAACTTTTCTTTCACATGAAGAAAATGAGCGTATAGATGAGCTTAAAGCATAATGCTTTGATCTAATAGTTGACTACTTAGCCAAAAGTTCTTATCACTTTGAGCACAGGTCAAAATGTAAACTAGATAGTCAACATTGCTTGGTTTGGAGAAGAATTAGGTAAACACTATATATTTGATCTCTAAAGACTCTATAACTTGTTCAATTATCATTTGAGGTGAAATCCTAGGTAACACAATAATTAGGAAATGATATAGGTCATCCTTGGATTGGTTGAGCCTTTCTAGCTAACCCTTACGTACATTAATCCATGGTCACCCAATTTGAACCTTATTAGCCAATTTCTATCTTAAAGGCCAAGAATGAGGCTTTCTAGGTGATCTTTTTATTTTTCTGTGTTAATGCCTACATCAAATGGCTTTGATCTTCCTAGAAATTTTTTCTCCACTTCTCAAGCTTTCTAACGAGTCCAAGATCAGCTAATTCGAAGTTCAAACGAAAAAGATATGGCCTCGTGAAGAAGTTAAAGGGAGGATTTTCCAAAACACCACATGCAACACCCCTAAACGTTTGTGAATTTTTAGTCTACCTATTGGCCTCCAAATGGATTCTACTCTGTCTTACCTTTTCATAGAGACCAAAATCATCACATTTGCAGGTCAGATGAGAGAGTTATGATCGTTTGAAGATAGGAGGTCAAAGTAGGATCCCATGTCACGACATGGCCTAAAACGCAACAAAACTGCTGAAATCTCCCATGTAGTCATGTCGTGACACGGCGTCGTCGAAGGCCCAAAAATGAGTGTTTTTTTACCATTTTTCAGCCCTTTTAGAGGCCCATTTCCTAAGACATTGTAAACATATGTTTTTAGATGTTTTTTGGGTAAGTTTTGAGAGAGGTGAACACCCTTCCTAGGGTTTCTCACCTGTCATTCTTTAAAAAAAAAACCTAGGGTTACGACTTTTTGTATTTTTGCTTGGATTTGAAGACATTTTTGAAGAATCAACTAGCTAGAGGATCTCTTGCAACTGGAATTGAAGTTTTGAGAGTTCTTCATCATAGATTTCATTTTGTATCTCTAACTTTGATCCTTTTTCTCATCTCTCTCTTGATTGTTGTTGAAATATACATGATTTTGGTAGATTTGAGAGCTATAATGAGTAGCTAAAGTATTCTCTAGGGTTGATTGTTTAGATTGATGTTTGATTTATATCATTTTTAGAATGGTTTTTTTAATGTGTGCTCATGTTGATGTTGGTTGGTGTAGAACTTGGATTATTACGGTTTCTTTCAATTAATTCGTGTTGGGAAATGTGTGTGAGACCTGGTTTATGAGAGACTCACTTAGGGATTCCATAGTGATAGCTAGAAACCATCCCTTGGTCCATAACTATTTCATGCCAATGTGTTTTAATGAAAGAAATCGACTTAACCTAATCAAAAAATTTAGGGAACTAGAAATGTCTGGTAATAAATGGATTTTATTAGGGTGAGACACCAATTCAGTAATGTGTGAGGACCGTAAGAACTTAGCGGTGATCGACTTGAGCATAGTTCAAGTAGTTCTATTGTAAGGACCTAGCAGAGACAAATAGGACACCTAAGGAAAGAACCGCCTTAGAAAAGTACCATATTCAAGGACCTAGAAGAACCTAGCAGTGAATAGAATGTTAGTGTGCGAAATTGAGGGGAGACATAAGAGTGTAAACCTCATACCCTGTTCCTTGAATTGACATAAGTATATTTTCATTGAACCTGCTCTTAATACATATAAATCAAAATACATCTAATAAAAGACAATCAACCCTAGTATCTTTCATGGTTGAGTTCATTCTACGATTTTGATTCATTCCTTGCAATTGAGCATTAATCTTTTCTCTGTTTTTATTTTGTTTTTAGTTTTAAAAATCTTCATTATCAAATCATTTTATTAGGTTAAATAGTGAGAAGTTCAAGTAGTTAAGGTACTTGGTTATTTAAGCACTACAGTCTATTCCCTATGGGATCGATACCCAGACTTTGAAGTTCATTTTATTACTTGTACGACCTGTGCACTTACGGAGAGAATACCAGTGTTGAGGCACTTTTCCATCTAAGTTTTTGAGTGTTTCAAATTATCCGTCTTCTCTAACCTATAGAAAATATCAAATAACAACAATGCCATAAATATGGGGGTTCCACATTATCTTGTTTTTATCGTTTGTTGTCATGGATATTGAATATTGGATTAGACATATCTAATATTTATATACTATTGGATAGTGTACCATGAGAATAGAACACATCATTTAACATAATAGAACAACTATTGTTATTGAATGTTAAATGAAATTCTTTCTTTTCCAAACTAGAAATGGAAACAATGTTCTTTATTAAAGCTGGTACATAATAGCAATTCTCTAACGAAAAAATAAGTCCACTAGGAAGTGTCAGAATACAAGTCCTTAGTTGTTTTTGTTTTTCTTTAGTTATTTGCTTTCTAGTTTGTTTTTATTTTTCTTTAATCTTTGGGAAAAGTTGTTTCTTTTTCTTATGCTTTTTCAAGACTACTCCACCTTGAGGACAAACCATATGGTGTTGCAATAAACCACATGACACTTGAAATCTCACATGAGGCTATACACTTTTGAAGATGGTGCCTTGAAGTAAGTCTAGATTAGAGCACCCCTTTCTTGATTGAGGTACCTCTTGTCCTTTTTATCTTTTATATATATGGTGAAAGCATTAAGGAAAATGTAATCCTTGGTTGAGGGTGAGACACATCAAGAAAGAAACTTTTTGACCCAAATTTGAAATTTTTTGCATGTTTTGAGTGTTTTTCTTTTCTTTCTGCATGATTGTGTGATTTCGAGATTGTTGGTGCCAACTTTATTTTGTGGAATATTGACATTGAGCTTAAAATATAAGTAGTGGATTTGGGAAACTTTAGTGTTTGCTTGATCTTGAATTTTAGGATCTTTTGGTTGTGGGCAACTTGGTTACGAAAGTCCCCTTGTTTTTCACCAATTTATTTCTATATGGAACACGCTGAGTACACTAGGTCCCACACATATTCTTAGGCACCAACATCACTTTCTAGATGACACCCATCACATGTTATTAGTATGTGGCTCTAGTAGTGTTGGGACACCTAAAAAGAGAGGCCAATGTGCCCCACCTACCAAAAAAAAAAAAAAGTATGAAAATAAGTGAGTTGGACCAATCGAATCTCGAAAGCATGTAATCGATTCGCCTTCAGCTCTCCAATGCCCCAATAACTTATTAGGAACATCACTATTTGCTGCACGTGGGATAAAAGATAAAGTTAATTTCCACAAGTAGGTACTTTGGTTTTTTCGATTGAGGTTCTGATGAAGCTCCGTGAAACTTAATGCCCGATGTCCTTAACCCATCAAAGGAGTCACCAATGGATCCCTGCTATATGGACACTTTTCTGAAATTCCCTTAGCATTACATCCTAGTGCTTAGTTATGAAAAAAAAAAACGAAGTGTGTTCTTAGCCTGCTTTAGTCATCACGTATTGCTTGAGTCGAGTTGAGTTTGGTTGGGAGGAGCTGGGTCCTTTGCCTTTGTCTAGGAACTAGTCACATTAAACACCGAGGTCTATATGGAAAGACTTAGTGAGGTCTTGGGGATGGACAAGCCTTGATCACCATACCACTTGAGACATTGTTCATTAGAGATAGTAAACACCTTGTGATCCAAAGGAAACTCACATGTTAATAGAATTTTTTCAATACTCTATTAATACTAGTGGCACCTTCATAACTCATTTTATTTGCTTTATTTGTTCTAGTATGTTTTTTTCTTTTGATTGTTTAGTTATAATCTTTTTATCGGTTCCCTCTTAATTGCACTTATTCCATTGCTAAGGGACTAACAATGAGCTAGTTGGGTGATAGGTAGGTGTATTTTTTACCAGATTATATATCTCTAATCACCAATCATTTACATGTTTTTGAGTTTTTTAGCACTTATAATGTTTAAAAATTTCGTCTTGTGGTTTTAGGTACAATTTGAAGCAAAAGGAGTACAAATCGAACCAAATGAGAAAAATCGAGGAGTCATTGCTACAACATGTAGCAACAATTGTGAACTTTTAGTCTATATGGTGACCTCTAAGGGCTTCAAGCTTGGCACAGATGGATTTTACACTTCTTAAGCTTTCTAGCCTAAGATTGTCTGATTTGGAATTCGAATGAGAAAGTTACGGCCTCGAGAAGTTGATGAGTCTAAAACTCATCTATTTTTAAGCCCATTTTCCAAGTATATTTCAGGCTTAAAAGTTAAGTTTAATGTAAAATTATGGAGTTTTCACCCAGATTTATGTTGTGCAGGAAATTAAGGACAAGAAGTAGAATTCAGCAAAAAAAGAGCAGAAGAAAAAGGGCCAATGTCCTGACAAAAGATTTCCAATGTTGCGACATTGTGTGGAGAAGGTCTTGACACTACTACAATGTTGCGACATAGCCGCGACATCAAATGAAGAGGGAAGAGTAAAGATATGCCAATGTCGCGACATCATCATGACGTTGTTGCAACACTAAACCAATGTCGCGACATCACAACTCAATGTCGCAACATCAGAAGCAGCCTCAGTAGTCAAACTACATCAAACATCCAATGTCGCGACATCGTCATGACACGGCTACGACATTGGCTGTAGTGAGAAGAATTGAAATGTTCAATCTCGTGACATCACAACTCAATGTCAAATATGACATCAAAGAAGGATCAATATGGTATTATCAAATAATTAAATGTCGAACATTAGAACAAAGCCTAAACTAGTGAAGACATAAGTTGAATAATGTGGCGACATCAAAGCAATGTCACGACATCAAATCAAAGCAGCTTGGAGGTCAAGTTTAACGGACCAATGTCGTGACTTCGCCATGACATCATTGAGACATCAATGTTATGTCGCAACATTGACAGTACGACTAATAGGCAATGTCATGACATCAACCACGACATTGATAGAGGGCTTTAGAACATCAAGATTTAATGTCGGGACATCGACAGCAGGATTAACAGGAAATGTCATGACACAACCACGACATTGATAAAGGGCTTCAGAACATCAAGATTTAATGTCGCAACATCACAACAATGTTGCGACATCAACTTAAGGTGGTCAAGATGAACTTAACTGACCAATGTCGTGACACCAGGTTAGCAATGTCGCGACATCAGCTGAAATGATTAGAATAGCAGATCCAGTGTCGCAACATCAGCACGACATCAAAGGTTAATCACAATAAGCCACGTCATGACACTGCAGTCAACCCATGACATAGTAGCTGGATATCGCGATGATGTAAATGACATCACCACAACAAACAGCCGCTTAAAGGTGATTCGTAAAATGTCAAATGAGGACCTAAGGGTCATAAATGAGTAATGTAAGTGTCAAAGTATAAATGAAATGAAATGAAGCTTTAAAGTGAGAAAAATGAGAAAAATAGGAATTAGTTTGTAGCCAAACAAGGCTTAGTGAACATCTGATTAAAAGCACCAATATCGGGTCTGAGAGACATTTATCTCATTCCCTCATTCTCTCTCTCTCTCTTGCACAAATTTTTCTCTCTCAAACTCTCATCGATCGCACCTTCCACTTTGAGAAACCAAAAATAACTTGGATTTCCCTCATTCTTCAAGTCGTTTTGTCTCAAGTCTAAACCCTAGACTGATCTCTCCTAAGCTGAGAAATCGAAGGACGATCCGTGGTGAGGAGTTGCGGCTAAGTTAAGAAGAAAACAAGGGTTTTTACTCCTTCTTGTAAGGTAAGTGTAAATCCAGCCTAGATATATGGAAAAGCTAGTGTATTGGGGTAGAAATCAACCCTAACTAGAAACCCTAGAATGGCCAACTGATTTTCTTATTTGTTCTTCCTATTTCTCCTCTTAGTTCAGTTTTGTGATTGATTTGTCAAAATTGAAATGTTGAGATGAAATATGTTTGTGTTTTTGTTTTGAAGCTCAAACGAACTGATTTGAGTGTTTGGTAAATGTTTCCAAGTGGATTAAACATGAAAAAGAGGAAAAGAAAACGAAAACAGTGAATGCATAAAATTTTCGCATATTTAAAAATTTCAGCAGGCCTTAAAATTTCGTAGAGCCCCGTGCCTCCGACCCTGATACCAAACTTCACCGTCATAACTTTTCAAGCCCTAATCCTTTGATCTGACACTGCTCTTAGACTCTACGGAAAGCTCTTTGAGTCTAAAATCTAACCATATTCCATTGAATGGCAATTAGTTCTCACATATTTACTAAAAATTTGATGGTAGCACCAAGTGTACTAATTGCTTGGTTGTGTTGATGTTTAAGTTGAGTTTTTCTTTTCCCGAATCCCTCCAAGTGTAAGTGAACCATGTGGGTGTCCCACAGCCCACAAATAGATTAAAATGAGTATAACAATGTCAAAACAAAATGTTAAAGGATTTTCTAAGGAGGAGGAATTAGGGAAAAGAAAAGAGAATGTATGGGAAATGGAGCTCGTAGAAAAACTAAAACCTAAATTGAACTCCTAGAATACCCGACTAATAATATGATTGTTAATTGTATTGGAATAGGGATTGATGAGAAGGAAAGCTTGAATTGATTGAGATTCTGAGGATTGGAATCAAAGTACAACAAGCTTTTTGGTTTGTTCTCCACTTCTCTCTCTCTAATTCCAAAGTGTTTGAATGATTACAAAATGATTCGAATTGCTGAAATGATTTATAAGAAAAATCATATTGGATTCGAGGCAATCGACATGAAATGATTCGTGATATGAAAAATCGCATGAGTATTGAAAATAAATTATTCAGATAAATGTACATACTATACCGTATTTTGCTATGAATGATTTGAACGCCTTAATAGAATGTTAACCGTTAAATCTCGAAAGCATGATGATTGCATATCAATAAGGGTCAAATTAGCGCATCGCGAACTTAACGAATGATGTGTCACTGATTCAGAGCCCGGGCCGAGACAAGACGCAGTTGTTCACAAATTGATTTTAATAATCCGGCCAAAGAACCCAAATAGACCGTACTATGTTACAAAAAATTATTATCGGCCCGCAGCCCCAACGGATCGGTGGCCGCGATTATGTTATCATGTGCACCGAAAGCATAGGTTAAATTAGTTTAAGGGCAAAATGATAAAAATATTTGTGAAATGCATGATTTGTGTTTTGAATGATTTATTGCATATGAAAGTGCATATTTGGAATGTATCACAAATGTAAATGAATGTATATAAAATAAATATATGTATCAGATTTGTATCATCATTCAAAAGATCCAAAACCGTGGTTTAGAAAATTTGCATGATTTGACTTAAACTGAAATGGAAGAGAGTGCTATATAGAACCACTAAGTATGAAAATGCTTAACGCGTTGCTTTTATCATCGCGCATGTACCGAGTGAATAGGTACGAAGGCATAGACTCGCAAAGGAATCGTGAAATATCGCCAAAGTCACACTCGAGGATAAGTAGCCCGTTACATGCATACATGAAATTATTCGACTCATTTTGTACAAACACTATTATGAAAATTGAACTCTTATTATGTTTTGTAAATATTTGGATATTGAATGGCTAATAATGTCGCATTGTATAAAGGTGGGAAATGGACCAAATGAGCATGAAATGCTACATCGAATGCAAAAATAGTTTTGTGATCAAATGATGGGCCCCCTTTATGTTAAAGTGGTATTTACGTATATAGATTTTCATTGAGTATTTGAAATGTGTTTGAAAGGTAATTGCATTTGGATTATTCGAAATGATTCAAAAAATGAAGAGTGAGGGACCACGTCCCTAAGTCCGGTTTGGCCTCCGAGTCGCCTGTCAGTAATAACAATAAGGGAAATGGGTCAATACATGGCAGCTTCACTATCCCCTACACCATAAGGAATTTGGAATTTGGGAAGGCTTTATGTGATTCAGGGGCAAGCGTTAACTTGATGCCACTATCTATAGTGAACAGATTGAGTTTAGGGGAGCTTACTCCTACAACTATGACCCTACAAATGGCAGATAGGACTATGGCTCAGCCAGAGGGAGTCCTTGAAGATGTACTCAACAAGGTGGGAAAATTTATTTTCCCTATGGACTTTGTAGTAATGGACATGGAAGAAGACACACAAGTCCCACTACTGCTTAGAAGGCCTTTCATGGCCACAGGAGCTGCCTTGATTGATGTTAAGAAGGGTAACTCACTCTTATAGAGGAAGATGAAGAAGTACATTTAAATATGAATCAAAGCCTGAAACAATCTGATTGTGACAATGCTGAAAGAAAGATTGTAGAACAATTTGTTCCTATTAGTCCTAAACTAATAAATGATTGTAAAGACAAAATTCAATGAATGAGAATGAGATGAATTTTTAGTATATTGAGGCTCATGATGTTGAATATCTAAATTCTAGTTTTGAAATTAGAGAAACAATACTCATTCTAAAAGAAATCAGTGTAGAAAAGTCAAGCAATAGTGAAGAGAAGGGACAAGAAGTGGAAAAAAGTTCTAAAGGGCTAATTCTTAAGGAATTACCCAAACATCTAAAATATGCCTTCTTAGGAGCTGAAAGAGCACAACCTATAATCATACAAGCAGCTGACTTGACAATAGAAAAAATGAGAAACTAATCGTAATTCTCGTGAAAATAAAGAAGCCATTGCTTGGTTAGTAGAAGACTCAGCGGATCTGGCCCTTTCCACTCAGCCAGATAAAATCCTCCTGAGAATGCAAAAACATCGGGAGGGGGTTTATTCAAAGAAATATTCGGTAGATTTGGAGCCCCAAAGACAATCATACACAGGGAAGCCATTTTAAAAAACAAACTGATTATATATATGGAATCTGGACACAAAGCAGGATCGCCTATCACCCTCAATCAAATGGACAAGCAGTAATATCCAATTGGGAGATAAAAACATATTGGAAAAGACCATAAGCACCGGTAGGAAAGACTGGTCAATCAAGCTAGATGATGCACTATGGGCTTACAGACAGCTTATAAATCTCCTATTGGAATGTCCCATACAGGTTAGTATTTGGAAAACCTTGACATCTCCCTCTTGAGCTGGAATATAAAGCTATGTGGGCCATCAAGAAACTGAACTGTGATTTCAAAGCTGCTACAAAGAAAAGACTACTCAAAATGAATGAACTGGAAGAGCTAAGAAATTAAGCCTATGATAATGCCAGAATCTATAAAGATAAGACTAAAAAGTGGCATGATCAGAAGATTTTGAGGAAAGAGTTCAGAGTAGGAGAGTTAGTCCCATCAGATAGTTCCGTGCTAAAACTTTTCCGTGAAACTCAAGTCAAGGTGGAGTGGTCCATACACTGTAGTCAGAATTACCCCTTGAGCAATGACACTAAAACCACCGAGATGAATTCAAAGGTAAATGGTCAGAGGTCAATACTACTTCAGAGGAAGACCAAATGAAGAAAAGTCCCAAATTTGAAGAGATCGATAGAATTGTTGAAATGTGAACACATTACAACAATGTCTAGTTAAAGACATTAAAATGAGTAGCTACTTGGGAGGCAAACCAAGCAATTTCCATTTTCTTTTAGTGTGATTTTGTTCAATTCGATGTGTTTTGAATAGTTTAGAAGTAGAGTAGTTTTATTAGAATTTATTTTTAATTTATTTAATCATACCCATCGAATCGTGGATTTATGAAGTCGCAAGGATATATGAAGTCTATTTCACATCTCCAACCAGATTATTATGCATAGTTAACTATAAGAGGGAGTCTACTTCCATTACTTATTCTATGAAAATGATGCATATACTAAGTTTGGTGGAGTGTAATTTATATGAGTTGGAAATTACATAGTAGCTTCATTGTCCATTTTTTGAATAGTTGTGTGAAAATTTCTGTAATACAATGAATATATTTTGAATTGATTAAATTGAAAATCTAAGTGTTATTGTTCATGCTTGAATTGAGATTTTTTTTTCAATATTGATAGACTTATATATTCACAAGCATGAACTGAAATAGCATAAATAAAATGGGGAAAACAATTAAAAAATTTCTGCTTGAAAGAAGAAAACTGCTTCTCAATGTCATGACATCGACAGCAATGTCGAGACACCAGTTCCAAAAGTTTCCCCAATGTCACGACATCAACATAACAATGTCGCGACATCACATTTATAGAAGAGCAACACTAAGACTGACCTTGAAACAATGCCACGACATCAAGTTAATGTCGCAACATTGCGTTTCCAATGTCGCAACATTCAGAAAAGCCAACTTGAAAACCTAAGCAATGTCGCAATCCTAGCAATTTCCCGTTGGTCAGGATATCGTGCTACGCTCGCAACATAGCATGTGACGCCCAAAAACTCCGGGGTCCTTGATCATCCACAACTCATACTCGTGAATGTCGGGTGACCCGACATCTCTCACGAAAATTGGGCAGAGTCTTTCAGTATTGCGGAGCTCTACCCATAGTACACACACCATCCTAAACATCGAACACTACCACACGTGGTCTCATATACAATTATAATGAGTAAAATGGACCACTAAATCCCCTCGTATTAATACTCACAACAACATATCCCAACCAAAATATACTACATGGTTCAAGAGTTAGTACATCACTCTTATACAACATATATTAAAATTTATAAAATTCTAATACATGCATACAAACTAACTACCAAAGCCACAACCCGGCTTTCTTCAAATCGACCTCTAAGATGAGTCATCTCCTCGTACGCTACATGTACCTGAAATAATATATTCCCACGACAGAGTGAACTAATGCCCAGAGGGAATCCCTAAATGTGGTTACTCCCCCACCTAAGTGCATATGCAATGATCCTATAAACACACATTCAAGCACGTGATCCTACTTGAATGTCTAAAAGACCACAACTGTCCCGAGTCCTCACCCCGACTCCCTCACACTTGCTTAAGCCATGTATGAGAAAAAATCATTTTCAAAACAAAACTTGTTGTTTCTAAAATATATCACCGAAGTGCCTGTGAAAATATGGACTACCGAGGCTAATGTGTTGGAGAACCTTCCAAAACAATACATGGGCTCCTTCGACGTGTAATTGTAGAACCATCTCCCAACACCATTCTCCAGAAAATCATCCTGTGAAATTCCTTTCACAACCATTTTCATTTTTATTTCAATTGTTCATGTCATGCACAACACCTAATTTCTAGGCTACCCCGGTGCATATGAAATGCATTATGCCATTTTAACACAATATATACAACATAATATATAAACATGTATATATATTAACATAATTAAAGCACATAAAACATTTATGCACATTCACCATCAATTACACCAAAAATTAGCTCACATGGGCTAATTAACAAATACGAGCAATTCAATTTGAATTGCTCAACCAAACACATTATTTCACAATAATATTTCATTAACACTATTCATGAACAAGGAAACCCCTGCCACTGCTCACTTTTTCAATCACCCAACATCGGTTCCATCGCTAGAACCCGAATTCAATGGCCATTTCGGCCTCATGCACATCACAACATGATTTATTTCATAAATTATGAAACAAACACCCAAAACAACCTCTACACAGTCACGGACTGTCCAAGTGGGCTCCAAAAATTTCCACTCTTCGGTCCCAAGTTTTGGGACCGATCAAACGGCCACTCACGGCCTCAATCAACTCAATCATCCACAAAACACTTAAACAAAGTGTAACTCAAGTAGAATAAAACCCCTACCTCATGGAGTTTGTTTAAACCTAAGAAAACCGTGCTCACGCTGTCGCCTCACCGCGTAGGACGCCTTGCTTCGACCGAAAAATCCGACTGGGCCGATTAGCTAAAAAATCTAGAGAGAAGGAGCACCTTATCTCTCTAAAAATTAAAAAAATCTGCTACTGCATGATGCAAGGTTGGGACCGTGATGGATGATCAAGAAGTTTAGGTAAGTCAAAATATGGGTTTTGGGTAGTTTTCTAAAGCCAAAATAGGCGGTGGACGAATTTCGATTTTCTGGGTTAGTGGACGGTATTTATGGTATATAAGGAGAAAAAAGGTATTTAGGAAGGTTTTAGTGGATATGGAACAAGATTTGGAAAGTTTTTTGGTTGAGGCTGAAAAATTCGTTATGGGAAAGTTTAGAGAAAAGATGATGGTGATGGAAAGTAGAGTTTCGCACAAGAGTGGTTACTTACTCGGTTAATGAAACGATCCACATGAAGATAGATGATGGAGGAAGGCGCCTACAATCAACTATGGACAGTTGGATTGATAAGTTTTATTGTGCACTTCGCCACCAAGGAATCCACTTCAGGTATGAGAAGCCATGAACTCGTCCCCAAGGGAACTAAATTCCAAGATAAGATAACAGAGAACCTTAAAAGAGAAATCAAAATATTATTAAATCCTAACTGATTGTCAAAAGACTACATTATGGGGGTATATATAGCTCCATACTTTCTAAATCAAAAAAGCAACTTCTACTTTAACTAGGAAAAGAAACTTTCTAAATTACAAAGAACAACTTCTACTTTAACTAGGAAAAGAAACTTTCTAAATTACAAAAAGCAACTCCTAAAAGAAAACTTTCTAAAATAAATAAAGCAAATCTTCCTAAAATAAATAAAGCAAACTTTCTAAAATAAATAAAGAACTTTCTAAAATAAATAAAGCAAACTTTCTAAAATAAATAATGGCAAACTCCACATCGTGGTTCATTCCAAGTCCGACTAATGCTACTTTCCGCGCCTAAATGAGGCCCACAAAAGGAGTTTTCACATGTATTCAATGCGTCTTGACCTCCCCAATCCACCCTTCAATAATTAGTGTCGACCCCAATGTTTGGTGTGTGTCGATAGATGCTCCCGCATCAAACCCCTATGGGCTAGGGAAAAAAGACTCATTCCTCAAGTCTTCACCACATAAGGCTCCTCAAATCCTTAACCTTGAATGTAGGTAAGATATCATAAATACGGCAATTTAACCTTGTAAGCATTCTTTATGAATAATCTGAAGAAATCCATCTATTCGTGCACAACTCGAACACCTCTCTTTTATCATGTGTAACCGAATCCATCCTCCTGGATCAAATACCAACCGTTGATAACCTTCATATGCTTGTCTTTCATATTGTTCCACTCTTTGCCCTTTGTTGAATCTTGCTTCCTCATGAATCAAAATGTTGTTGAAAGCTTGGCAATCAAAACACATACCCCAAGATTCATCTTTTTCAAGCACCAACATAGTGGGAACCACATAGGAACTTTCACGCTCTTGAACAAGCCTTTTGTCAAGAAAATCATTAACTTGTGTTTTAAACTCTTCATGCTCCTTAGGGCTCTTCATAGAGGCTAGCTTATTAGGAAAAACCAAACCTGGTATGAGGTCTATTTGATGTTGAATACCCCTCATAGGTGGAAAACCGTGTGGTATTTCTTCAGGCATTACATCAACACCCTATAATCGATTTTGCTTCTAAAGGGAGAATTCCTTCACTTTCTAGCTTCTTCAACAACCAAAGTCGTTGATCTGAAACATCTTGATTTCTAAATCAAAATTTGACATTAGTGAACTCTTCCTCATCTTCTTGGATATGGTTAGATTCGACTACTTCTTCAACATCCAACTTAGATTTCGGCTACAGTGATTTATTCTCATCATCTTCGACATGGCTAGGATTTGGATCACTTGTTCAACAACTTCTTCCTTAGCTTCCATCTTCCTCAATTAAGGCAAATGCTTTTTGGTTGTATCTCGAATCAATATGCCCCAACCTCGCACTTAAAACACGCTCGACTTAGAAGCCAATTTCACAGGTTTCACTCTTTACTGAGCGGGTAGTTCGCACTAATTAGGATTCCAAGAATTACAACCCTCAACAAACCCTTCATTAGCCACACTCTTAGCTGTAGTAGAGTTTCCATACTTTTTTTAGTCCCAACCTTCAAAGCAAGTTTGTCACATCTTGAAGACTATTAAATGGTTGCAAAAATAACTCTAGCAATATTAAATCCCAAACTAGCAATGTAGCTGTGGCTACGATATTTCGCCAAGTCTCCTTTGATAATCAAGTTTACAACTTAGCCGAATACCTCTCCACACTCTCAAATCTCGTTGCTTAAAGTTCTGAATTTTGAGGTAGATGTCTTGGTAGTAGTTAAAGGGAAGGTACTTCCTTTTTAGTTCTTTCTTCATCTTTCCCCAAGTTTGAATCTTCTTTTTACCATCTCTTTCACGTTGTCTCTTCATGTTTTTCCACCAAATAAGCATTTCGCACATCTTTGTAGCCACCAACTTCACTTTTTCACGCTCGTGGAATCATAATACTAAAGACATGTCTAATTACATTAAGCCAATCCAAAAATTCATCGGGATCCATCCTTCCATCGACCTGGAATGTTAAATTTCGATTGAATCTAAAGCCTTCATCATAGCTACTATGCTCTTATAGTAATCTTCATTCTGGTAGTAGCAATCATACCTCCCATGATAATCATAGTCTCGTACATACATACCTTTAGCCAGGCCCCAAGAAACCTTCTGCTGACTACAAGTTTCGCAAAGCTCTTCATAAAATCATATTTTCCTCCGCTAGTGAATCACCAAACCGTATCGGATCTTGGTCTCTAGCATCAAGCACACCGCTTAGCTTATGATCGCCCATCAATCCATGAGCTCGATACCACTTTGATGCAAGGTCAGATCGTGATGGATGATCAAGAAGTTTAGGTAAGTCAAAATATGGGTTTTGGGTAGTTTTCTAAAGCCAAAATAGGTTATGGACGAATTTTGGAGATTTTCTAAGTTAGGGACGGTGTATTTATGGTATATAAGGAGAAAAAGTATTTAGGAAGGTTTTAGTGATATGGAACAAGATTTGGAAAGTTTTGGGTTGAGGTTGAAAATTTGGTTATGGAAAGTTTAGAGAAAAGATGAGATGGGGCGATGGAAAGTGTAGTTTGCACAAGAGTGGTTATTTGACGGTTAATGAAACGATCCACACAAGATAGATGATGGAGTGAAGGCGCCACAATCAACTATGGACGGGTTGATTGATAAGCCGGACAAAGACTTCGCCACCAAGGAATCCACCTAGGTATGAGAAGCCACGAACTCGCCCCCAAGGGAATCCACCCAAGAGATAAGAGAATGCTAACTCTGTTAAGTAAATACGAAAAATATTATTAAATCCCTGAATCGATTTAATAAAAGACTACATTAGGGGTATATAGCCCCATACTTTCTAAATCAAAAAAATCAACTTCTACTTTAACTAGGAAAAGAAACTTTCTAAATTACAAAAAACAACTTCTACTTTAACTAGGAAAAGAAACTTTCTAAATTACAAAAAGCAATTCCTAAAAGAAAACTTTCTAAAATAAATAAAGCAAATCTTCCTAAAATAAATAAAGCAAACTTTCTAAAATAAATAAAGCAAACTTTCTAAAATAAATAAAGCAAACTTTCTAAAATAAATATGGCAGCTCCACATCTGGGGTTTGTCCAAGTCCGACCACGTTTTTTACCTTCAAGGCCCAAATGAGGTCCAAAAAAGGAGTTTTCGCCATATTCACCACGCGCCTTGACCTCCCCAATCCACCTCTTCAATAATTAGTGCTGAATTCCCAATGTTTGGTGTGTGTTTATAGATGCTCCTCGCATCATCAAGATCTCACGCTTCCTCCCTTCACGTTTCAGCTCTTTTTCATAAAAACTGGAATTTTCTGGTCTCAATGTCATAGAACACTGGGCAAAGCCAATTAGAAATCTGGAAAGGCTCACGACATTGTCTCGACATCCCCACGACATCGTCGCGACATTAATTCAATTTCGCGACATTAGAACTCTAATGTCGCGACATCACAACTCCAATGTCATGACATTACAGTTAGGGCAACCCACCTATAAAAGGAACACTTCGAGAAATTTTCATTCTCAAACCTAATCTCTCAAAATTTTGAGCCCTACCATTTTAAAATTTCTTCAAAAAAAAGCCAAACCATGTTGAACCCTAACTCTCCAACCCTAGAAGAAGTTTTAGGAAACATCGTAGCAGAAGTACTAGGGGAGAGCAAAACAATAGGAGAACCGAGAAACCGCTATAGAGGAAGTGAGGGAGGAAAACGAAGAGGAAATAAAGGTTATGGTAGAAGAAGAAGAGGCTAGAGCTTTCATTCCATCAAGGGAGTAGATGCGTTCCAAAAGCATTTGGCTAAGAAGGGCTTTATGGAGGAAAGAGACTTCAAGCAGTTGGTGTAGCCATTTAAGGAGGAAATTAAGCGACGGGGCTAGGAAAAAGTGAGCCAACATAGGGAGCCAGGGGTAAGACTCTCGTCAAAGTGTTTTACACCAATCTAGGCGAATGGAAGAACTTGACATGCTATGTCAAGGGGGGATGGATCCCTTTTGGGGAAAGGGACATCTCCCAACTCCTAGAGCTGAGACAAGTGGGAAAGTGCACCAAATATGACCAACTCTAGGAGAGCCCGAGGTTCGAGGAAATCGTCAAAGAGCTAACAAATGGTCTAGGACAATGGCAGAGGACCAAAACCATCCGTAACGCCTACATCGACATAGGTGATTTAACTAAGGCAAATAAGGTATGGTTCTATTTTGTCAACTATGTTCTCACCCCCCTCAAAGCATGTCTCAACTGTGAGACAAGACCGTGCCATACTCTTGTATGCACTGGTCATGGGATGTTGTCTAAATGTGGGGAAGATGGTGGAACAGTTCATTTTGGACTACGCTAAGAACAGCTTCTCAAGGAACATCCCCCACACTGCCTTAATCACTCTTCTATGCATCAAGGGGGGTGTAACATTCATCGAGATGGAGGAAAAGTGCCCAAGAGCCTTTCCTCTCACTCTAACTAGAGTCCTCAAAACTCCATCACAGGGTAAAGAGGTAGAGAGAGCAAGAAAGAGAAAGAGAGTAGCTACAGAACTGCCAAGGGAGGCAACCCCTATAGTTGAGGAAGAGCCAGAAACTAAAGAAGCAGGGAGAGGGGGTTTCGAAGACTACCCAGAGCAACTAGTGCTCTCCCCCAGTGCTGAAGAAATAGTGCTTGCTCATAGCCATAGTAGAAAGAGGGAAGAGAAGAGTAGAAGAGCAAAATAGCAGCAATTCTAAGTTGTTCACTCTACTAACAAAGATGAGAGAATAAATAAAGAGAGAAGATGAACAACTCAAGGAAGAGCTGAGATGGAAGGATAACAATCAGGCCATAGAGGACAAGAAAAGAGAAGAGAGCCTGGCAGCACTCCTCCAACTAAGGGATGAGGAGTGGAGAGAAGAATTGACAAAGAGGGATAAAGCCCTAAGGGCGGAGCTGAAAGAAAGGGAGAGGGCATTTGTAAATGATCAGCTAATGAGAGATTGGGAGCTGACCAAGATCATGGAGATTAGGGAAAGAGAGATGGAGAAAAATCTGCTCCAAGAAGGAGAAGCCTTTGGATATCTCTACAAAGAATACCAAAAGGAGATCAAGGCATTAATCTTGAAGAAAGATGAGGAATTAGAGAAATCTCTAGGATATAGAGATAAACTTTGGACTGATAGTATAGATCAACTAAATTCCAATATGATAAAAATGTATCAAGCCTAGGGTGAGTTTGAGCAATCCCTGAATTCTATTATGTAGAGGCAAATTGAGCTCATCAAGCAGCACATTCGAACACAAGAATGGTATCACTTTGACAATGAAGGAAGTGGCTCAACTGGAAAACTGGAACCCTCAATCCCTAAATTCACCCCCTCTAATGCTAGCTATAAGTTTGAACCTGCCAATCTCAAGCCCTCAAAATCCCAAAGAAAAAAAAAAGCTCTATCTCTCTCTCTCTGTATCCCTCCATCTCTCTCTATCTTTCTCTGTATTGCTCTATCTTGTAATCCATTCATTGTAATTCTTCTCTCTATAAATAAAAGGCGCTTCGAATTTCAGGTATAATTTTCTTATTCTTCTTATTTTCTTTAAATTTTACATGTTTAAGATCTATAATAAATATGAGCTTGTGTTTTTTTTTCTGAATAAATGAGAATTCATTGTGTTGAATGTAAGAATCTTGCAATGTTGAACTGTGATTGAAAATTTTTGGATGTTTGTTACATAGTTTCTGAAGGGAGCTGTGATTGCTTGTTTGATGACTGTGAGAAATTTGTTTGGTGATGTCAGAATATTATTGCTGATCAAATGAATCGAATCGATTAATCATAATGAATTGTAAAGTTGAACACACACAACAACTGCTTTTAAACCAAACAAAGCAGAACTCTGAAATGCAAATGGGCTGAAAAATTGAAACAGGGTTTTAAGTTGTGATGTCAAGATAGATAAGTTAAATTTTTAGATTATGAAAAACTGAAATTGAAATCAAAGCTAATAAGGCTACTAATTATAGTCAAATTGAACAGTACAGTTTAGAAAATGACTAAATTAACACATTGGTCTTAAATATTTTGAAAACTGATTGTGCTTGGATTAGGAAAACTTTATGGGACTTGCTATTAGTAAATATCAAAAGGTCCTAGAACTTGATGCATTATTATTCAAGGCAAAATCCTAGGCATTGCAACCAACAAGAAGTGATTTAGGCCATCTTTGGACAATTTGGGCCTTTCAAAAAGGCTACCATCTGATATGTTATTAAGCATACACTTTAGTACACTGATTGAGCCTAAATGCCAATTTTCATCATCAAGCAACAAAGAATAGCCTTAAACCTTCCTTAAGTTTTACCTTACAGTAAAGAACCCTAGATTTACCAAAAACTGCAAATCAGTGCATCAAAAAAAAAAAAAGATTAAGAGGATAAGTTTGGGGGAGTACAAATTTGAATTGAAATGAAGGAAGAGAATTAAGGATATGAAAGGAAAACAATTGAGAAAATTTGTACTAAAGGAGGTGCACAACAAAAAATTTAGAAGCTGAAAAAGAATGACAGTTTTAAGAAGGGTGAGTTTTGCCTTGTAGTCTACTGACCTTGAGCAATTAAGTCCTTAGGGGTGTTCTACACCTAGTAGTACCCTAATGTCAACTAGTATGGGAGTTACTGACCCAAAGCTTGTTCAGGGGTAGTAGAAAACTTAAAAAGGTAAAACATTGCACCATTCCAAACCTGAAATAAAATAACAGAAAAGAGCTTCAGGAGCATAATTGAAAATAACAGTAGAAAAGAAAAGCCATTGCAGGAGAAAATATTAAAAAATGTGCACTCTAACAAGTTTGGTGGTGCTTGAAAGGCTAGTTTAGCATAAAAATAGGATGAGTAGTGAAGGCAAAATGTTGAGAAAATGTATGCAGTCTAGGTAAACTTGAGCCTTAAATGTCTAGTTATCTACCCAAATACCCTAGCCATACATTACAAGCTCAAAAGTCCTATTTGATTTTGAAGGTTGTGTAATGCCTACATTAATGGAGAATAATATGACCAACAAGCCTATGGGACCTAAATTGCTCTGAAAGAATACCATTCTGCATAGTGATTCTCATAAAGCTAACTAATCTGCAAATTAGTCATAAAGGGAAGACTAACACACACTCACAGAGTCAAGAATTGTATCTGTTTATTAACTATGAATTACATGTTGTATTGAATGCTCTAAATTGAAAATTTTTTGGATTCTGAAAATGCAGCTTAATTAGAATTGATGTCATAACTGAAATACTACTAAGGCCTAAATGCTAATATGATTGATAAGATGATTAAAGTGAAAAATGTCCTTAAAAAAAAATTTATTGTTTAAGGAACAAATAACCTTTTCTTTACTTGAGGACAAACAAAACTTTAAGTTTGAGGAAGTTTGATGAGTCTAAAACTCATATATTTTTAAACCCATTTTTCAAGTATATTTCAGGCTTAAAAGTTTAGTTTAATGTAAAATTATGGAGATTTCACCCAGATTTATGTTTTGTAGGAAATTAAGGAAAAGAAGCAGAATTCAATAGAAAAAGAGCATAAATCAGCATTGTGCAAAAAAAGAGCCAATGTCACAACACTGTGTGGAGAAGGTCTTGACAATACTACAATGTCACAACATAATCGCGACATTAGTTGAAGAGGGGAAGGCAAAGATATGTCAATGTCGCAACATCATCACGACATTGTTGCGACACCAAACCAATGTCACGACATTAGAAGCAGCCTCAACAGTCAAACTACATTAGACATCCAATGTCGCGACATCGCCACGACACGACTACGACATTGGTTGCTTTGAGAAGAATTGAAATGTTCAATGTCGCGACATTATAACTCAATGTCACGACATCAGTAAGGATTAACAAGTGGTATTATCGCTGACCACGTCAATACATCACTAATGCATCGGCAACATCGTAATCCTATCCTCAACTGCTGAAGACATCACCAACAATGTCGCGATATCAAAGCAATGTCACGACATCAGATCAAAGTAACCTAGAGGTGAAGTTTAACGAACCAATGTCGCGACATCGCCACGACATCTTTGAGATATCAATGTAATGTTGCGACATCGACAGTAGGACTAACAAGCAATGTTGTGACATCAAAGCAAGACTATAATAGCAAAAATTAGCAATGTCGCAACATCACCATGACATCAACCAAGGCTTGAACATTGGAGATCTAAATATCCAATGTATCGGATTAGTGATGTCGCGACATCATACCAAAGTAGCCAAGGTGGTGAGACTAACTCAATGTCGTGACATTAGCCACGACATTGACAGAGGGCTTCAGAACATCAAGATTCAATGTCGCGACATCATGACAATGTCGCGACATCAGCTTAAGACGGTTAAGATGAACTTAATTGACCGATGTCATGACACCATGTTAGCAATGTCACTACATTAGCTAAAATGATTTAAACAACAGGTTCAGTGTCATGACATCAGCACGACATCAAAGTTCGGTCACAATGAGCTAATGTTGCAACACCAGAGTCAACCCATGACATAGCAGTTTCGATGTTGCGATGATGTCACGACATCGCCACGACAGCAATCCTAGGGCAGGATTTTTCTTAGGCTTTTCGAATACCATAATTGTCGCCTCATTTTTAAGGCCCAAGACCTGAGCCTATAAATAGAAGCTCCTAGGGAGTAGTACAAAACTTCCAGCCGCTTTTCATCATGTTTTTGTGCTTTTTGGGAGAGCTGAAGTCTCATTGTATATATTTTTCTTTTTATTTTCCCTTTTAGTTTTTGGTTTGTTTTTGGATTTAGTTTTCTTATTAGAGTAGTGATCTGAACTGGGATTCTAAGATGGATGAATGTATTTCAAGTATCTATTTATGTCTGAACTTCAATGGAATTTAGGAATTTTTCTAGAATTCATTTATCTTCGGTTTTGATTACGATCTCAATGAATTTGTTGGATAAACTAGTCATTGTCATTTGTGATCCATATTTGAAAGGCTAAGCTCCCTCTAGGAAGAATCTGTTGTTGGGATTATTGATTGTAATATTTTAATGATGTTTTGGGTATGGAACCTGAAGTGATTTAACTGGTATTACTCCTACATTGAACTGTTTTGAATATCAGTGTTTGGTACCTAGAAAGAGCTATATCATTGCTCTTATTTCTAGGAATCCCTCTAAGTGACATAGAGATGGACTACCTAAGAGCAAAGAGCAGTCACTTAGGGGTAAATTACACTGATATTATTTGAACTAATGCACTTTTAGGATAACTTTGATATATCACCGGTGATGATCTAACCTCTGACTTCAAGGTTCCCTCCGAGTGATAGCAGGAATGTGTTCCCGAGGCATATGATACACCTACTGATCTAGCAGTTTAATTCTAAGAGGTTTCACCTCAGTTGAGAGGAACAATCTCAACCCTGTGTTAGTAGAGATTCTAATCAAGAGGAGAGGGAATTCTTGTCTAATTGATGGATGAGATACCAATTATTTTGGAGAGGACTTGCATTATCCTTTCTATGGGGTTGAGCAATTTTCAGTCCTAAGAGATGGCTGTGAAGTACTGAAAAGGAAAAAAACAGCTAGATCTTAAAAGATGATCAATTCATACAAGTAGCTTTTCAGACCCATTGTCTAGAGATAGAAGTGTGGTAAGCTGGAGAGTGAAATGTGTGGTCTTAGGAGAAATCCATTACTACACTAATTTGCTCTTGGACAATTCCAAGGTTCATATCCCATTCTTCATATTTTATTTGGAACTTGCAAAGCGATGATCACAACACTGTTTTCATTCCTAATGTTATTTCAGTCCAATGAACTATCTAATCATGTATTTTAGAATTTCATTATTTCTTTGATCCACTTTACTTTAGAAGTTAAATCTATCCTGAACTTTGGAAGTTCAAATAGTGAGGATCTTGAGTAGCGAGGGTAGTTAATCTTTAAATTTTATAATCAATCCTCGTGTGAATGATATCTAGACTTAAAAAATCCACTTTATTACTTATATGACTTGTGCACTTGTAGTGATTTAGACCAAAACCAATTTAAATTGCAAATTATTACCTAAATAATAGAAAACATATTTATATATATTCAGTTAAACAAGTTTTTTGCATGACTGCTAGGGCTTGAATAATTTCTAGTTGTTATGCTATAACTCGGCCAGTTTCTAGTCTATGTTAATAAAATCAAAGCCAGTCAATAAGAAGTCTAAACATCAAAACTGGCAAAGTACACAACAGCTCTTGTTGAGTGCCATAGGTGAGCGCCCAACAACCTAATAGCACCGAGCCAAGCACCAAGCCATGGCATTTGGCGCTTAGCGTGGCAGCCGACCACCCAGCACAATGTTGTCGGGCCAGCTTGCGATATCCCATTTGTAGGTCATTTGGAGCCCAAATTGGGTCATATAAAAGCTAAAAACCCTTGTATTCAAAGGAAAACAATTTTGGGATTTTAGAAGAGGAAGAACAAATCTCAAATACTTGAAGATCAAAATCCAAGCTTTTGGAGTAGAATTCACGAACATTTGCTGTCAAATATAAATTTGTTTTCTTATTCTCTCTCCCTTTAACCATGGATTTGTTGAATATTCTTATGTTTTGGTTTGTTATTACTATGTATAGCTAAAAACTCCCTCTATGGGAGATTGTTTGGGATCTAATGTACTAGTTTCCTTGATTTATACATGTTTATGTTTCTTGTTTATAGATCCTTGTGTGCTTATGTGTTTATTGTTGTCTAAATCAATTTGAATGGATTGTTTTAGATGTTTAGGGTTAATGTATTGACGGATTTCTATAGGTGCTTAGAATTTAAGTTAAAAATATCCGCTCGCGCAAGTGCACACGTCGTGGATTAGCAGTATAGTGGTGGGTCAAGTGTCGTTCCCACGGGGATTTTGATTGCTAAGTACTGAATTAGATGGCCCTAACTTTATCTGAATGAATGAAATATTGCTTCACCTAAATCTAAATGAAATTAATTAGAAACCTAAGAAGTGACTAAAGTGTATTTCTTCAAGGAAAAATTCCAATTACTAACACTCTATGGTTTTGACTTACCTAGCTAAAGGTGATGGATGTGTTTGAAACGTACTTGATGATGGTTAGGTCCTTTATTAATGGCGGGTTTTCCAATTGTATGTTTCGATCTTTCTCAAGTATCGACTCTCTATCCAATGAGTCGATTGTATTGCATCTCTACTTCAAACCCTAGAACTCTGGGATGCAAAAAGTTCTAAACCCTAATTACTACACATAAAACCAGAGTATCTCTACTCTCTTATTGATTATACGATATCCTACACATGTCCCTACTGGTTATCATCTCTCGATCTCAAACCATTAGCCAAAGCATGCTAATAGTGACTAGTTATTAACATGTAATTAAATCATAATAGGGCATTCAATAAAAGCAATCATAAACATCATCAAATATATAAATAAAGATCAATCCATTGTCTTGTAGCATAGGCTACATCAAAACCCTAGAATTCGAACCTTAGAACATGGTTGAAGTAAATACAGTCATTGAGAAAGAAGAGAACATAGAGAGTGTAGAAATAAGAGAAAATTGACAAGGATTTCTAATCTTATTATCGTCCGAGCGATCCTCCTTTCTCCTCTCTCTCTTTCTCTCTATCTCTCTAGTCGTCTCCTTTTTTCTGTACTTCCCAATGTCTCAAAAACCTATCTTTGGTGGTTCGAGGCTTCATAACCAAGACTAGGCTGCAAAGTGGGCCATGGACTTCGAGGTCCACGTCTTGGCGTGTAGCATAATGCTAAAATCACAATGGCTGAGCCTTGGGGTTGGTGCCTTGGTATGGGGTAGCATGAAGAGAACTCAGGGTTTGTGAGTTGGCACCTTGGCGCTAGCCTACTATGGTCTCCTTATGTTCATTATGACTTCCCGAGGTCATATCTTCTTCATCCAGACTCTGAATTGGGTGATCTTGGGCTCTATAGAAATCTTGTGATGTGAAGATTTATGCCGTCACATGAAAGGAGTAATGAGGTTTCTCTATTTAGGTGAAAACTCCATAAATCATAAACTGCTGCAATTTGGTGGCGTTATTAGCCCTTTTTGCTTCCTTTTTGTATTTTCGACTCAAAGAATGACCTATGCACAAAAGGGAACATTTTAATCTTTCAACACTTCATAATCAACCCAAAAAGACATACAATGCCCTCAAAATGTCATGAAAATTAGGGTGCATCATGTACTGATCATGCATTGAGAATGGAAACTAAAATAGATTAGCTAGACCTTCAAGACAGATTGTGAAGAGACCATATGGGTCGGGAGGTGATTGGTTCTCCTCTTAGTCTAGGACTCATATCGTATGGACCGGAAGATGATCGATAAAAGGCATGGTAGGGAAATTTGGTATATTATCACTTTTTAGTGGCTTACATGAATCGGAAGGAGACTAAGTTACGTGAGTGAGAAAGTGTGACCAACAAGCGAAAGTTGAGGTCACATATTTTAATCCATTCGACGAAGATATGCTCTAATGAGACATAAATTTGGGCTTAAATGGAAACTAATGCATTAGTGATCGACAATTAACCCTAGACTCACATCAAATGTGGTTCAACATGGTGTTTTGACCTTGGTTTTGCCTTTTCCCCCTAAACATCCAACTCCCATTTAGTTCCTATTTGTTTTTCATCCTATATATTTGACTTTTAAGCTTCATTAACTAAGTGATCAACTAGTTGAGGTACTTGGTTGGTCAAACCAAGAGTGCATTGTTAGGCTTGATGCATGTTAATTAAAATGTGTACGCCTATTGTGATCAAGTTCACGTGTTGTATAAATTAATATAATGTATGAAAAGTAAGAGTGTCGGTCCCATGAGGAAAAGGATTACTAACTATTGAAATTGGGTAAATCCTAACTTTGTCTAGATGATGTATTAAGATGAAGATAACTAACAAATTAAAATCCTAAACTATCATGCAAAGATATGAAACCAAATGGAAAAGCCTAGTGTTTAGATTTCATTTAGTTAAACATTATGCATTATTTCCCAATTTGCCCTTAATTAACATTCTAATCACCTATTAATGGTAAACATCACTATTGCATAAGTGGATCTCTCTCAATAACCCATAATCTACGCCAAGGGTTTAGGTATTTTGCATCTCTACTCAACCCCAAAACCCTAAAAGCTCAATAAACCCGAAAAACCCTTATTACCACACAAAACCCATTAGTATCTCTTGTCAATGGTAAAATGTGATATCCTAAACATGTCCAATTCAACTCTCACTTCTCAGATCTCGAATTGAACCACCAAGCATATAGATGATGGTGCATCATAAATAAGCATGAAGATTAGAATAGGACATTTAATAGAAATGTGCTTCAAATCTCAATTAGAAGATAAAATAGTGTTCAAATACATAAATCATAACCATACTACATCTAAAACCCTAGAAAATAAAATCAAAACATGAGGTGGAGAAATACAACCAAAGAAAAGCAAGAAAACATAAAATAATCTTCTCCTTCTTCAATCTTCTTCCTCTAAGAGCTTTGCCCTTAGGTTAGAAACCCTAGAGGCTTATTCCTCTACTCCCTCTTCGTAGAAGATCCCCTAAAAACCCTAAGATGTGTTCCCTTATAGGCTTCCCTCAAGCATGGGCTTGAATGGGTTGAAACTGGGCTGCAAATAGGCTTCTTGTCGCAATGTGCAGGTGTTGTCTTGGTGTCTCTTCTAGGCTAAGTCACGACGTAAGTGCATGCCGACGTCGCGATGTGGTGAACCAATGTCGCGATGTGAAGGTTGTTCTTTGCACTTCACTACTTCTTGCTCCAATTCAGCATCTTTTCGCCTCAAAATGCTCCATATGCCTCGGGAATGCACCTATATGCAAATAAACCCACTGATATGATTCAAGGTTAAAATTAGTCTTATGTGGTACGAGACTCCCTCTTTGACCATGACCCTTCTTTAACCTAATCATTCATAGGGGAATTTAGAATGAACTCCCTTCATTCCCTTCTCAATAGCATCACACACCCATACTCACATTACATTGATAAGATGAAGAATCTTAAAGCATCATCTTTCACCTAAGGTGAACGACTTTTAACGTGCAATACCTCAACTGAGTATCTACACTCCGCACTCTTCAACATGTTCGGATTTCGCTTGTTCTTCTTCAAACTCTGCTCTTGAAATCCGTGATGAGCAACTTCCAAACCCTTGAATTTATAGCCCTTGTAATTCAAACTTGGAAGTCTTGATAAAGCTAGATCATTATCTTAATATGACTCCATGCATTACCTTCTATTTTTTGAACTTTCATTCAAGATATCCTAACGGAATAAGGAAACTTGGTGCTCAAGTATCATCTTTAGAATAGAAACCTGATTTGTTTCCAATTCTAGTTTGATAGCTTGGAAGATCAGATCCTCTTGATTTGATCTTTATCTACTTGATAAAGGAATCCTAGGTCCATTGGTAACTTGTTCCTCAAGTACCTTGGCCTCTAAGGTTCTAAAATTGACTTGCGTCCCATGTCAACTTTGACCCTAGTCTAGAGTTTCCGAGACTGGCATGTCTTGTATTTTGGGACTGCCTTAGTTCAAACTACTTCCTGGTTTTTCTAGGGACTTCATGTTTAAACCATCAAATCTTCATCAAACTCGATCTCTAAAGTAACCATCTTCTTGTAGAACGCTAGAGGTGAAGATATTGACAATCTTAAACCCAACACAATCCATCCTTGGGAAGGGTTTTGCATAGAGTTGCATATTTGGAGCATTTCTAGGAGTTGTTCCTTGGTTAAATCCCTTTATGGTGAAACCCATAATGTATCTTTCGCTCTCATGTTTGTTGTAAATACGTGAATTTGTTTGTATAGAATCAACATTTGGCCATTGATTCTTATTTCTTTGACTTTATTATAATGGAATTTGAAACTTATAGATTTTTATGCTTTTGTAATGTTAGGTTAAGAAAAGAAGGGTCAGGGTACTTATGCAAAGAGGTGAAGCCTCTCAAGGGGGTTGCAATGTGGATAAGACCATCATCAAGTCAATCAGATCCTTCGTTTTCTAATGAGGGGGTGACACAGTTGCATGCCAACCAATCGCCTTAGATGGAGTTCACCATGCTTTGTGAAGTACCTTAGAGTGTGCATACATCTTTAGAGTTACCGTCAAATATTGAGGATCCAGAGCCATCTACTCCTTTGGTTATTTTATATATGAGTTGGATGACCTTTGTACTTAGATCCTTAATTTTTTTTGGATAGTTTCTACTTGGACCAATCTTGGATATTATCATACATGAAATGTATTATTATAATTATTTTAGACATGATTATATAGTGGTTATGAGCTTCTTTCAATACCAGGCATTCTATCATTAGGTAATTTATTGATGTTGCATTAATTGTATATAGATTGATGTTTAGAAGACACTTTTTATTTTGGTATTTATGAAATGTTGAATAAGGGTTATTGATGTATTTTTAGGTCATTTCAATGATTAAGCTACGATTCATATATTTTGCACTAAAGTTGTGTCTTCAAAACACGACTTCATATTTTTACACTAAATCGTATTTCAAAACACGACTTCGCAATTTTACACTAGAGTCGTGTCTTAAAAACATGATTTCATATTTTTACATTGGAATTATGTTTTCAAAACACGATTTCATATTTTTACACTAGAATCGTGTTTTTAGAACATAACTTTATAATTTTACACTGAAATCGTGTCTTCAAAATATGACTTCACATTTTTATACTAAAATCGTATCTTCAAAACAAGATTTCACAATTTTATACTATAATCATGTCTTCAAAACACGACTTCACAATTTTACATTGAAGCTGTGTCTATAAAACATGATTTCATATTTTTACACTAAATCATGTTTTGAAGACATGACATTTATGTGATTCTTAGTTGACAATAGGTGTTATATGTTTGGAAATATTTATTTTTGTTCTATATTTAAAATTTTTTTCTTCTAATTATGACATTATTTAAAAAAGCCCATTTCAAAGGCCTGGGAGAAGAAACCCTCTTCAGAAATTTGGCCCATGAGATGCTGAATAAAAAATGTAATATACCAAATAAGGCCAAATAATGAAGGATCATGAAAAGGCTCCACGGTTTGAGATGATGTGGAATATGGGACCTTTTTTTGTTTAATTAACAAATATTATTTACAAGAATTTTGCAAGAGCTAATAATTAAGAGTAGTTCTATTCACACCCCATTGATATCTCTACCCACCCCATTACTAAATACACCCCATTATTATCTCTTTACACCCCATTCCATAAAAAAAATTTCCCATCCTAACCCTATCGACACCCCTCAAATTTGTTCCCCCAAACCCCAAACCCATCCTCCCCATTTCTTATCAAACAAAACCCCAACCGAGAACCGACCAACCTCCGCACCCAGAGAACCCACGATCCTCCGCACCGAAACCAGAGAACCTCCAAAATCCGGAGATCAAGTAAGTTTGTTTTCATCACCCAGCTGTTTTCTTGGTTTTTCCGATTTTTGCAAATAACTGCGGTTCCTGGATTCGAAACATGAATTCGACATCCGATTTCATTGAATCTTAGCATATAAATATTTCGGTATTCCCATGTCCTATTTATCGTTCTCTCCGATGTGCGTGGATGTCCTAATCCATGAATACCTGATTTCACAATGTCCGAATTTTATCTTCACCGGATTTGACTATGTCCTAATTAATGCTTGACCTGATTAATGATGTCCTATTTCTAATGCAATATTCCGGATTGAATGATGTCCTGATTAATTACATGTTACTTGATTTAGGGATGTCCTGATTTAATGCGATGACTCTGATTTGATGATGTCCGGATTGATTGCACTTAACCGGATTTGATTTCTCACAAATACTATTGTAATTTAGATGGTATTAGATAATGTAGAGTGCAATATGAATCTCTTACTCTTAATGTGCTCCGAAGATTTTAAGTGCATCTGAGTCCACATGATTATTAGTCATATAATTCTTACAATGCAAAAGAAATTTATAAACTTATATGAGAAAATAGTGAACAATAACTAGTAACTTATATGAGAAAATAGTGAACAATAACTAGTTAAGGTCAAGTCGAAATGGGAAGTCGAGTAGGTCATTTTAAGATTGTATTTACCCAACACATACATAATATCATTTTCTTCACTCCCCATTCTTTCTATTAATTAACTAATCGTATTTTTATATAATTTAATTCCTCTAAGCCAACCCCAAAATATGGTTCTTTCGCTCTAGTTGTCTTTTTTTATCATTCACAGGAGGTGCCTAGAAAACATATGGAGTGTGATTGTTTTGATGTGAAGTGCCTCATCCCACTTGGTATTTTTATTGAATGATTAGATAACCATCATATCAAAATTTTAACGTCCACCCAAAATAAAAAATAAAAGTGCATACTATTCCAACTATATTTTTCCAGTAGACATTGTACGAGTGATCATCCCTACGCATATTTTTATTTAATGATGATATTATTTAAGTTATCAATGTTTATTTTCTTTAGAAATAGATATGCCACCACGCATCGGTGAGTGATATACATCTAGTGCACCGCACGACCTACTGGATCTGAGCGTAGACGACTCGGTTCAATCGAGAGGTCAGAGCCGTGCCAGCCAGATCCAGATTCTGGCCGAGCATCCTCAAAGATGATAGGGATGAGCATGGAGGATAGATTCAGGCTCTCGGAGGACCTATTGATAGATGTATATTATGGAGTTTTGACAAACATATCATAAAGAAAGATATGGTCAGAGAGGTAAACAATCATTGTCCAAAGCTATATATATATATATATATATGTTAATTTTAGTTACGTAACTTGAATTCTAATTTATTTGCCATTTTTATTATAGGATCGAGCACCATTGAAATTGGTCAATCATGGTGCAAAGCTGCAGTTATGGGAGCTAGATATGGAGAGGTCTCGTGATTTGGCGAGACTGTACATCGATCCGGGCTGGTGGCATCGCTGGACTAGTCATAGCCATCGAAGGCGAGTAGACCGATGTTGCCTGGCCAGAGCGGTGGCAGCCGAGACCACGACATTTCATATGCCGCTTGGTGAGATGACCATCACACCAGACGACGCCGCATCCATCTTACATATACTGCATCGGATCGATGATATCATTCTCACGCCGCCTACGCACGGCGCCAATGCTTTATCGTGGGAGTTGTCGGGCACTACCGACGTAGACGCATCTTGCAGAGACCGAGCAAAGGTCGCTCTCCTTCGCCTCGACTCACTGCGGGTCGAGGATCACGACCATTACCACGGATGCTAGCCATCCGATGATGACGTGAGTGCTCGCTACTTGTTTCTCTTAATGATCCGGGCCGGGTCACGACTCTCATTCTCACGATAAGAGTGCAAACTAAAGAAGTCGCAAAGAGTGTAATTTGAGCCATTCGACCTCAAAGATGGTTGGTAGCCATGCTTGGGGTGCAAATTGTTTTGGCATACCCGCACAGCAACTCGATCATCGCGACCAGTTTGAGGCGCGACGCTTAGGTGGCTACGTGACCCTTTATTGTGCACGATTGATGACAATTTTCAACCGCTTGTAGATAATTTTCAATGTTTACCATGATATTGATATTAATTTATCTTATTGATTATAAATCTGAGACGACAGCACTTTCCGGAGATGTTTTCTCCTGATATGTCGTACACCGAGTCACGTCCACGTGCACCGCGCCGAGGCCGGTGACGCGGATTCCGTATAGTTTGGGTACGGTTCGGGAGAGACTCGACCGACAGGTAGATTTCAGAGGTCCGCTGAGCCATATGAGGATCATCGAGCCGGGAAAGCACCCCTTTCCGAGCATTACTGGTATTCTGATGCATGCTGAGGACAAGTTGTGGAGCCATATCATCCGAGTGGGTCTTACGCCGCCACATATTCGCACCATTCCTCCGCGGCCTTTCACACCCTACGACCGAATCAGAGTAGCTTATTGGTTCAGTATTGGGAGAGATGGACGGATCACCACTGACCGTATCGGTCACGGCGTCTAGTGCTCGTGCCTCAGAGAGAGCGTACCAGAGCATATGGCCCGGTATGACGCATATCGCATCGCGCATCGCTCAACCCCACGCCTAGATCAAAGTTCTACGACAGATGCACGATCCTCTATGCCCTCACATGCTGCATCTACCAGTGATACTGTAAGTTAAATATGGACTTCGTTTGACCTAGTAATCTAAATTGTACATAATTTGATACTTAACATTTTTATTATATTACTAATATTAAGTTCACATATTATTTATGTGAAATAGACACAGAGCATCGACCTATCGAGGGGCATGTGACATTCCTGTGAAGACCGTGAGTGCTGATTATTTTCGGGGGTGCACTTGGCCCAGGCGCATGACATAATTTTATGGGCCGATGAGACGACAAAGATATCACAATTACTCCATCACCAGCCCAAAGATGTCATAGCACACCATCACCTCGCTACGCATCCCTTTAGCTCCCCTCCCACTTTGTCTATCCTCCACCAAGATCATTGATCCTCCACCATCATCGATGATCCTCCCCACCACCGGTAGTTCCTCCTCCACCAGCTTCAGTTGCTCCTCCAGCACCTACAGCGGATCCTTCAAGACTCGCACCTATCTTACCGCATCTACTAACAAGTGAGTGTTCGTTCAAGAGGAAAAAGACTTAGTTTTATGTTTATGTATTACTTGTTAGACTTTAATGTTAAATAGATAATGTGATTAATTGTATTGTATTTTATTAGTTGTTACATTACATTACCTCCTTCAGCAACCCAATAATGATTGAGATTTATTCCTGTCTTCATAAAAATGGATTAAATAACCATGAGACCACGAGATTAATGCACAGTTTAAACGAAAAGGGACACTATAAGTATGGAATAAAATAAGGATGAAGGACCTCACTCTTCTATTAACAATAAATCAATACCAAGAAAACTTCACAAAAACAGCCAAATGGGAATATAAAACAAGGCACGTGATTTTAAAAAGCAGGATACACTACAATTAGATATCATCCGGTCCTGTTGTAAATACATCATGTTTCATCTACATCAATTGTCTCAGGTCGCTACATTCGGAAGTTCGTCCCTGACAGATCTAAAAGCCTCAATCCGGGAGCAGACATAAGGGATCTCCCATCCCCTGAGCACACCGGTATCTGCGAATACGCCGCTTGCATGCAATCGAGGTATCAGATGTCGAATCCAGGAATACCTGCCAATAAAGATCGTATATGTCAAAAAACAAAAAATATGAAAACATTTAACTTAATGACGATAGAATGTGTAATTTTAATAGCAATTGCACGAAATGACAATCCTCAACAAATCCAAGTGCAACTGGCCAGGGTAGCGGGTGTGTGATATGTATCTAAGTGGTAGATATGTTAGGCATTGTCTAATTGATAAATGGACTAACACAATATTGTACCGTGAGGCTATCAAATGACCCATGTCAGGTAAAGTCATCCATCTATCATATGGAGCAAAAGAGTCAAACCATGATAATGAATAAACCAACTCAGCAACACGGTCAATTGATCCATAAAGTTGAACATACTCATCATGAAAAGTGTGAAGCTCACGAACCAAATCGTACTCAACTGCTCCCATCCGTCTTCCCCATTCCTAGTAACCCAAAGAATCGAAATGATATCCACAATGACCATCCGCCTCTTAACATCCACGATGTTCACTATATGTTCAATGTGATTTGATGTGGAAAAACGTTTAATGTACTTCAATTTTTTTTCCTTTGGTACTTTCACGGAACATGCAGTGGCTGGAGAAGTACTATCGTGGGCGGACTCAATACTTAAATAAAGGAGCTCGCTTTTGGTAGATAAATCTGATTTCAACTGATCGACCTAATCTCTTTCCCTTAACCTTTCGGCGGTGGACACATAGATGTCGCTGCAGGCAAGCTAACTCTCTCAACTTCCTTTAATGCTATTTTACCCGCTCTCATCACAATCAGCAGAATTTGTCTCAAAATACTATCAATTTCGCATTTGCCTGGTCAACTCCACGGTAGACATACGTCGTCACAGCATCCAACTTCCTCCAACGCGAACGCACTATCAAGGGAATCAGGGCGGCCTTCTTGATAAGCTCGCAGTTTCGTACATTAAAGGAACTCCATAATGTATATTCGTTAACGCAACCACATATTCCTTGTCAATCTAACTTGACCGTTTCTTTAAACTCCATCAATATCATATTGAGTGAAGCCCTAGATACGATACCCCGCAATTCTTTAAACATAGCATTGTTGAATTGATGTTCAACAACAGAAATACTTCTCTCAAATGAAGCTTTTATTTCCGTATGTTGCAACTCAATAAGAGCATTTATTACATTCCAAGAACTCTCGAAATCCCCTCAGACGAACCAAGATGTCTCTTCAACTTCTCGTATGTGCACTCTACTCTTTTAAAAAAATGTAACATATATTAAAATCATTTTTATGTAATGGATATGTAAAGAAAAATCAAGTACTAATTAACGACTCTATTCGCTGCGGATATCGCTTAAATGCATTACTTTATCCGTCTGCCGCGATAAATCTTTTCTATAAGGAGTCAACCATGACTCACACATATTTTAATGCCTGCAAGTATAGTAATCGCTGTCAATGATCTTAAATTTCTCTCGTAGCTGCCCTTTCAAGAAAACACAAGGATACTCCAAGTCGACATGAATGCCTCCCACTTCTCTTTCGCTCAAACAACTTACGCTCTAAGTACATTTTTCGATATATGCCATCTCGCAGACAGAAGATTTGTCAGGTAGGAAATACTAACCGCACGCTCATTAAGGCTAACTCCTCATCGCACAATGACATTAGGTAATCGATTAGCAAACATTAAACTTTGTAACTTCTCCATTGCCCAAGTGTAGTTATCTACACGCTCGGCCTCCAAGTATACAAATGCCACAGAAAAAGTCAAATTTGTTGATGTCACACCTACAATCTCCGTGCCGAAGGCGAGCATCTCGCTCGTTTTATAAGCGCAATCCATAATGTAACATCGCAGGGTTGCATCTCAACAACCGAATAGGAAGTAGGATGTGCCCAAAACAAGTCTCTCACACAATCGCTCGACTCATCCTTCCTAGCGCTATCTCGACACAGGCTTACATTCATTCGCTTGTTTCATTAGTTGTTGCATTTGCGACCACGACACTATTAAGTAGTCGATGTTTATGACGCAGGTATTGTATATTGTCTTCATAGTGCTAACATTATACTCGGGCTATGATTTTTATGCACAAGAATATTCTCGGGTTTCACCAAGTTCTTCACACATATCGACAATATAGTTTTTCCCCATCCGATAATCGACCAAAGATATGAGGACCCTCCAATTGTTTGTCGTCATGATTATGAAATCCACAAACAACTTTTAAACACTCCAATCATCACTACTAGTTAACTTCACACCGATTATCTTAAATGGACAATCACATTTTTCTTGCTCCAAAGGTTCTTCGATTCAAGTCTTCCTACATTTGGACTTATTCTTTTCAGATGCCTATATGTTCCACCACGCCACATGCAAGTGGTAACTCTACTTTTCTACTATCTCCTTTATCCGATCTTTTTATCACAATAACAAATCTGTTCCGTTTTCCCACATTCCGAGCCCATTCAATCAAAGCATCCCGACTACAAAATATCTGGATAATAACAATTTATTAATTTCGATGTCTTAAAACAAATTACCTCTTAACTTAAAGTATTAAAATTACTCTACATTACCAAATGCATCACCGATATCAACTAATTGCCGTAGCGGCCGCATTATGATCCAAATCATCCGCAAAATAAATGCGTATTAAATACATCAAATAATGTCCAGCTTAAAAAATCGTAAACAACAGAGAGAATCTTTAACGCCTTCGCATGTTCGAAAAGAAGATTCTATAAATCAGACATGTTTTTATGAAATTGTTATTTAGTTACTATTAGTGTTGATTATTAATTGATCAAGTAAGGTGTCCCTCTCTCTGGATATGGATTTTTATTAACTCTATAGTACACCTCAATTTGAATCTCACCGGGAGAGTACTCTACCGATTTGTAACCGGCAAAAATCAATAAATCCGATTATCGTAACCGAACAATCAATTTATCCGGATTTCATATCCGGTATGTAATCAATTTAATGATATAACAATTCGGAATATGCCGAATCACCTGATATCATAACCAGTCATCGGATATCACAAATCCATTATGCTTCAAATAATGATATCACAACCGATTTTTAACCTACACCGTATATCACAACCGGATAAACTCAAAATAATGGATATCACAAATCCGGAATTTAAACATTATAACGACATCACAGTCCTGCCTGACAAACATTATGCACCGGAGCATCACAAACCCGAACTTCGCTCTTCTTCCTTCTCCAATCGCTTCAGTGTTCGATTTCGACGCCCATTCCTGTTCATTTTTCAAATTTCATTCTCGCCTCATTCCTCGACCATTATTAAACGAACACACTTCTTGACGCAAGAAATATTTCATACATACAGTTAAACTATAAGTTAGACAAGACGTATGTATAAGGTTTAGCGCAGAATTAATTTTTCATCTATAATGCTTTTAATTTATAGAGAGAATAATAATAATGAAATAGACTACTTCAATAATTAATTGCTTAAAAGTTAAAACATGAAAATGGTTTTATAATTACAGGAAACCTATGCGAAAGATCATCTGAAGTCTCATTACAGAGGAAGCCATGGATTGGTCTTCATGGCTTCGTGGAAATATAAAAAAACCAAGCAAGTCGGATCTATTAAAACGTCAAGAAGAGCTTCTCGGAGTGACAGACCAATTAATTGATACTATCAAGTCCTTCTCCTTTCATACCTTCAAGAATTTCCCACTCCAAGGTAAGTTACTTTTATTTATTTGTTTATTTATTTATTTTATTATATATTTTTTCTTCTACTTTTTCTTCCTCACGTTGTTTGTCCCCCAGAAACCTCTACAAGCTGGGGGCATTGGCATGACAAGTTCCTTTTAGGTTTTCAACTTGTGTTCATGTGAAAATTTATTTATTCATTTTTGCTGAGGGGGTTTCTCTTACTTCAATTTTTCCGTGTTTCCTCGGAAATTTAGTGGAGGATTTTGTGTGATTTCATGTATTTGGCAGGTTAATTCAGTATACGTTTTGAACTTGTGAGGTCAAAATCGGTTTTTTTAATTGGAAACATGGAAATTTGATTGGGTTTGGTGTAGTTGATCCGGGAACCATGGTGGTGATGATGGCAAATGGGCGTTTTTGCTTATATGGCCTGTTTGATTTGCAGAGAAAATGCTTAATGCTAAGAGTTACCAATAAACCTGTATAAACCTAGATTTCTTTTATTTTTGCTGAGTTTTCTAGGAAACCAGACTGAGGATTACTGCAATATAATGTAGATGAGAAAGAATTTTTGTGCAGATGATCTGGGAATTAATGGAGGTGGTGATTCTCAGACGAGTTCCACTAACATTCGGAAGGATCTTTCTGACTGGCAGGAGCGACATGCAATGCTTGTGCTCTCAAAAGTGAAGGTTCAAGCTTATTTTAGTCCTCTATATTTAATTTTCAGTTATGAATTACCGAAACAAAAAGAATAACTTTCAAACTGGGATATGGTATAGATATTCAATCCCCTGATTGAGTTGCTAGTTGTGTGCATTATCAGATATGCTATATGTACTCATCTCTCTATTGATTTACTATTCGTGGCATGATAATGCACTTTGAGTTACTGAGTTATGGCTGTTAAGGTTAATTAGGAAGAAAACATTCATGTGACCATTTTATAGTTATGCTGGGAATTTCTGGAGGAAAATAGTAATTGAATTATTGGAGTAATAATGCCACTAGAATAGTGATATTAATGGTTAAGTTTCAAGGGTTGTCTCCAGCATTTTAGGTGAATCTCCTCAAACCCCTTTCTTCCAAATGCTGATGCTATTCATCTGATCATCTTGTAACTAGAAGTTAGGAAAACCAGAGGAAACTATATTTTAAATAAAAGTAAAATTAGATTCATTAAGTTTCATTGGTGTTGACATCTAACTTGGTGCTGTGACATTGACTAATAATAAGTTTGTTTCATGAATCCATTTTGATATGCATGGTTATTGACACATGGATGAATGCCCAAAAATCATACCATTAGTGGTCTAACTCCATGTCACCCGCCATTTCCACCTGGTTGCCGTGACCAGTGGTCTCCTTCCTATTCTAGAATATGGTGGAAACCTTGGGTAGTTGCTCTTGTTCTTTGGGTTCCCACAAGTCGATGCTTCTCTTGGAGAATGCTGAAGGAAATTCTCCAAGTTTGTCTAAAGATAGAGGGAGCTGCCTTATAAGGTGAATGAAGGAGAGGCCACTGTCGACATGCTACAAAGGCAGTGACCATCTTGTTGAGGAGCAATAGTTTGTGCTATTGTAACCCTTCTGTATCTAGATTGAAAAGGAAAGAGGGCCATCTCTTTCCTTAAGAGATATGCTATATTCATTGATTTTCCCACTGAAATGCCTAGCTGGATGGCACATGGGTTTTCTGATTGACTTATGGATTGTAGCTTAATAAAGAACCATAACAAAAGGGGGGTTTGGTTGATTGAAAAGCCATAGCTTAAAAGCCAAAGTCTTTGCGTTCTTTGAGAATTTTTGTTTGTTTGTTTGTTGTAGTTGTTGTTGTTTTTTCATTGTATATCTATACACTACCATTCTTTCTATATTCTCACCCTTCGAATATTTTGCGTTCTCCTCACCAATGTCGACACCTAAAGCATTTAAGTGGTCAACCTCATTTTTTGTTAGGAATTCTAGTTCAAAAAAATTTGCTCATCTCAATGTTGATGGATAAGGCTCTGTATCTCATATTGTGATGTGTTAAATGACTAACTCTCTTAAAAGCTCAAGCTTGTAGGATTTGGATTTAATATGAGTATCATGCCTTTAACACCCTCCCTCACATGTAGGCCCATACCCGCACATGGAGAGTCAAACAAACCAAATAGAGTCCTCTATGGACTTTCAAATCAACAAATGAGGAATAAATTGCAGAAAGGTGGTTCGAACCCAATACCTCCTACCAAACTAGGCTCTGATACCATGTTAAACGAACAACTCTCCTTAAATCTCAAGCTTGTAGGATTTGGATTTAATATGTATCATGCCTTTAACATGATGAAAGTTGCTAGTGTCTTTTGTAGGCGACAATCATGAAGTGTGGTGATCATGATAACTTAAAACTAATTAAATATTTGAAAACCGCTAAACCAAAATTATACGGGGAACCTTAGGGCCTGTTTGGTTTCTGTTTTCAAAAATTGTTCTCAAGAACAATGTTTGAAAACACAAAGAACACCACTTTGGTGTTTTCTGAAAACTGTTTTTGTTCTCTTAAGTTAGTGTTTTTTGTATTCTTTGTGTTTTCCTAGAACAAAAAAAACTAGGAACCAAACATGTTATCACCGTTTTCCTTGGTTTTAAGAACAGAAAACAGTTTTCGAAAACAGGAGCCAAACGGGCCCTTACCCTTTCTAACTTTAGGAACTTGTGGCTTTCATCACCTGATTTGGAACCATAAGGAAGTGGAGTGTGGTGCAATTCATTGGTTGGAAGATCATTCAATAGATTAGTTAATTGAAAGCTTATCTTTAAGTGTGGGTTGAAGACTTCTTCGGTAAAGTTTGAGAAAACAGTCTTCCATGTTGAAGGAAATAATGAATAATAATATCCTAAGGGTATGTGCCAACTCTTAAAGAAACCCTAAATCCTTTAGATTTGTATGAAAAATGGATTTAGGACAAAATCATGTTTGAGGGAAGATAAATTAAACACCAAACCTAGATTGATATGTATGGGGGATTTAAAATTTTTTAATAGAAGCATGAAAAAAAAGTTGCCCACACCTATTTTTGTGGAGCATGGTTAAGTTTTAAGGTTCTGGAATCTCATTTACGAGTGAAGGAACATGGAGGGATTGGGGATTGAAGGGTTAGATTGGTTGGTTGTATCAAGTGTTTACGTGGACTTTGTAGGAGGAAAGATTTGATTGACCATCTCATTGTTTGGCAAGAAGAAAGCCCCTTGAAATGTTATTTGGTTGAAGTTATCTTGAAGCTTTTTGAAAAATTCTACCACAATGGGGTTGTTAATAGGAGCCTTAACTCTTTCTTCATTGCTTTTACCCATAAGATTAGGTTCCATTAACTTGGTAATAAGTTTTTATAAGGTCTTAGATGAGATCTTTTATAATGATATCTTCAAGGTACCCAATGAGACTATTTACCTTTTCCTGGGGCTTTGTTGATACTTCTAATTGGATCATTTGAGTTTCTAGAGTAGAGGTACTAGCAATGGCAATTAAACAAACTATTCTTTTTTTCTTTGATAATTGGCTATTAAACAAAGTACGATATGATTCAAAAAAGTGAAGCATGTGATCTTGTTGAATGATTTGAAGTATGTAGCAGCCTTGATGTGTAAGAAGTCTTTGGGCTTATGTATGATTCTTTTTGACCCCTTGGAATCACTTTTATCATATATCTTTATATCTCAATATATATATATATATATTTATTTATTTATTTATGTATCCCACTTCATTTTGAGTTAGGGATCATTTTGAGTTATGGATAAGAGGTGGTTGACGGTTTCTATACGTATTCGGAATTTCAACTTAAAAGTAACCGCTTACGCAAGTGCATGCGTTGTGGTTAGGTAGTATAGTGATAAGTCAAGTGTCATTTCCACGAGAAGTTAGAGTGTCAAGTACTGAATTAGCTAACTCGGACTTTATCTGAATAAGTGCTAGATTTAGTTGATGTCTAAAAGAACTCAAAAAAAGAATAACGAAAAGTTTTGAGATGTATCTCTTAAATTACCAAAGCTCTAGGGTTTTGGCTTCGCCTAGCTGTAACTAATGGGTGGTTTCAAAAGCACTTGATGATGGTTACGACCTTTTATTATCGGTGGGTTTTCCTAAAATATGTGTCACTCTTCCTCAAGCAATGACAGTTTGTCCCAGAGTTGGTGTCTGATTTTCGTACGCATCAACCTTAGAACCTGTGATGCTTAAATTTTAAACTGGCACCACAATTAAAAACCGTGGTATCCCAATTCTTGGTTGATTATCCGACGTCTTGTTCCTGTCCCTAATGATTATTATCTCTCGATATCAAACCAAAAGCTAAAGCATGCTAATAGTGGCCAATTATTAACAAGTAATTAAATTAGTACAAAAAATTCAATAAAACAACCCTAATCGTCATCAAATATAGAGGTAAAAGTCAACCCATCATCTTGTAGCTTAGGCTACTTCAAAACCCTAGAATTCGAATTTAGAACATGTTTAAGAGAATTACAACCGTAGTAAGGTGGAAAGACATTCTATATAATAGAAATTTGGAGAGGGGAATTTACAAATCTACAATGGTGTCAAGGTCCGATCCTTCTCCTCCCACACTCTATCTGTTGGTTCCTCCTCCAAAGATCTGATCTCACTGCTCCAATCTATGTCTCTCCCTCTAAACTTTTCCGCCTCCTTTTTGTGGTTCTCCCGCTGCGATCCTCCTGGGCTTCCATATCATGGGCTTTCGAGACATCAAGGTGTGAGAACTGCCGCGACGCCTAGGCATTGCTTGAATGGATGACGCCTAGGCTGTCATCTTGATCTGGGATGGTGCCTGAAAAGAGCTTGAACTCTAGATGGTGCCTAGGCATGAGCTTTGACTCAAGATGGGGCCTAGGCGTGAGCTTTGACTCAGGATGGCGCCTAGGCGTGCCGGAGGCCTTCTCCAAGTTGCACTCGCTCACCTTTGGTCCTAGTTTTGCCTCTCCTTGTTTCATCTTTTCCAAAATGCACTTGCACATGGATATTTGCAATTAATAACTTAAAATCTTAGTTTAAAGAGTAGATCTTCGTACCAAAAGTGTATGAAGTTCAGGGATAAAATGAGTACAATTTGGGTACTCATTGGTGGTTTTCTTAAAATGAATTTCCAAGACTAATGGTCTCTTCTTACATGGCATTAAATTGCCTAACATCCCTCGAACTATTTGTCAAATATGACCTTTTGTTCTCACATATTTTAATTTAATTTCTTTTTACATTCTTCTTCAAATATGTTTTAATTTTTTTTTATACTATTCATTTTAAAGTATTAAAATAACAAAAAAACCCTGCTATTCTAGTCAAAAATAGAAATAGAAAGACACTCCTTTAAGAAAAGAAAAACGAAAATAGGGAAATTGATTTTTTAAATGATAAACCTATTTATTAAAAAATGGTTTATTTTTGTTTGTTTGTTTTCTTTATTTTTATTTTTTCTAATATAAGATTGTGTTAGAAGGCAAAAAGTGCACAAGATTACACCAGTATATATATATATATATATACACACACACACACACACATGAAAACATTACTTAACGAAAAGCAAAATGAAAATAGTGAAAATTGATTTTTAAAATGATAAATCAATTTATTAAAAAAATGGTTGAAAGCTGTTTTGTTCTGCTTGTTTTTTTATGAAATTGTATTGTATAAATAATACAAGAGTATTTTCAAGCAAATATACTCTATAATTGCACTTTAGTGGCTATAATGATAATGGCATAGTGAAAAGATTATGCTCAGCCCCAAGCTGGGACTACGAATTAAGAAAAAAGATTATCATGAAAAAGAAGTACTATGTAAAATATATATATATATATATATATAGATATTAAAATTAGAACCATAAAAACACTCCTTAAAGAAAAGAAAAACGAAAATAGTGAAAATTGATTTTTTAAATGATAAATCAATTTATTAAAAAATGGTTGGTTTTTGTTTGCTTGTTTATTTTATTTATTTATATAAGATTGTATTAAAAGGAAAAAAGTGCACAAGAGTACTATCAGTATAATGAGCTATGTAAAGGCTCTATTTTTAAAGAAAATAAAAAATGATTAAAATTTAAACTTGCCTATTTTGCCATAGCACTGAAACACCCTAGTGATGCAGTTTACCACATGTAAACAAAAGCAACTTGAAAGTTATAACAAAATTTTCTTTTAGTTTAATGGTGTCACAAACTATAGAGAAAACATCGAATTTTTATCTGCTCTCCAGCATTTGTCGGTATACGATATTCATATTAAACCCAAATCTTTACAAAGCTCGAGCCTTTTAGGAAAAAGTTGGTCGCTAACATAGATTAAAGCTCTATTTGATAGAGTGTTCGAGTCTCAACCTTCCTAGCAATCTAATCCCCATTTTGTTTATTTGAAAGTCCAGCGGTTAACTACTGGCTTATTTGGACTCTCCACGTATGTATGCAGGGCCACACGTGAGAGAGGGGGTTGAGAAATATGATATTCATATTAAACCCAAATCCTACAAGCTTGAGCTTTTAGGAAAGTTGGTTGTTTAACACTACTCAACCAAAATTACAGCCTTGTATATATGTAGACCCAAAATAATAAAGATCCGATTATGCTCTTTACATTAAGGAATAGAATCACAAGGAGATTATTTTAGAATCCCTCTCTTATTCTAAATAAGGCACCTTCTTTTTTCTTTTTTTTTTTTTCAGAATCTATCTTTTATTCAAATAAGACATCTATCTAAGAGTAAAATTATAACTATTCCCTAACTTTGAAAATAATTTTTGACACTCCCCCTCAAGCTGGTTTGTATATATTATAAACACCCAACTTGCAACTCAATTCTTCAAAGTTAGTCCTAGGTAATGCTTTGGTGAGGATATTAGCGATCTGTTGGTGAGTAGGAATATAATTTAGCTGCACAATTGCACTTGCAATCTTTTTAGAGATAAAGTGTCTATCAATCTTGATGTGTTTGGTTCGATCATGATGCATTGGATTCTTTGCTATGCTGATTATAGCTTGATTGCCACACATCATCCAAATGGATGGGCTGCAACTTACTCCAAGCTTGCCAAGTAATCTCTTTATCCACATTCCCTCACATATTCCATGAGTTAAGGCCCCAACCCGCCCATATCAGCTCTAGAGACTACGTACTCATTTCTTACTCCATGTCACCAGGGTTTCCCAAACATACGAGCAGAACTCAGAGTTCAAACTATCTGAAGTCTAAATTTCCAATCAACGCTGAGAAAAACCTCAATTTTATGATTGTCAAACCTCTTGAAAAGCAACCACCCTTTCCTTGGTGTCATCTTCAAATACTTAAATATCCTATAAACAACATCCATGTGTTCCTATCGATTATACATGAATCGGGCCGACACCACTTATCAGAAATAATGTCCGATCCGTTGTTTGAAGGATAACGTGTGCCAAAGCAGCGGAAACAAACAAAAAATTTCTAAACCACTCAAAAGGATCCTCGAAAGACGTTTCGGGCTTCAAAACAAAGAGGAGGCGATTACACTCATGCTGCAAACCGATCCTAAGAAGGGTAATGCAACAACGACCAAAGCAAACTATGCCCTTGGTTTGCCTCTAATAGTATCCACATCGAAGAAAAATGGGTCGAGCACTTCCATGTTAAATCTGCACGATGAAGCCTCTATACTAGCTAAGTTTAGATCCAAAGAGGAAGTTTAAAACTGTAATCGGACACTCAAATTCGTGAAGAGTGGGTTGTTCTTCTTCAAGAACACCCTCCCACACTAAGAACACTCTCAGAAATAATAAAATGATTCTAGTGGTTAGGTTTTTCCATAAGGTTCTATTTATAGGAAAACCCTTGCTCTTGAAATATCTAAAGTGCCCCTCTCTTTAAGTGTTGATAGGCTACATGCATCTTTATGTGTTATGGTGTGTATCCTCATGTGCCTTAAGCCCATGAACAAGCCTAAGCCTACTTTATTTCTCAGTGAGGACTTTTGATCCCGGATTCCACTAATCCCATGACATTCTATTCAACAGTTTGACTTCCTTCATATTTGGATCACATCTAAACTGCTTTAGAGGCTCCCTACCACACTTCGTGTGATCCATTAGGTTCCGCTATGTCGGGCCACTTGATTCAACTATCAATCCTGGGGCAGCCACGCAGCCAGATGCATAAACACATCATAGACTGATTGACTGGAGAGTCAATGGTCTGACTGCTAACCCTTCCATAGACAATTACCGCACAATTCGTCTTTTCACCAATCTATACCCCCACTCGGTTCAGAGAATGGACAATGTGTAGCCTCTCACTAGACTGGCTACGTCACATCTAGCCCAAGTGATATAGATCTTGTCTCCGGACTCATTACTCATTAGTTATGCACCTGAAGACACTCTTCATGACATTTCCACTTTAGCCGGAGATTCCCGAGTAATGATCCCGACAAGAGGTCGTAGGTTTACCCTCCTTTTGTTGGGAGTGACGAATTCTTTGTTGGCTACTCAATTACCTTCGAACACCTCAAGCTATACCCGATCATCACTCTATGAGCGACCTCTGGAAAACAACTAGGAATGAAGTCTAAGTACAGAATCAACATCTAAGATATCCTTGAGCACCTCAAGTATAAGGATATCAGACCATTAGCATGATGAGACAATCATCTACACAGATAATCCATATGATTGTCACATAGTAGGTCTTCGATGTACTTAATACTTCTAAGACATCCACATGTCAACTCTAATCAATCACAGATCATAAATATAGCATCCACCGCTGATCCAATCAAGGAGTATGACATGTGCTAGTCTATTCGGATTAACAATGTCCAATCATGTTGATCCTATGACTAGGGATAATTTAGACACTAACATAATTACGCATGATAGGAATCTTACCATTATGATTTCTTCATACTATGTTATGTGTCATGGACTTCATTAATTGATTTAAGAATACTATCAATTTACTTAATAAATGAACATCAATAGAATGAAGATGCCTTTAATAGTAACATAAGACATACAATAAGTGCTAAAGGAATCTCCTTAAGAGCACTTCTCTAACATGATCGTTTATGTGAAAGATAGATAAGACGCCACACTAGTCTTTGATATCTCCCCCACAATCGGGAGCACCATTTTCCAAAAAAAACCAATCTCGTAGGGATCCATTAGTGGTATCACAGATTACACCCAAGTTTACCAGCCTCCTCTCAGAATCCAAGATGTACTCAAAAAATAATAATTTTCGAGATCTGCCTACCTCCATTCCAAGGAAGTATCTGAGGTTACCGAGATCTTTAATTTCAAACTCTTGAGCTGGATGTTCTTTCAATCTTTGTAATTCTTCTTTATCATTCCCGGTGAGGATGTTATCATCAACATACACTATCAAAATGGACATTTTCTTTGTTGGTGTTGTCCTTGTGAACAAAGTGTGGTCCACCTGACACTTAGTATACACATATCTCATGACTGATTTTGCAAATCTATCAAACCAAGCACGAGGAGACTGCTTGAGACCATATAGTGATTTTCTAAGTTTGCAAACCTGGTCAGAAGATAAGGTAATTAGAAACTAATGGTAAAATGAAAGTTGTATATAAGTAGAATCAAAGAAAACTCATATTCTTTCCATTTGATTGGGATCATTTTGTATATAAATATGTTGTTCAGATCAACGAGCACAATTTTTTTCCTTAATCTATTCGATTACATGGTAATGAAAGGCAGTTTTGAATTTGCCTTAGAAAAGATAATTTTTTAAGGGATTTTCGGATGAACATAGAAGAGGGCTGTGGAGGCGTTCTTTTGAAACACCCATCTAGAGAGAGAGTGAGGTGACACAACCCACTTAGGAGGGACCGCTTGCCGCCGAAAAGCTTGGTGGCCGAAAAAGTGAGTGCATGAATCTCAATCGCAGATATGCAATTTTGCCCCATTCCCACGCATTGACGCGTGAGGGCGCGTGGAGCCTCCTCCACTAAGGTCACCTATCGCCGATGAATATCCCTAGACACTTGCCCTCCTTATCCGATCGGCGGAACAGTGTCTTTCAAGGTCTTTTAGGTCCGACAACCACTCTTACTTGGGTTTCTGCCTCTATTTCTTGATTCCTTTGACTTTTGATAACATCCGAAGGTGTTTTGTGGTTTGGGTCTAAAATCCTTTCAAGGGTGGTACTTTTTCGATGATTTGTGTTGTAGATCTAGGGTTTTTCAAGAGTCTTCTATGCTCTTGATTTCTGGAGGTGTTCTTTGTCCTTGAATTCCTTCCTTTGGTTTCCCAATGAGTGATACAACCGAGAAGAAGCCTGACGTAGTGTCGGAGTTAGCCTTTAGGGGAAGTGGTATGTTATTATTATCATAAGCTAGGACATACATGTCGGGAGTGTAGGAAGTTGCTAAATCAAAGCCGCAGATTTTAGTTTTCTCACGTTGCGTCTGCAAGTAATACCTCAGAGCATTCAGTTGTGCTTTCAGCAGATGAGGATGCCAAGTTATTGAAGCACGCTTCTACTCCCACATTTGCACTTGCCGAGTCAGGTAAACCCGACACATGCTTTATGTCCTCTTCCTCCAAATGACTCATCGACTCTATAGCCATGGACCACATGACAAGTAATTTAGTTTTTTTCACATTTTAGTCACACCCCTCTACTTCTACTGTCACCTTAGTAGATGGGTCTAAATCATGTGTTCTTAGGTTGTGTACAATTAATCCTAGTCCTCTCATCCCTTTGACCTCTATTCTAAGTTTACCACATCTTTCCTTTGTTATAGCATATATCTACTTCACATATAGAGTTGTAATCTATTAAGAAGGTTAGATTGACTTTTGTATATATATATTCATTATGAATCAATGAAAAATACAAGGAATTCATTCTTCCAATTCTTCCTTTCTTGTTTCTACATGGTATTACAGTCTAGGGTTCAAATTTGAGCCAAAACAAGAAATTTTTTTAAGGCATCTCAGAATGCATAGTAGGCCACAGAGGTTGGTGTTTTGAAACACACACTTCGAGGGAGATTGGGTGACACTGCCTAGACAGGAAGGTGCGCTAGTCGCCGGCGACCTAGACCACAAAGTCTGCTGGCTAGAAAGTGCGCACGTGAGCCACATGCGCCATCGCAAGAATCTACCTTGTTCCCCACGCCCCGACGCGTGGAGGTGCATTTGGCGACGCGCCTACTCCTCCAGCATCGCCGACTGTTGATGGTCCTCCCTAGCCACCTTGCCTCCCTTGTCCGATGCCTATAACAGTGATTTTCAAAGCATTTTGTGTCCGATAACCCTGTTTTTCTAGGGTTTCGTGCTTTTCTCCTTGATTTCTTCAAGATTCAGAGGTGTTTTGTGGATTGTAGGACTAAGTTCTATTCCAGTGCAATGTTTTCATGGAAAGGTGGTCCGTTTTCCTTACAAGATCCTATTTTTCTGGTATTTTTCGAATTTTCAGAGGTTTTTTCGAGTTAGATTTGCTTCTATGACTAACACGAAACCCTTAGGAGGAATTGTGTGTCATTTTTGCCATAATCCAGAGCATGTACGCTAGAATTGTAAGAAGTTGCAGAATAAAAATTGAAGATTTCGATCTATTCATTATCAAAAATCACTCAAGTCTGCATATGCTTCTATCACTATAGTCGTTGAGTCAGGTAAAACCAATATATGTTTTCTTTCATCTTCCTCCACATGGGTCATTGACTCTGGAGTCACAAACCACATGACAAGTAATTCCAGTTTAGTTACTACGTTTCTGCCACACCATTCTACCTTTACCGTTACCCTCATTTGGCCACATTCAGATTGCTGGCCAAGGTTTAGCCACCCATCCTACTCCTTTAATTACTTGACCTTTGTTCGAGTTTACTACTTTTAATTTAATTTATGTGGAAAGAAATTCACTGCATAATTTAATTGCAATATTTCATTTTTTCTTGATTATCCGATTCAGATCTGACGGCTGGTTATCGTGAGGCCTTACATCCTCAAACAGAGCGCGAACGCTTGGCTGGGTTGTTTCCTGAAATGCAGCTACCCCATTCGACCATATTGGTTAATTCGGTCATCTGCTCTCTCTTTTGTTGAAGAAGTAATATTCGCTTACTACTTATCAACCGTGAGTCGTGGTCAATATGCTAAGCCCATCATGTGCATTTGAGTCCTGTAGTTACTAAACGAAGCCCGCTTCCTTTGAAAGTTAGTTCATTATGATGTTTCGGTCCTCGGTCTTCGCTATTTCGATCGAGTTTAGATATTTCATTACTTTTATGGATGATTTCTCTCGTGTCACTGGGCTTTATCTAATGAAAAGCCATTTTGAGCTTTTTCTCATTTTAGTGCCTTTTATGCTAAAATTCAAACACAATTTCACGCTGCTCAAACATCGAGTGCTGAGCTGGCGAATATTTATTTAACCTTTACCCTTCATGTTGCTAACATGGATTTCATCGATCTCGTGTATTGATACACCCTCTCATAATGGGGTAGCTGAGAGAAAGAATACACATCTTGTTGAGATTGTTCGAGCCCTTTTATTCCAAATGATTGTCCCTAAACATTTTTGGGCTGATGCAATCTCCATAGCTTGTTTTTTTATTAACAGGATGCCCTCATCGATTCTCAATTGGGCTACTTCTTACCATTAGTTGTTTCTAAGTAAACAAATGCTCGGCTGATCCCAAGGTATTTGACGCATACGCTTGTTTCGGATGCTCGCCCTCAAATCTCTAGACTTGATCCGAAGTCCTTAAAGTGTATCTTTGTGGGATATTCTCGTGTTCAAAAAGGGTATAGGTGTTATTGTCACGCTCTTCGATGTTACATTGTGTCTACTGATGTTGTATTCTTTAAGACTACCCTGTTTTCCCTTCCGTCTACTATTACGAGTCCGGGGGAGGATGATGATTTATTGGCTTATTATGTTTCCTTACCAGTTCCTACTCCAACTCCCATTCCTGTTAAACCTCCCACATTTGCGCTCATTCTCGACTTAAAACCCCCACTGAGTCCAACACTACCGCTTTCGACATTAACTAGCCTCAAATGATGATCTTCCTATTGCTAAATGTCAGTGTGTTCACCCAATTTCCTCGTTTTGTTTTTATAACCATTTGTCATCACATTCATGTTCTTTTATTGCATCCCTGGATTCAATCTCTCTTCCTAACACTGTTCGTGAGGCTTTATCTTACACCGGTCATGAGTAAGCGGTGGACTTTAAATCAAAGCAGACTTTAGATGACAATGGATACTTAACTCGGGTGGCCACCACTGCCGGGAAGAGCCATTGGATGTCAGCGTTTGCAAGCAAGCATCATTGCCTACTATTGATTGAAAAGTACGACTTCATGCTAAGGGCACAGACATGGCGCAGGACACACTTTTTCCCATGTTGTTAAGATGACATATGTTCAACTTTTTATTTCCTTGGCTGCTACTTATAATTGGGATCTTCACACGTTTGATATTAAAAATGTCTTTCTTCAATGATTTACTCTTCGTGAAAGAGGTGTATATGGAGCAACCTCTAGTATTTGTTGCTCCAGGGAGATAGGAAAGCTCATTGCCTTCTGTAAGTCTCAGATGGTTTGAAACAGAGTCCCCGCTGCGCGGCCGAATTCACCCAAGTCACATGAATTCCGTATGCGTAAGAGCAAATTCACCTCTTCGCCTTCTCTATAAACCCAATCTGCATCATTCGCTGGTAGTGTATGCGAACGATATCAAGTATCACCTTGACTTACTCTAAATATCCATCCTTAAGTCCTTTCATTAAAGTCAATCCCCATATAGCGACTTAGTACAAGCAAGTGTCACACGCCCACCTGCTTAAGGTGCGGCGCCAGAACTCCACTGCGCAAATTTCTCTCACGCCCCACGCCCCAAACACAAATAACGTGCATTTTGCAAGCCTCAACTCAGATTTTATTAACTCTTCTCTTTATGGATCTAATTCCAATGTTCAGCCATGGGCACGTAGTGCCCTTATATAGGCCGCCCTGGCTGGCCCTAAGACAACCGAAAGTAAGGGTCCCACTCTAACCTAGCCTTCAATTGCGTCAACGAATCCTTCCCTTACCAGAGCCTGGCCCCTCGATCGACTCCTAAGCAAAGCCATGCGAATCCCTCTCGGACTAGGAGTCTTTTCCGCCTCAGACTCCTAATGCCTTGTGGATTCCTCGTGGTCATGAAAGACTCTCAGGCCACGGTGACTCCTGCTGTACTATAGGACCTCACTGCACCCAATTAAGAGACTTGTCGCTAAGGCTTCCGTGCCTATAAGGCGTGCTTCTCCCACTTGATCCTCACACAAGTGTCACGCGCCTCAGCCCTCCTCCTCTAAGCCATGAGTGTCGCGATCGAAGCATCGGTGCGCAGCCCTAACTAGACCGCGTGCTTGCCTTCCCTCATGTGTGTGCTTGGCTCACTCACTATGTTGCTGAGCTTCTCATCCCGTGCCATTACTCGCTTCCTTGTTTTGCCTTCATCTCCTTCTGATGTGCGCATGGGGGCCAAGGTAACGCCCTCATGCCGCATCAACTCAGTAATCTAATGAGGGGCTAACACTAAGATACTTCCATAAAGATTGGAAGCTAGCATGCGGTTAAACATGAGATCTTCTCATCCTTTAATTCGAAATACAAGGCTGATCTATTATCCGAGACCTGGGAAAATGTGCAGAAGCCACGCAAATTCTATGATCTCCGGTGCGCATAATCTTACTAAAGAAGGTGAAACATCGAGGGTCTCGAGAGACATGTAAGACACAGTAGTTCGAATTACTCCACAAGAATTCACTCTCATATCGCCTCCACTAGCTACTGGCTGTGTCAACACACGTCCGCCCAACGGCCGATCACAGAATGGTCGAACATATCTCTACGCCACTGAGCGAGTACCCCCGACGCGATTTAAGGCCAGTAAATCACGCATAACCACTGGTGTTGGTTCGACGCGATCGTAAGATCAAGAGGACAAGAGGCTCATTTTATACTCATGTGCTCATAGAGGGAATTTAGTCCTGGCCAAGAGTAAGAAAAGAAAGATTGCCTCTCGACATAAATACAGAATTAACATGTGAAATGATGACACAATCTGTGATGGAAGTAGGCATTGAGACACTATTCCTAGCAAAACTCTCAGATGACAACCGCACGCTCTCTTCATATCGCTTATTATCCCGTGGTTCCATGAAACGAACCAATCATATCGGGTATAGATCACATTTTTGCTTTACGGTAAGTAAAATACAACCTGCATTTATTATTACGTGATACGCGTAAGACGTGGCAACGACAGCGATATCTTCACAAAGGCCCTAACTCAGACAAAGGCTAAGAGCTCCATGCAATGTCGTACATGATTAATATCTATACTCCAACTCGAGGGGAATTTTTTTATAACATATATCTACTTTACATATAGTGTTGTAATCTATTAGAAATGTTAGATTGATTTTTGTAGATATATATATATATATTCATAATGGATCAATGAAAACTACAAGGAATTCATTTCTCCAGTTCTTCCTTTCTTGTTTCTACATCCTTTAATTTAATTTATGTGAGTAAACTTCCTCGAACACTTAATTGTAGTGTTTCATTATTTATTGATTATTGTCTGTTTCAAGATCTTTTCGACGGCTGCATTATCAAGTAAGAGGATAAGAGTCTAAGGGCCTCTACATCCCCGACGAGCTACAAAGCCTTCATCGCGCTTCCGATTGCTAACCCGCTCAAAGTTCATCACAGCTGGGTCATCCTTCTTTTTCTCTCACAAGAAGCTATTTCCCGCCAAGATTTCCTCATTGAATTGTGAGTCATGTCAATATGCTAAGCTTCATCGCCTACATTTGAGTCTTAGAGTCAATAAACGAGCTTCCGCTCCTTTTGAGTTAGTTTATTCCGATGTTTGGGGTCCTTGCTTAGTTATGTTTGCCACTAGGTTTAAATATTTCGTTGATGATTTCTCCCGTGTGACTTGGCTTTATTTAATGAAAAGTCGTTTTGAGTTATTTTCTCATTTTAGTGTCTTTTGTGCTGAAATTAAAACCCAATTTCATGTATCCGTTCAAATATTGAGGAGTGATAATGTCAAAAAATATTTATCTGAACCTTTTCAATCTTTTATGTCACAGCATGAGATTCTCCATCAAACCTCTTGTTTGGATACACCCTCTCAAAATGGGGTTGCTGAGAGAAAGAATAGACATCTTCTTGAGACTGCATGAGCCTTATTGTTCCAGATGCATGTTCCCAAACACTTTTTCAGTTGATGCAATCCCTAGTGCCCGTTTCTGGATTAATAGGATGCTATCATCTGTTCTAAATTGGATTACTCCTTATCATCAATTGTTTCCTAATAATCCCTTGTTTCCTATTCAGTCCAAGGGTTTTGGATGCTCATGTTTTATTTGGGATGTCTGTCCATAAGTCTTTAAACTTTATCCGAAGTCCTTAATGTGCATTTTTTTGGATTACTCTCGTGGTAAAAAAGGTTATAGATGTTATTGTCCTACTTTTTGATGATATTGTGTCTATTGATGTTACATTTTTTGAGTCTACCCCGTTTTCCCTTTCTTCTACTGTTACTAGTCAGGGGGAGGATAATGATTTATTAGTGTACATTGCTTCCTCACCAGCTCCTACTCTAGCTCCCGCTCCTATTAAACCTCCAATTACTCATGTATACTTTCGACGCCAAAACCCTATAGTTTCTTATCCAACATCGACTGCTTCGTCATTAGATCTAGTCTAGAGTGAGGATCTTCCGATTGCTTTCCGTAAAGGTAAACATCAGTGTGTTCTCCAAATCCTCTCGTTTGTTTCCTATAACCATTTGTCGTCTTCCTTTTGTTCCTTTATTGCATCACTTGATTCTATCTCTCTTCTTAGCACTGTTCGTGAGGCTTTATCTCCTACACCTCTCGTCGATTTAGTTATATAGTGGATGCAATGCGCATTTTAGATGACAATGATAATGCGGACTCTTGTGATTTTTACTACCTAAATAAGTGCTATTTATTGTCATTCTAATTAACGACACAACAGTTAAATACGAAAATGTTAAAAATATAAGATTTATGTGGAAACCTCATGAAAAAACCACGGCAAGAGGAGAAAGCTCACTATCAATTCGAGAATTACAAAGTGCGCCATAGGAATAAACCCTAATGTACGAGTATGACGTAAAATACCCGAGGGGCAAGCCTCGCACTTCTCGGGATCACCAGGCCATGGGCTTAGGGTCTAATCTGGCCCAACTCCCTCTCCGTCCACAACCCGGATCCCTATTTTTTTTTCAACTTTTTCTTTTCACAAAAGTTGCATCGCGAGCCTTCGGGTTGGATATAAACCCAAAAACAAATTCGGGTCACAAAAAACAACAATCTCTATCTTGACACGAATTCCTATCATAAGCAGAAAACACCAATGAACTCTATATCTCAAAACATGATCAACACCATGAACTACATATCTGAAATAGTCCTTAATCTCCTCTTAATATAGAAACCCTTTAAAGAGCGAAAACTTCAACTGACGAAGCCCCACGAGTTAGAATGATTACGAACTTGGCTATAAAAGTGGCTTAGTCGTAAATATCTGCGAAGGATTATCTTGGGTTTGACTTTACTCACAACGATGTCATATGACGATGTCTACTTGCCTTGAAATGATCACATACGCATCTGATATGTGAAGCGTCGGTCTTTGGTGAGAAATATAGCACTACGGCTGTCGCGAAACAATGCGATCTGGCCGGTTACTTGGCTCACGACGATCCCTTGACGAAGGGACCTCTTTACAAGAAACACGTAAGCTGTGTACTGCCTCTGTAGTTGAATAAAGCTATTATAGGCCAGTGAACTCAGTAATAGCACAACCTCCAATGGTGAACACGTATCCTGTAAGGGATCTCCTCTTATCAAGATCTCCAGCATAATCAAAATAGACATACCCTGCAACTCCATCTCTAGTCCTACCAAACTGCAAACAAACAATATTGGATCCACACAAGTATCTCATGATCCCGCTGACGCTCAATGTTCCTTGCGGGTTTTCCATGTACTGTGGCGCATAGGCGAATTTGGCGAACACCTTGGCATACATCAAAGAAGCCACAGCATTAGAATATGGTACTTTAGACATGCAGTCAACCTTCTCATCTGACTGTGGACATAGGGTAGATGAAGAAGTGAAATGTTTGCCAGTGGAGTAGTAACAAGAGCAGCATTCTGCGTGTTGAGCATAGAAGCAGCACTGATATATCCTTTTTGACTTAAGGATAATTTTCCTACCGCTCTATCCCTCATAATATCCATCCCAAGTATCTTGGTTACTCCCAGATCTTTCATCTCAAACTCATTATTAAGCTGTGCTTTTACAGTTCTTATATACACTTCATTGATCTAGGTTCTAACTTCCCATTATCAACATGGGCATATGCTAGGCATCCAAAAATATTCAAATCTAAATAAGTAGTAGGACTATCAGACCATACCTCTTGAGGAATCTTCTTCTCTATAGCAACTGAGGGAGAACAATTGATCAAATAACATGTAGTTGACGTGGCTTCTGCTCAAAAAGACTTTGGCAATTGAGCATTAGAGAGCATGCATCTGACCTTCTCCATCAAAGTCCTATTCATACGCTCTGCTACTCCATTATCTTTATTGGAGTATGTGGCTGTACTATGTGCAACAATTCTCTTTCTTTGCAAGAGTGTTAAACTCATCGAGAATAAAACTACAACCCGTGCTCGGTCACGAAGACACTTCACACCTCCTGTTTGCTTCTTAATCATTGTCTTCCAATCATTGAATGTTGAAAACACATCACTTTTATGTTTTAGGAAGAATACCCATACCTTACGTGAGAAATCATCAATGATTGTCATCAAGATGCATTGTTACCCATCAAAACCCCACCTTATGCACAGGTTCGTATGTAGAGAACCGATCTCGATTAAGAGTCATTTGAAGCGTCTGACCCAATCTAAATCCCATTAGAAGCTCTCAATCGGCATTTGGCCCTTGTAGAAGTTCTCCATGAGTTTGATCGATTCCTGACACGGCCTCATGATTTCCCAGATTTCTCTCCTTGTTTGTTCTCAAATTTCTTCTCCTTATTCTAAAGCTTGAAACACTCCTTGATGTGGCCCTTTTTCTGCAATAATTGCGGATTTTATTAGAATTCCTAGATTTTGACCTTTTCCTCTATTCTTCACCAGAATTCTTCTCTTGCGGCCTACCACGTACAAACAGACTATCTCCATTAGCGGGCCTACCGATTAATTGCTTCATTTCTCCTTAGAAACGAGAGCCTCGCCAAACACGTTTGGGGTTAGGGTATCACGTATACTAAATCGTATCTCACGAAAGTCGCATCACAATTAGGAAGCGAACAACTGACATTAACCACAGATCTTCTTCTTGTATTTAACCTCCAAGTTTCCGGTCTGTAATGAAATTTCTTTAAAGATTAAGTAAGATGCTCTTCTAAAGCGATACCTTTGCCATCCCAGTTGCAAATGTCCCATTGCTTGAGTCTGACTTACTCGTAAGACTTTTCGTTATGCTCAACTCTTCCAACTTCAGCCATAATGCATTGGCAGTCTTCTCCTTTAGAACATCTTTGCTGAGAATCGATTGATAAGTGAAGGTGAATCGAGATAATTGCTTTCTGATCACTTCGTTATTTCTTCTCTTTCGTCGCTTGATGACGGCGTATTGTCAAGCGCTTAGGAATGCTTCGTCGGATCCATCGTGAGCGCCGTGCATCTTAACACCCTGACGAAAATGCGGTATTGTGATCCCGACAGGGAATTTCCAAATTTCATGGTTGCCATTGATAGATCGGAAAAACCTATGGATCTAATACCGCGGTATGATCCATGGCATGATGACCTGATAAAGAAATCTGACGATAAAGAAAAGCGAGATTCACGTGAAACCGCGTGGGAAAAACTACGGGTGAAGGAGGAAGCTGCTATCGATTTGAGAAATTACAAAGTGCGGCTCATAGGGAATAAACTTTAATGTGTTTACGCGGCAATGCTGGCGAGTCCGTGCAGGCAAGCGAGCCCAGCACCCGCCTGCCAGATCGGTTGTAGTACATGGGCTGAACTCTTGCCTGTGGATCCCTGTTCTTTCGACTTTCTTTTCCTGAAAAGAGTCACCGCTGCCCAGGCCTTGGTGAGACATAAGCCCCAAAACAAATTGGGTCTGAACAACGGTTGTCGTTGGTGTTTGTAGTAAAGTTTAATCTGGTGGAGTGCATTTGCTAGGCTGAAGGTCCGTCTTGTTCTTTAAGAGTATCTTTCCGAACTTATAAGTTGATTATTCGATATCACTTTTCTTGTAGCTAAGCTGGCATTTGTTCGTATTTTTATTTCTCTTGTTGCTTCTTATGATTGAGACTTGCATCGGTACGATACGAAATGTCTTTCCATGGAGATCTTCGGGAAGAAGTTTATGGAGAAGCGACCTACAGGGTTTGTTGCTTTCCCCGATGGGGGATAGGAGTGTCGTCTTGAAAATCTACAATATGGTTTAAAACGAGGGGTTCACGTGTGCTTGGTTAATAAGTCGGTTAAATGAGTTGAGATATTTGGCATCTGAGAAGAGTAAGTTATTTTCCATCTTCTCTGAAAATTCCACTTTTGATATTATTCTACTGGTAGTGTATGTGGATGATATTGTCATTACTGGGAGTGACTCCAAAGGTATATTATCTCTTAAATCCTTTCTTCATTGTCGGTTCGCACAAGAAGGATTTAGAATGTTGTAGTGTTATTGGAGTCTTGAAGTCATAGAAGTAAGCACTCAACTTAAATATTTACTTGATATGTTATCGGAGGCAAGTGGGCACGAGCCATGTGAGTACTCCCCATGACTCTCAAATATACAACTGTGGGAAGGAGAGCGATCGAGAGATCGCAGAGATATAGAATTGGTTGAAGTGAATTACGCGCCTCTTCTGTGCAGGATATTGCTTATTTAGTAAGTGTTTGAGTGTTATATGTCTGTCTTCTACGACCCAGGCGGTTGTAGAGCATATCTATCTTTACTTGAAAGAAGCTTCGTGGACGTGAAATATTGTATAAAATCAAGGGCATCTTTTAGAATTAAGTGCTTTCGAGGCCTTGGTAGGCGGATCTGCAGGATATGGAATCCACCTCAAGATATTGTGTCTTTGTTGGAGGGAATCTGATCTTATAAAAGAGTAAGAAGCAAAGTGTTGTCTTGTGGTCTAGTGCGGAGTCAAAGTATTGAGCCATGGGACAATGTCACACACCTAATTGTTGGCTTGCGTGTGTGGCGCCTAGGAACCCACTAGGCCAGCCTTCTTAATGCCCTAAGCCCATAATAAGACGTCTTTGGAGACTCTCCCTAAACTCGTATTTTATTAAGCTGCTTTAAAATCTGAAATATTTCAATCAAAAACTCATGTGATCGGGATGCTCGATGGTTTAAATGGATCACATTTACAATGAATTAGTAAGTAGGCATGAATTACTTTATATAGAGGCGCTCATGGCGGTTAATTTGCTCATGGGCGGTCTTAGTACAAATATGACTTGAGTTATACTTTAACTCGAAGTCTTGTTCTGCAAGCCACACGAATCCTTCCTGAACTAGGAGTCCTTGCCCCGTCGGAGATTTCCTCGTAATGCCACGCCTGACCTTGTTGCACCGCAGTGGGGACTTGGTGCCTAAGCCGTATTTCTTGCAGTGTCTTCTTTGCTTGAGTGTCTTCTTTTGTGACTTTGCCTTAATTACCCAGTAGTGTGCTTGGCGCCCAGGCTCGTTCGCTATATAAAGGCGGGCTTCCTAATGATCTCGTTTTGCTTCAAGTGTCGCGCATCAGGCCCCTCTAAGCCATGAGTGCGTGCGTAGGAGCCTTGGCCGTGAGTGCAGCGGCTGGCTGGCGTGCGATGCCTTAAGCTAGGTTATGGGCTTGCCTTCCCTCTTGTCGTGCTTGGATCATACCTTGTCTTTGCTTGACTTCTCTTCTGTGCCGGCGCTTGGCTATCCGCTTCCCTCGGGTGCATTTTCCTTCCTTGGTGCGCACATGGGGTCAAGGCAGTGCCCACATGCCGCGTCGTGTTCGAGTCATCTAGTTGAGAGGCTAACAAACCCTCCCCCATTAGAGGCAGTCATCTTCCTCGTGACTTAGTACTTATATACTCGTGAATCCCCGGTCTTCAAAGCGCCCCTGAGGTTGCACCCTTCTCCCGACTTGCTTCACTACGGGTGTCCGCTTTCACGATGAATCAATCTTCGGTCCACTTGTTATTAATTGCGAAGTCTTCGTATCATGCGAGGATCTTGAAATCTAATAATTCAACCACGATCATAGTCGGGTTACGCTATGCTTGCACTTTACCCAGGACTAGAGTTATGATGATAAACGAAGCTTACATGGAATGTCGGTGAAGCTTTAACCTACAGGGTAACCGACTTGTGACACGTATTCTAACTTCTTCACAATTTCAAAGGGGCCATCGTACTTTGGGATTAAACCTCTTTGAAACTATTTGTTTCAAATTTTCTTCCATATTGGGGAACAGCAGCGATACTTTCTCCTTCCTCGGAATTCCAAAGCCTTACCATGATCGTATACTTCTTCATGTGCTGTTTGCCTTCTGGTACAAATATAGGGCTTCATCAAGTAAGTCTTGTCGGGTTTTTGCAAACTTGTACGCAGTAAGGCTAACGCTATGTCCAGGTTGCTCGGAAGCTTGCACATCCAAAGGCTTGTGAGACTGGAACCTAATTGCTACCTCTAAAGGGCTCATTCCCATGATCGGAATTTGGTCGCAGTTATAAGACAAATTTGCATGGGCTCTGGGGTTCATTGATTTGTTTGGCGGATGTCACATAGTTACTTGTGAGTACTCCTCAAGCATCTGATTCACTCACTTAGTTTGATGTTCGGTATGAGGGTGATTAGCCATAGAGAAGTTGCACTCGATACCCCACATTTTGATCAGCTCAACCCAAAATCTGCTTGTGAACCGTGTGTCTTGATCACTTACTATGTCCTCAGACATCCCAAAATACTTCACAACATTGTTGAAGAAGATCCGTGCTACTTCTTTAGTTGGACATTCACTTGGGGCTGGTATGAAGACAACGTACTTAGAGAACCTGTCTACCACAACCAAAATTGATCCGAAGCCCTCAACCTTCGGAAACCCATTGATGAAGTCCATGGATATGCATTGCCATGGCCTCTTTAGGATAGGCAGGGGTTGTAGCAAGCCCGCTTTCTTTTTCCGCTCGATCTTGTCAACTTGACAAACATGGCATGTCTTGACATAAGCTTGCACGCCTTCCTTTATCTTGGGCGATGGAATGCACATTGCTATGTGTGATAATACTACATTCTCTAGGGTGAGCCAGCCCACACTTTGTATCATGTGTTTCCGCCAGGCTCACTCCCCCTCTCGATTTGGCAGAGGCACGTAAAAGTTTCCCTCCTATGAAGTAAAGCAACTCGTTCTCTAACGAGTAGAGCCTCGTGGTCCCCTCTTTCACCTACTCAACCAACTTTTGATATGTAGAGTCTTTTGGAGCTTTTTGTCTGCCACAACTTGACTCAATGATCTCACGTAGCCTGCAACTTCCTTCCTACTCAAAGCATCTGCCACTTGGTTGTGTTGACTTGACTTGTGCACCCATACGAAGTCGAAGTCAGCCAAGAACTCTTACCATCAATCTTGCTTGGCAGTGAGCTTCTTCTGTGTTTTGAAGAATGTATTGGCTACATTATCAAGCACTACTGTGAACCAAGTCCCCATCAAATAGTGATTCCATGTCTCTAGGCAATGGATGACCGCATGTTGTACCTTTGCTCGTGGGTGTTGTACCTTTGCTTTCTGCGCATCGACTTAGACTCTCGAATCTTTGCACAGTGCACTCTTTACACTAGCACACCTAGGGCCTTGTTTGGCGCATCCGTATACACTTCAAGCAGCGACTCTCGTCGAAGCGGTCTGGCAGAAGCTGCGAGGTGATCACATCCTTGAGCTTTTGGAAGGTAGCTTGACATTTCGCATCCCATTCTCACTTCCTCTCTTTCTTCAACAAGTCCATGAAAGGACAGGCTACCTTGGAATTGCCCTTGATGAACCTTCTATAGTAGTTTGCCAAACCAAAAAAAGGATCGAAGTTCTGTCACCTTGGTAGGGGCAGACCATTCTCAAATTGCTGCCACCTTTTGCACTATCCATTAGAATCTGGGACTTTGAAATCAGGTGACCCAAGAACTTGATCTCGGTCTGAGCAAACTCGCACTTCTCCTTCTTGACATGTAATTGGTTCTGCCTCAGTCTGTCAAACACATTCTCAAGGGGCACCAAGTGATCTTCTAGATTGGTGTAGCAGATCACTATGTCGTCTAGTAGACCTGAATGAGTCAAAGTCGAGGAATGGGACATCATCATTCATGAGGTTACAAAATGTCGAGTAGGGCGTTAGTCGACGAAGAGACATGACTAAGAACAAGATTCTATCTTAAGCGTCACACATGTAATATTGGCCTTGTCATGACCACGCCCATTTTCCATACGGATCCTTGAGTTGAGCTTGGTGAAATATTTCATTACTACTCGATGGGTCGAACAATTAGTGGTGCGACATCATATACTTGTTCTTGATGGTGATTTTGTTCAAAGCTCAATAGTCCACGCACATTCAGAGTGAGCCATCTTGCTTCTTTTGAAATAGCACTGGTGCCCCATACAGTGCTTTGGAGGGCTAGATCGACTGCGTCAAACGACTCGTATTTACTTTCGTAACTAGATTTGGCTCTGGTGGAGTCATCGATCTGGAGCTTGGGCAAATGGTCTTGACCCAAACACGAGCTGTCCCAATGATTAAATATGCCTTAGTGTGATTTCTTATCACGGCTCGGGAGGCATCACGATCCAGCGAATCTATTCGGCCATGGGCACTATTGTTTGTGGTACTTCGACAAGCTTGTCGAAGCGATCTCGATCAATCTGCGTGACATGGAAATTATTGCTTTGCCCTTTTGAGTCCCTTCTCGAGTTGCATGGCAGATAATGTCTTTTCCCCTGAGGGTCTCTTAGGTTGTTTGCTGATGTCGGCCACAAAGCATGATTGCTTCTCATCCATGATCACTTATTTATTCGAGTGTGTGGCAAGCGACCTTGGCCCTTTGGAAGAGTATTAACGAATAAAGTGAAATCATCGAAGGAACATTAAGGAAATCGATCGTACCTTTCTAGTCTCCCATTTGAATTCCCACATTCTTTGCCAGACCATGCGTCTTTTGTGCTTGGTTGTTCACGACTTTGAGCTTGCTATCATCATGCGAAAGCAAACCAGTTGGCTATCTCCACTTTGTCGATATGAAGTTGTAGGTTGCCCATTTGTATACGAACCCACGATCTTTTGCCGCGATTAGCAGCTTCAGCGTATTTACCCTCATGAGTTGCCTTGGCTCGAAAGGCATTGAATAGTTGAAGAGGGTTGGCTTTTGTAGGGGCCTTTGTCCTACCGTTCTCCGCATCTTCAACTATGATTGCATTGAGCTTTTCCTTCCTTGGGCAATCCCTTGCTTGGTGTGGCCCATTGCAGATGAAGCATCCAAATGACTGGTTGTTTATGAGGAAGTCGCCCTCTCCCCCACTTTGGCCTGCGCATTAGGCTTCTTCCATCCCTTGCCTCCACTCTTCTTGAAGGTCTTTGATTCTGTCTTCCGACTTGACTCTTGCTTTTGGCCTTTCCCCTTTTGGGTAGGAGTAGGGGAAGATGTCAGCTTGTAGTTGACTCGGCAGTCCATTGCCAACATGCCTAAGGGAAATTCTTGCACACCTTGCCTTCTCAATTCTGTTTGAGCCCACTCTTACAACCAGGATTTGAAGTTAAACAACTTGTCGACTTCGAACATGTCCTTGATGTTAAGGATCAGTGAGTTGAATTCCTACGTATTCTTTGACTGAGCCCGTTTACTTGAGCTTCTTCAGAGACTCTCTAGCCATTCATGTCGTGTTTATGGGAAGGAATTGATCCTTCAACTCCTTCTTTAGGGTCTCCCATGTCTCGATCTTTGGTCGACTAGCAGTAACATCATCACTTGATCTTATCCGCCACCAAAGCTTTGCATCGCCCGACAAATATATGGTGGTTATTGTTACTTGTTCTGACGAGTGTTGAGGCGTGATAGTATTGCTCCGTGTCACAGAGAATTTCTCTAAGTCATAGCATTACGTACTTGCAGTCGAAAGACTTGGGCTCAGGCACTCGCACCTTTGCAGGAGGTGGATCCGAGGTAGATGGTGTCCCTTGCATCATTGCTCGCTTTAGTAGTATGATCTCCCCCTCTAGAGATCTTGTCTGCTCCTGGAACCCCTCAGTCATTGCTAGAACTTTCTCACGGAGGGTGTCCATTCGCTCTTCAAAGGATTTCTTGCACGTCTCCATCAAATCTTATTTGCCAGTCGAGCGTAGTTTGTATGGCGAGTCAATAGGACGCGTTGCCTTAGTGGCAATGCCCAGCTCCACATGTGAGCCTAGACACTTTACGTAATACTGCCCGGCTTCCACCCTTGCCACTTTTGTAGTGCATCTAGGGTCACTCTTGCAGCCATTCGTGGCTCTTACGGTGTCTGCGCTGGTGTTGGCAGAAGCGTGTGCGATGCCTAGGAGCCCACTATGCCCGGCCTTCTCGATGCTCCGTGCTCACGAAAAGAAACAAAAGGCGTGCGAGGCTCACCTTGACTCGTATTTTATTAACTCTTTAAAATACAAGACTCTCATGCAAAGGCTCCCACATGATTGGGATGCTCAATGCTCTAAATGGATCAAACTCTAATGAATTAGCCAAGTGGGCACGTAGGCCCTTTATATAGGCTACTCTAACTCGAAGTCTTGTTCTACAAGCCACGTGAATCCTTCCTAACTAGTAGTCCTTGCAGTCGGTATCTCTGCGATGCCACGCCCTGACCTTGTTGCACAAAATTGGGGACTTGGTGCCAGTATGTGCCTTCTTTGCCTAAGCCATGTGGCTGCCGCAGAGTGTCTTGTCGTAGCGACTTACCTTAGTGACGAGGCTCCGGAGTACTATAAGGCAAGCTTCGCGGTTTTGTTTTGCTTCAAATTAATAAGCACATCAAGCCTCCCCAGCCGTGAGTGCCACGATTCTTCTTCGTATCTTGAATAGGCCACAGACTTCCCTTCCCGTGCCAACTTGTTTCCCTCGATCTGCCTTGTTTTCCTTCCCTAGTGCGCACATGGGGCCAAGGCAATGCCCACATGCCGCATCGTGTTTGGACATCTTGTCAAGGAGCTAATACAGACTCTGTATGTGAGATCATGTGGATACATCAATTATTGATGGAAGTGGGCATCACAACTTTAGTACCAACAAAACTTTAGTGTGATAACCAAGCTTCCATGCATATAGCATCTAACCTGGTATTTCATAAACGGACCAAACATATTGAGATAGATTGTCATTTTGTTAGTGAGAAGAGCCAGTTGGGGTTGATCTCTACAGGATATGCAAAGACTAGAGAACAATTAGGTGATATTTTCACCAAACCTTTGAGTGGGGATTGAGTTAGTGATCTTTGTAACAAGTTGGACATGATCACCATCTATGTTCCAACTTGAGGGGGAGTGTTATAGTATTGTAGAAAAGGAAAGTTGTATATAAGTAGAATTAAGAAACTTCATATTTTTTCCTGTTTGGTTTAGGATTGTCTTTTATATAAATATGTTGTTTGTGCCCCATTGTCTAGCTCAACTGGTAGTATTTTTAGGCGTCCCATTGGCCAGCTTAACTGGTAGATGCTCTTACTCACATGTGAAAGGCTTCAGCAGGCTCACAGGAAGCATGGTTACCGGGGGGGGGTGGATCATGTATTAGTGGCCTTTCCTGCTCATGGGAAGCAGGTAGTTCTCTAGTGCATTTCAAAAGGTTTTGTGTTTCCCTTTTCAAGTCAAGGGAACATTTTTTATTGGTTAAATTGCTTTTAGGTTACTGTCTTTGAAGTGTCTCTAAGTGGAACATTATCGGGTTTTGCTGGATTTGTTTTGTATCTTCTGTCAGAGATTTTCCAAAATACAATACAGTTTTGTCTGGAAAACTTGGTTCTGCTCATAGTCCTGTAGGAATTCTGCTTATCCATTCTATTATATTTTCATTTTCTTGCAGGAACTTTCACAACTTAGGTATAAGCTGTGCCCTTGCCACATGAAGGAGCAACAGTTCTGGAGAATATATTTTATGCTTGTCAAGAGCTATGTGGCAGAGTAAGATATATAAATTGCAATTAATTTTGATAAATGATTACATTTGTTACGGGAATGGAAGTTCTTGGCATAATGATACCCTTGGGTTGGATTTCTTATTTTGCATCCTCAATTAGTAAACCAGCTACTGATTCTTTTCAGTGGTCAAGATCTGGCCTCATGAGAAAAAAAGGATCATTCAAGTGCTTGTTGTGTTGTTCTCATCACTTATTTCGGTAGATGTGTCATAATCGAGGATGAAAATATTGGTAAATATGAATATGTCAGTACTTGAATTTTGTGGATATATCATATCTGAAAAACTTGAGAAAAAAATGATAAAATAAGCAAAATAATGCATATGTTAAAGTTATTCTGTAATTGTAATTGACATAGGTATGATCTAGGACAAAAATTATGTGAAAACACACACACACACACACAAACATATATATATATATATATATATATATATATATATATATGCTGAAAGATTCAACAATTAAATACTATTAAAGACAAAAAAGGAAAGTAAAATGGATGAAATACTTGGAAACTAAATATGTTGAGATTCCACCTTTTTAAGCAATGGAAATCTTATTCCATGATATATATATATATATATATATATATATATATATATATATATATATATATATATATATATCAAGCTTTAAATTATGAGAGAGTGAGAAATATAAGCTAAAGATTTTTCATTTTCCTCAAGTTTCTAAAAATTTGAAAAAGTTCTAAGTATTCAAGATAATTTTTTAGTGTATCTTTTTAAATACAACTTTTTATATTTTCTATAAAAATATTTTATTTTGGAAATTAAAAAATAGAAAGTCTATAAAAGGCCACTTTACATTGCATACTCGAAAATTCATTTTAAAATTTTAAATTGAAGGAATTAAATTTTCGCATTTTGGAATGTTAAAAGTTTCCAAGGGTGTAATTCCATCTTGCAACAGATAACTTATCAGCAATTTTTATTTAAAAAACCAGCAATTTATCTCTCTTCTTTCAAAATACCAGTGATTTATCTCTTTATTTTAGTGATTTTATCAGTTTTAACAATATATTGTTGATACATGGGTGATTTTATTTTCAATATTTTGGTGAATTTTCATTTGTCAAGCTTTTGGTTGCAAATGTTGTGTTGAAGCCCATTGATATCTAATATTCTGGTGAAATATCCTCAAATTGTAAACACTGGCCATAACAAGCAAAATGTTTGATCATTTTCTCTTCTCGAGTTCTAAACCCATAAGCATCCACTACTTATTAGATGGAAAGGAACTTGGTGGCTGTTAAGGTTTAGTCTCTTAATCCATTTATGATTATTTTCCTTCTCTTTAGTCTCCTAATTAGACTCTAACACTGTTTCCTTTTTTGCCCTAACACTAGAGTATAAATATGTATGTTTCCTCTTTTTGTAAATTAATGAGAATCAATGTATTCCTTTTCTCTCAACATGGTATCAGAGCCATAAAAGAGTTTGAGAATACTAGAGTTAGGGTTTCGCCATGTAGTCAATTCTGGCAACCCATCCAACGACTGTGTCACACTCCGGTCATGTTATAGTCTTCACGAAGCCTCATAGAAGCCAAACCATCGTCGGAACACTGGCGGCAACTTTTCGGCGACCGTTCAGTAGAAGCGCACCAATGAGCACCTCCTCGATTTACCTTCGTTGGAAGCCTCGTCGGAAAATACCTTCCCACGCGGCCACACACGTCGATCTCCGGTTCGGCGCTGAAATTCACTCGCCGGCTCGTGAGATACTTTTTGGACCACGCTACCTTCGGCGGTGCGTGCATGCCGATGAGCCCATCCGCCTCCACGTGCCCAGTCGCGGAAAAGCCCTCATGTTTCATTTTTCTTGATCATTGTTTTTTGCGTTTTTACGTAGCTAAATCTCCATTGTTTTTGTGTTTTCTGAAGCTCTATGACATCTTCAAGACCTTGGGAGTTGTTTCTATTGATTCTTACTGATTTCTCATCTCTATGGTTGAAAAAGATGTCTCTATGGCTGAAAAAGGTCGGACTTTTAATTCTTTTGTATTTGGAACTCCTATGATTACCTTGAATAAACTCACGGGGAGTGAAAATTATCAATCATGGGCGGACTCGGTGGACCTTTGGTTTATTGGTAATAGATCTGAGGATCATCTTACTATGCTTTTTAAATATTCTAAAGATAACGTGCTCGATGGAAAGCGTGCTTTACTTTACAATGTTCTTCGGCAATCTATTGATGCCAAGACTTTATAAAATATTTGGGCCTATAAAACTTGCTACACTTTCTTGAATCAGGTAAAGAAACTGTACACTAATGATATCTAGCGTCTCTACCGGGTAATATCCTCCATTGCCAATTGTACACTAATGATATAGTTTTGTGGGGATGATAAGAAAAACTATGTTTTAGCAAAGTTCCTTGCAAACGGAAGAGCTCGGTCCAAAAAAACTCATAAACACCTTGTCAAGATTTGACACAATAGAATGAGGAACTCCATGCAATCGAATCACCTCTTTAGTGAAGACCTGTGTCACAGAGAGTGCAGAAAATGGGTGCTTAAGAGCAATGGAATGAGCCTATTTGATGAGTCGATCTACCACAACAAGGATGGTATCATATCCTCCGATTTAGGCAACCATTTTATAAAATCCATAGTCACCTGTCCCAGACTGAGCTTGGTATGGGAAGTGGTTAGAGTAACCCTGTTGGGGATAAGGTTGAGCTCTTGTTCTGCTAACAAACGGCACATGGAGCCACATATTCCTCTGTCTTTCTTCATCCCCTCCCAAAACAAATCTGCCCGCATCCTCTTATATCTTCAACACCCCTGAATGTCCTCCTATTGGCCCATCATGATATTCTTTGAGGAGAGTAGTTATAATAGGGGCCCTTTTTGGTAGCACTAACTACTCTTTATACAACAATCAATTTTGCACCATCATATAACCCGGGTGGGAGTTAAGCCCTCTTTCCAAATCCAGAATTATTTTATGGAGTGTTTCATGCTTCTACACTTGTTGTTGAAGCTCCTCCATACCTCCCACTTGAGGAATGGTTAAGGTAGTTAAGCTCACTTCTTTTAGTCGGAGCAAGAGGGCATCCGCAGCCTTGTTCTCCAATCCAGGCTGGTATTGGACCTCGAAATCATATCCCATCAACTTGATAATCCATCTTTGATGTTCAGTGGCCACTAGCCTCTGTTCAAGTAGGAACTTCAAACTCCTTTGATTTGTGCGTACAACGAACTTATGCCCAATCTAGTATGGTTGCCATTTCTACACTGTAAAGACTATTGCCCCGAGTTTCCACTCATATATTGACTTGTGCCTCGATTGAGCTGATAAAACATAATTATAATAAGCAATGGAGCATTGCCCCTGCATCAAGACTGCTCCTAGTCCATGCCCTGACGCATCATTCTCCACAATGAAGGGAATTGAGAAATCATGAAGTGCTAAAACTGGGACCGTTGTCATTGTTGTCTTCAATCTTCAAAATGCCTTCTCAGCTCCCTCATTCCACCCAAAATTATTTTTCTTAAGTTGCTCTGTTAGTGGCCAAGCTGTTTGGCCGTTGTTGAGAATCATAGGATATTCTTTGGTTTATCTCCTTCATTTCTTGTACATTATTTTCCTTCCTTTTTGTATTTTATTTTATTTCCTTTTTATTCCATTATATTGTATATATATAGATGTCTCTATACTATGTAATACTTACTCATTCAATAAAAGAAAAGTATTATTTTCTTCTCTCATTTCACATGGTATCTCAGAGCCATGGTTGGTTCTGGAGCGAGCCCTCTTTTCCGGTAGCCATCTTCTCCAACGGACCTTCTTCTGCAAGCCTTCTCTGTCGGATCTTCTCATTTAGACCTTCTCTATTAGATCTTCTCTATCGAACCTCCTCCGTCGGACCTTCTCCGATGGGCCTTCTCCGTTGAATCTTCTCTGTTGGACCTTCTCCGTCGGATCTTCTCTATTTGACCTTCTCCATCGGATCTTCTCCGTTGGACCTTTTTTGTCGGATCTTCTCCGTCGGACCTTCTTTGTTAGACCTTCTTCGTCGGACCTTCTCCGACAAACCCTCTCTGACGGACCCTCTCTGGTGGATCCTCTCCGAAGGACCTTCTCTAACGGACCCTCTCCGACGAACTCTCTCCAGCAGACCCTCTTCGGCGGACCTTCTCCGGTTAAGTACATGTAACAAGATTAATGCATATGACCTATATGCTCTAACTTAAGGGAGAGTGTTGAGAATCATAGGATATTCTCTAGTTTATTTCTTTTCTTTCTTGTACATTATTTTCCTTCATTTTTGTATTTTATTTTGTTCATTTTTGTTCCATTCTTTTGTATATATATAAGTGTCTCTATACTATGTAATACTTACTCATTCAATAAAAGAAAAGTATTCTTTTCTCCTCTCATTTCACAGTTGTATCTTGACACAATTTTCTTGTAGTATCTGATCAAGCCTAAGAAACCACGCAAGTCTCACAATGTTCTTAGGGTAGGCCAATTCAGCATTGCATCAATTTTTGATTGGTCCATAGCCACGCCTTCCTTTGAAATAATATGCTCAAGATATTCCAGCTTTCTTTGGGCTATGCAACATTTTGCTTTATTGACATATAGTTGATGACTTCTTAGTATATCCAAAACTGCAACCAAACTTTGTACATGTTCTTCTACTGATTTGCTGTGGATTAAAATATCGTAAAAAAAACTAACACAAATTTTCGTAGAAAGGGTTTGAATACCTCATTCATAAAAGCTTGGAAAGTGGCTGGTGCATTCATGAGTACAAACGGCATGACGAGGAATTTGTAGTGCCCCTCATAAGTTCTGAAGGTTGTTTTTGGGATATCCTCATGGCAAACCCGGATTTGATGGTACCCTGACTTGAGGTCCAGTTTAGTAAACAATATCGCCCCATGTAGCTCATCCAACAATTCATCAATTATAGGGATTGAAAATTTATTAGGTATAGTCTCCTTATTCAAGGCTCTATAATCAACACAAAATTTCAATTCCCATCTTTCTTCTTAACCAACAATATTGGACTTGAGAAGGGACTTACACTAGGGCAGATGATTCTAACTGTGAGCATTTCCCTAACTAGCTTTTCAATTTCTTGTTTCTGCACATAGGGGTATCTGTAAGGCCTCACACTAATTGGGGCAGTACCCTCCTTTAGTGTTATAGCATGGTCTCTGCAACGTTGAGGAGGAAGGCCTATTGGCTTATGGAAGACAACCTCAAATTCGTCCAGCATCTCTTGAAAGTGTGTTGGCATTTGTTCTATCCCACTGGCTTAAGCCATTTCCATGCTTCCACACTCACCCAAAATTCCTTAGCCCCCCATTTTCATTGCATGAGCTAGGGCTTTTAATGATACCATTGATCTAAATAAACTGGGATCACCCTGGATTGTAACCCTTTGCCCTTGCAATCATAACCTCATTCTTTGTAGCTTCTAGTTAATTTGCACATCACCTAAGGTCTCGAGCCACTGAATGCCAAGTATAACATCAGAACTAGTGAGGTTAAAGGGTAGGAAATCTTCCACTATATCCACTTCTTGTAATCGAATGAGCACTCCTTTAAAAATCTCCGCCCCTTGCACTGATCCAGTTTTGAGTAATACTCTATAGGCCCTTGTTTCCTCCACTGGTATGGTTAGCTTATTTACCAAATCGGAAGAGATGAAGTTGTAAGTCGCTCCACTATCAATGAGCACCACCACCTGCTGTCACTCGATTTCTCCCTATAGCTTCATGGTTTTTGGAGACGTCAAACCCACCACAGATTTTAGAGATAGCCCAACCTCTTTCAGTCGATCTTTTTTAGTGCTAGCATCTCCTCTCATTACCTCGAAGGAATTTCCTTCAACCATTTCGTTAACCTCTGGCTCCCCTATTTCCGTTGGCTCCCCACTTTCCTCATCTTCTAACATCATTAGCACTTGTAATTCTAGCAGTTTGCAGCGATGTCCTAGTGAGAATTTTTCATCGCATCGGTAGCACAACCCTTTCGCCCTCCTCTCCATAATTTCCTTTTTAGTCAGCCTCTTAAATTGTTGTTGTCCACATGGCCCTCCCTTAGGCTCGACGACTGAAGACGATTTGGGGGTAAAATGAGCTAGGGCTTGATTTTTTGCTGAGGACGTATTGTAGCTGGTTATGGGCCGAGAGATCCCTGGGCTCAAACTAGGTTTCGTTTGTTTTAGCCTGTGGAGAGAAAAATAACTCTTTGATTTTCATTTGTTAACAAAGTGAGGGAACATACATATTTATACTCTAAGTGTTAGAGCAAAGAAATGAAACAAAATTAGAGTCTAATTAGGAGACTAAAGAGAAAAGGAAAGAAAGAAAGGATTCCTAAATGGATTAGGAAACTAATCCTTAACACTCCCCCTCAAGCTAGAGCATATGGGTCAAATGGGTTACATATGTACTTAATCCCAAGACACCAAGCTTGTTAGACGTGTATTTAATCCGATGGGTAGATCTGGGGTCATTGGAAAAGTCTCCATAATTGACTACATGGCGAGTTGATGTGATCGGAGTGAGGCAAGACCATAAGATGTGTTGCCGAAATTGACTACATGATGAGTTGATGTGACTGAAAGAGGGCCTGCAAGTAGATTGCCGAAAAAAGTATGCCGGAAAAGTTGTTGAAAAAAGGTTCGACGAAGAAGGTCCGCGGGAGAAGGGTTGTTGGAGAACGTTTGCGGGAGAAGGTCCGTCGGAGAAGGTCCGCTGAAGAAGGTTCGGTGGAAAAGGTTCGCAAGAGAAGGTTCGTCGAAGAAGGTCCGCGGGAGAAGGTCCTCTGGAGAAGGTCCGTCAGAGTAGGTCTACAGGAGAAGGTCTGCGGAAGAAGGTCTGTCAAAGAAGATCCGCAGGAGAAGGTCCGTCTGATAAAGTCCATTGGAGAAGGTCCGTGGGAGAAGGTCGGCTAGAGATGGTCCGCGGGAGAAGGTTTGCGAGAGAAGGTTTGTCGAAGAAGGTCTGTTGGAGAAGCTCCATCGGATAAGCTCCGTGGGAGAAGGTCCGTAGGAGAAGGTCTGTCGGAGAAGGTCTGTGGAAGAAGGTCTGTCGAATAAGGTCCACAGAAGAAGATCCGTAAGATAAAGTCCGTCGAAGAAGGTTCGCGGGACAAAGAGAGATGTCATTGGAAAAGGGGCTTCCAGAAAAGAGGGTCAATCGGTAAGAGGGTTGTGGCCGAAAAAGTGAAGAGAAAAATAACTCTTTGATTTTCATTCGTTAACAAAGTGAGGGAACATACATATTTATACTCTAAGTGTTAGAGCAAAGAAAGGAAACAAAATTAGAGTCTAATTAGGAGACTGAAGAGAAAATAAAAGAAAGAAAAGATTCCTAAATGGATTAGGAAACTAATCCTTAACACAACCTATTATTCATGTTTTCAACCCGTTGGGCTAAAGCCATCATCAGAGCCCAACCGGGATGGTTGGAAACATCCAGCAATTACGCTTGGATTTGGAGGCCAGGCCCATTCCTTGAAACCCCCTCTAGCTGCTTTCTACGATACCTCAGTTAATGAAATCTCCATGGTCTCAAACGGCGTCTGTAGTCGCGGACAGATCCATCCTATTGCAAGGCCAAGAGCGCTTCATACATTGTTCCCTCCTAAGATGGCCTAAATCTTTCTAGTAACATTTGCTTCGATTCTCCCCACCCTCGAAAGGGTCGTCGACCATCCTTCCATTGGAACCAGGTTATTGCTTCTCCCTCCATACTTAGCACAACCGATTCCAATTTCTCAGTATCTGTCACCAGATTCACATCAAAAAAACGTTCGGCTCGGAATACCCAGCCATTTGGGTTGGCTTCGTCAAAGATTGGCATCTCAATTCGTTGAACTCGGTTATCACACCTCTGTGTATTTTCTGGGTGTACCCATTTTGTGTGGTTCTGGCATCTTCAGCCCCATTTGGCTCCCATCACTCTTCAATACTTTCGCCGATTCCCCTACTGCTTGTTTTTCTCGACCCACGGATGTCCAAGCATTATTAGACCCCTCACCACGCTGCGACAACAACTGGTTGAGCTTCACCATCACAACATCCAAGCCACTTTCTAGGGTTGGAATATGTTGGAGACTCTCGTGGACAGAGTCGAATCCTCTTTGCATCTCAGATTTCACCAACTGTACACTCCTCCATCATTTCCAAACGACCTTCTTACTCTTTGATGGCTTCCAGTTGGGTTTCGTTTGGTTTTTTTCCCATTCGGTATGTATTATTTTGCTCTGATACCAATTTGATGCACTCAAGCACACACTCAACAAGGTTTCAGAAGGAAAACAGAGTAACAACCGATTAATTTGTCATTCCAATCTGAATTCGATAACAAAGAGAAAATATAAAGCAAATGGGTAGACGTTCGAGAGGTCTGCACTCTCCAAAAAAGTTTTGACCTTCATACATGATACCCCTACCCCAGCCTCTCAACAACCTATTTAAACTGCCAGCACCCCTACTGCAAAACGGGCACCCTAACAACCTTGTGCGATCCTCCAATAGTCGTCTTAGGGCATATTCCCTTGCTGTTGGCCACTTTCTCCTGCCAAGTCAGCACTCCTTGGTTTTTGTCTCCCTTGTTCTTGTCTCTTGCCTCTCCTCAAGTAGGAATGATAAATGGGAGGTTTATCAGTCTGTCACATCCCAAGTATTGTTTTTCTGCAAAGCCTCCATTTCTTCAAATACTGCATATTTCCCATTATGATCATCCAAAACACTCATGATGGTTCAGACTAAGTTTGAGGCTGTAATGGCTCTAGGTTAGAAAAGGTGATCTGCAGGTACATACTTGGAGATAGGATGTCTAGGTAAGTTAGGTTCACCTCTAACAGCAATGGAAGATCAAGATCAGATTCTTGGGCAAGTAACATCGGACATGGGGCTGAACAATATTCAGGAACTATGGTATTGATTTGGTTCCAGACCAAAGATGAGATTGAAGAGTACCTAGTCATTCAAATCAGACTCATAGTTACTTCTCATGACCAATATGGTAGATGAATGTGGTTCATACCCCATGGTCTTCCTAGTATAAACCACCCAAATAAGTTTAACAGTTATAGTACGTGAGTATTTCCATGTCTGATAAACTATGTCATTCGTTTTCATATTGAATTATTCTAGTTTCTCCATAGTAGCAAACACTATGTTTGTAAAGTCTCTGTGCCAAAAATTAATTCATCATATAATCTTTCCATTGAATTAGACTTTTGGTGAAAAATGAATATTTTCAAAAAGTTCAAATTCATAGTGAGGATAATTTCTTGGTCAAGGAGTTTAAAACTTTTTATTTAGATTATCAGTAAGCAAAATACTCTTTCTGCTCAGTTCAATTTGGTTAATTTCACTTTGGAATATTTACCTGCAGCAGTGCAGCCAAAGACCTTTAAAGGCAAGGTCTGAATTGATACATGACTCTGGAAAAAATTTAGACACTTTGGGACTGGTGTGTGCAATACCTTAGAAGGCATTCTATTTGTGATGGGATGTTGTTAAGGCAAAGATAACTTATCTTCCCTGATATTTTGAATTTATTCATATGAAACATCACGGTTCGAGCAACTTCAAAAGATGGTGCAATACCATCATGATTTATTATGTTTAGGAGCTATCACGTACAAGTGGATTGATCTTAAATCCATACCTTGTAAAACTTTGCAAAATAGTGTTAAAAATAATTCTGCTTTATTAGACATAAGATATATTTTGTTTTATAATTGATTTCTATAATATGATAAAAAATTTAGAAAATTCCTTCAACACAGATTTTTTATTTTAAGAATCTATAGAAACATAATCGAGTATGATCAATTTTATAAAGTCTAAACCATTTTCAAAAATGTACTTACCTTCAGAAGATACCAAACATCACTATGGAACAAATAAAAAGGTTTTAATGGAAGGTGCGATCTAGGAGCATAAGACTGTCGTTGGTTTTTAGCAAGTAAACAACTTTCTCATTTAAATTTCAAAGGGTCTTTATTCTTAAACAATTCTAGAAACAAATGTTTCAGATAAATAAAATAGGATGGCCTAATCTGTAATGCCAAACTATTATTTTTTCATCAACAGAGCTCGTGAACAAATACTCTGAATTCTTAGTGAATTTACCATAGGCGATTTTCCTCCAAAATAATAAGAATTATTCATCCCATCTGTATTGCCATCGATGTCCTGAGTTCTTGTGCAGAAAACACAATGAGAATCATAGAAAGTAGCAAGTGGGTGCAGGGTTACTGACAGATAAGAGACTGCAATCCCATTTAGGAACATGAAGGACTAAATTTATACATTTTTCCTCAGAAATATGTATCTAACCTTTCCTTGCAATAGGAGAGAAGCACAATCTTAATCTTTTTGTTACCAGGACATGGTTCATAGGATTGGAAAAACTTGAAAGAATTTGATGTATAGTGACGTTCAACCTGAATCTATGATCCAGGGAGTAGAACAGTTTTGAATTGCAGCCGAGAGCCTGTTTTTCTAATTGCTGTGAGCCACCAGAACACCACTCAAAGAGAATCTTTTTGGGATGGGCTGAAAACCAGATTTTCAACAGCATAAGGAAGATATAATGGCTCTTGGTGAGTGGTTCAGAGTTCATTAACTTCGCTAGGAATGCCTCTACCAGATTTCTTTCTCTCTTCTTTCACATGACAGGTTTTCCACATGCGGCTGGCTCAATTTCTTGGAGTGTGGCGGGTTTTTATGCCAGGTCGCACCAAACTGTTGATTATTTCATAGGATTTCACACCCAAATCTATGTTTGGGTAGAAGTCATTTAGCTCAAGAGGAAGAGCTTTGATAAGCTGAAGCCTTCAAACCCACATTTCCAGTCACTTTAACAGCGACATTTCCAACACATATATTTCTCTTCTACCTTACCCATACCAGAAATATATCAAGGGAAGGGAGGGAACATTTGCCAATAATTTACTCACTGACTTCAGTATATAGCAACATTTAAGCCCAAGCCAGAACTTGAAATGTGATTGGCGTCAAACCGAATCTCTTGCAGTGATTGAATCTTCTGGAGTTCTATATTGGTGTTAAGAAGGATCAAGTCTGCCAAATTTGTAGCGAATTAAAATGTACCATAATTATCATCCTTGTTATCTTAAACTGGATGCCTGATTGGATCTTCTCCATCGAACTCTGTCGGATCTTTCAGGCTTAATACCTACTATAGGCGACCTCAATGCGATCACATCAACTCCATCGTGGAACACATCGGGTGTCGCATTGTCATTGGCATTGTATAGGATTAGTACATTGATTACTGTCTACATAATAAAGCTTGGTCATGTATTTAACATTACAAGGCTTTGAGGAAGTGTTGAGGTATGGAAATATTCTCTAGATATTCTTTAATTTATCTCCTACCTTTTGTTTACATTATCCTCATTTCTTTTACACTGTATTTTCTTTCCTTTTACCCTTTATTTTGTTTCCTTTTTATTCCATTAATTAGTATATATATAGGTGTCTCTATGTAATATTGACCCACTCATTCAATAAAGAAAAACTTTCTTTTCTTCTCTCATTTCACATTATTTATACATACTTATATATATGTCCTTTTTATTCCATTAATTAGTATATATATAAGTGTCTCTATGTAATACTGTCTCTATGTGTATTATTAATGTTCAATACGTGTTGGAAAATCAAAGTATATACTATATAATCTTGAGAATCTGAGAATTAACTCCTGGTTATTATCACAAATATGAAATTGAGGCTTAATTCCTTGGTACTTCAATCCCAAGAATTATTTTAATTTTGTTACTCTTCCAAGTATTACATACCAATTTGTTTATGTGTATATTTTCTATTATTTTCATTATGTAATAAGTAAAGATTACACAATATGATATTATACATAATAATGTGACATATGATTCTATAAAGTTTAAAACTAGGAGCCCAGGATAATCACATGACCTCATATTACCTAGTAAAGATTGATTATGTGAAGAATACATGGGGATTGTTAGATGTGTTAGTGGCATAAACAGTATGATGGCCTTTTTTCCCTTTAAGTCTTCACTCTAACAGTTATTCTCTGAATGTTGGCAGGAAGGTTGCATCAATATATTTATTTCTATCTTGTTGGGTCTTAGGCAAATCAAACTTGTTCCAATCAGAGATTTTCTACCTGTTGCGTTTAAGACAATAGCGTGTCATTCCTTACAAAACATATTGATTTCTTTACCAGTGATATACTTGGTACTTCTACTAATAGTGCAGTTCAAATTTTAGTTTTACAGTAGTCAGATAATTTTGGAAGTATCTGCTCGTTTTTGTGCTTTTTGATCTTACAGTCCAATGCATAGTGATGTAAACTTCACTCTTTAATGGGGGGAAAAGACAGCCTAACATATGTGTTCATACTATTGTGGTGAGCTGTTGTTTCCTGTTATATCATTGGAGGGGGATATTAAGGATACTGTAGCCATGGTAGGTTGATTATTGAAATGCCAAAAACAAAATTGGAGAAGCAACCTGAAAGGACAATTTCTTGTGTGATAAGGTTGAAGACTATATATTTCTTAGTTTGTTCATTCTTAAATCTACTTTGCTCTTATTTCATTTTGTATGGGGTTTTAACTGTAATATTCAGCAACATAATACTAAAATGAGCTTTACCATCTAGTTGTCTTCTCAAATATGGTTTATATTTCCCCTTGGAATATTTGCAATGAATTCTTAGTCTGATAAGCAGATAAATTCATGGAACTTTCTCTAATCTTGAAGCATTTTCCATTCATTTAGCATGTGAAGAAGGATTTGGCTGGTTAAAATGTGATTTTCTGGCATTTATTATCGAATGTAGACTCTTTAGATACTAGGTATATGAGTTGATTAAACATGATCTGACAAACCAACGAATGGACATATCAATCATGATGTTGTGACTTCAAAGTTCTCACTTTAATGGAACAAGAAATGGAAACAGTGTATTGAATCATTTTCTCAAATGGGAGAAGCAGACATAATCATAGCTATCACTCATATATCATATTGTATTTTACTGTTGATTAACAGTTGTTGAGGTTCATTTTTGTTGAAGTGTTTGCTTTAACATTTAAACTTTGTAAAAATTGAATCTGTTGACAGTTGGTGAGGTGAGTGGTTAGAACATGAAGAATCAAAGATGGCCTTTATTTGTGGGGAAGACAAGCCCAATCCCAATTCTGAGTATTTTTAAACATAATTTCTGGGAATCATACTAACAATTTATTATCAACATTTCTAAAATTGTTTTGTTGATTTAATAGTAGTGACTTACTGAGACAGCTTTAGGAAATTCAATAATGGATTTGACCATTTATCTCTTTTACTGAATTTTAGAAAAATGTAACATAGAAAGCACTCTTAGAATGTGATTGATACTCCAAGTGGTTCCATGGAGTGAATTTCTAAGTGTAGTGAACATCAAAAAAATTTCCAAGTGTTAAAAATGCTCTTAACATCAAAAGTCCTTTAAATAATCTTAACAACATAGAATATTTTACAGTGGTGGAATGATGATTTTGGTTCTTTTTCATTGGCACATTTTTTATTTTTGTCATTAGTATTTTTAACAAATACTTTTTAAGTCTATCATTTAAGATTAATTTGGATATAAATTTAAAATGTTCTTTTAATGATGTTTTTGGTATATAACAAAATAAATAAATAAATAAATAAAATTGGAACGACCACCCTAAGAATTATTCCGAACATTTAAAAGGAGTTTTATTAAATTCTTTTTCTTTTTTAAATCTTGAAGGGTGCTTCTATTGGTTAGGTGTGGGTTTCCGACGGTGATTGGATTCGAGAGTGCCATAAAGTGCATTTAAAGGTTTAATCGGATGTTAACTTCAGGATCGTGTGAGATTAATCAAGGTGTATTCAAATCGGCTAGTTATAAATAAAATGATAATTTGATCTCTAAATACGTTCTAATTCTTTATAGTAGCATTAATGATAAAAAAAAAAAAAAACAATATTAATGGTTGAAAATGATTTTGAGCAGGCCTATATCAAATGTGGATAAGGTGGGTGGGGAATCTGCTATTAATTATAGGGGTCCACGTAAACGTTGTCATTGTATTATTTGGACCGTCAATAATAATAATAATAATAGAATGAGAGGAAAATGTATTTGATTGGGAAAATTAGTTGACGATAGTGATGGCGATGATCTCCAAACGTGTCTCATTCTCATTTATCCCATTTCGGTTTGTCCTCTTCAAAACCCACCCTTTATGGACCACATATGGATATGTAGTATGCGTTTGATTATTTTTTGGCTTTAATTGATTTTTTTTTTCTCTTTTCTTTTTAATTCTTGCTTCTCCTTTGTTAGTGATTTTTTATACCTAATAATGTTTTCGGTATTGGATAAAGGTTTTGTGTTATGATTGAAATATAAATGTTGCAGGAAATATTTAGAAAAAGTTCGTGTTACAAGTGCTTGTTTTAACTTTTAATTGAAAGCAATTTGTTTTCAGAAATTAATTGGTTTATTTTTCTATTTTTTTTATAAAATAACTTTTTATTAAATAGAAAAACAAAATTCTTTAATATTTTTTAGATAGAAAGAGTAATATATTGTTTTCTTTTTTACTTTTTGCTGCCTGATATAAATAAATAAGCTAACACTTAAAATACAAATATATGATATGTCATATGTCACGTATCAGTGGAGAAGGTGGTAAATAAATCTATACCCCTTTTTCAAATATATTATCTATTTTCCATAAAAATAAAAGGACCAATCCCCATCATTAAAATTGTAAATTTGCATATCTTTGTTACGTACAACTAGGGGTAAATTTGTATTTAACTTTTCATGTTACATATTTATTTATTTTATTAATTATATAATAAGATGAATGAATAGTATATACAACGATTTTAGACTGAAAACTACGGACAAATTTCTCAAAGACCTATATAAAATCCATTTAAAAGTCTCAAAAAGTACTTGGAGAAAATCTAGTGCATTTGGAATAAGTTTAGCTTGTTTTAGGATTTTAAAAGAAAAGTTTAAAACATTTCATATTTCACAAAAAAAAAAAAAGAAAAAAAAAAAGAAAAATAATTGAAAGCATTTTTAATTTAAAAGCATTTTGAAAGATTTTTGGTATAAAATTCTTAATTTATTTATTTTCAAAATTTTAAAGGATTTTTAAAAATTCTCTTTTTTCAAAATTTTAATTTGACTTTTTTGAATGAAATTTGTTATTGAAAATATTATTTTTTAAAATTTGACTAATTTTCTCACGTTTCTTTCCTGCCTTTTACAATATTACTTTTAACTTAATTGAGTTATACATACAAATAGAGTTTTTAGAATAGATATGAAAAAATTATCTACTAAAGTTATGTTTAAGGAAACATGTGATAAAACATTGATCTTGCTGCGAGAGGGTAGGGAGGGGGAGGAGTTCAGAGTCTACGATAAAGAACATTCTATATTGTAGCTATATTGTTTAGCTGTAAAGAAAAAGCAAATTAAAGTTAATAGCATGAATTTATAGGGGAGAATTTGATAAACCGGGCAAAAACAAGGATTTATAATATAATAAAAACAAATAGTGTTGTAGTAGGGAAAAGATTCACCTTGATTGGTTAGTAATGAAAGGAGACAAAGTCATGTGACAACTTGTGCCACTTGAGATCAAACTTTCGGCGTGGCCATCGCCATCTTATATTATCAAAAGTTTCCTCCACGTTTCATGAAATCAAATAGAAAAAATTAAGAGTGTAAGTCCCAAAATTTTTCAAAAAATAAATCCCAAAGTAATTCATGCTTAAAAAATAATACCCAAATTAGTTTCTTCTTGCTACATCTTCTTAATATAAAAATCGTGGTTGGTGATTACAGTTTTAACTTTTTAAAAAAGTTTAAAATCGAAATCACTAACTACGAAATTTGATGATGTGGTAAAAAAAAAAACCCTAATTTTAACATTATTTTGAAATAAGAATTTTTTTGAAATTTTTTTTTCATAAAAGATGATTTTGGGACATGACTTAAAAGTCAATATATTCAATAATTGAAAGGTAAAAGATCTCATCTCAAAGCTCAAAATGTCTCATTTTCCACACCTTCTAATGGTCTTTTCTTTCATCTTGGTTACATATCATAATTGTTTTTCTCCAAATCCAGATTTTATTTTTTATATCTTTACTTCATATACTATATGTGATCAGATTCATTGTCTTCAGTTTAAAGTGTCATTGAATGAAAGGTGATATAATATTCATTAAATCTACGTAGACATCATATTTTCTAATTTTTGTAAATCTTTTCTCACTAATATCACTTTATATAGTAAACTCTTGATTTTACAAAAACATTCACTATCTCTTTGAAAAAGATGAAGAACACAAGAAGGTTTAAACAAGTTTTTGGAACTTTGTTCAAAGACTCTATTTCCTCAATCTCAAGAAATTTTTAGGAAAGTAGAATGAAATTAGTTTTAGGATTGATCAAATCTTCTCACTTTTCTGCATAAGATTTAAAAAGAAAAAAAAAAGTCACTATATAGAACACTTATGGTGGAAAGAGTGGATGCAAAGATGAAAGGACTCTTTGTCATCCTCAATCTCTTGAAATTGTAACATTCTAAAACATAAAATATAAGTTTAATTCACAAATTAAACATATATTTAATCTCAAATGTTATAAAATTATGATATTGCTCAACCTCATAAGTTTTGTAACAATATAATACTTTATTCATATGTTTAATGCACACATTAAACATGATTTACTTCCAAATGTTACAAACTTATTTTTTTCAACCTAATAAGTTTTGTAACATCTCTTATGTTTAATCATCTCATTAAACATGATTTATACTAAAATGTTATAACTTTATTTCATGATTGAATGTGTAACTCATTTTACACAATAGATGCTTTACACTTAAAAGGATAATCAAAAGTATAATTATTCTTACACTTAAAATATATGTATCTCAAACTTATTTTTAACCTATCTATCTATCTATCTATATATATATATAATTCAATAGAGTATTATTTTAAACTTTATGTGAAACCCATGAAAATTTGAAAAATTCAAATTTTGCGAAAAACAAAAGCAGTGGTGGCGATATAGTCCCAGGAAAAAAGTGGGATTTTACGTATCTCGGATGGCCGAAGCAGTTGCATTGTTGGAATATTTAAATCTAGAGCACGGTCGAATTTACGTCAATTATAGATTGTCGAATTTCGCGTTTTCGAAAAAATTGCAGGTAGGTCACAAGTGACCGGTGGTAGGACACTTGGCACGCCATAGCGGGTTGCGTGGTGGGGCTATGCGGGTTGCATGGGAGCGGGAGGGGGGGGGGTCTCACCTCCCACAATTCCAAACCGTAAAGGCAAAAAAAATAAAAGAATGAAAGGAAAAAAGCCAAAAAAAAGAAAAAAGAAAAAGGAAACAAAAGGGAGAGGAGGTGCGTGGAATCCAAGGAGGAAGCCAAGGAGGGAGGAAAGCTAGAATAGGAGAGGGAGAAGAACATAAAGAAAAGAGAGGAAAGAAAGAGAGAGAGAAAGAAAGGAAGGAAGAAAGAGGAAAGGAAAGAGAAAAAGAAGAGGAAGAAGAAGAAGGAAGGAAACCGAACCAACGTGGAGTGTAGTGGTGGGACAGGACGGACTAGGAGCGAGGCGTGCTCACGAGGAGGTGAGGCGTCTTCTTACCTTGGTTTTATTCGCCTAGAGAGCGGGAGTAATGGCTATGGGTTTACGTCGGATTCAACCGAATTGTATGATGTGTGAATTGTATATCATTTACATGGTATTTGGCATGAAATCGATGAGTAGAATGTCCATATAGGGGCATCATACATAGCAACATGAGGCTTATGCAGTGACATTAGCATTGCATATACACATGGACATCGCATTATATTGGGCGTGTGTGCATGGGTATGGTCATCCATCATCATTGTTGATGAATGGGTAATGAGCTTGTACTTTGGATGACGTTCAATGAATGTTTCACGGTTTCAAGCATAAAAAGAAATATAAATAATGTGTGTTGGGTAGAGCAAGAAGGAACTGTTACCCCTCTCAGGTGAAAAGCCTGGAACATTGGTTAGACAGAGTATCCATTGGTTAAAGCCCGTAAAAATGTCGAAAGGTGTAAGAGACCTGCGGTGTAATCGAAGGTTCTGCCTAAAGATTTTAGATTTTACATTTATCACATAAACTTTTGGGTTGTGTGATAGGAGTGGGGATTGACTCGAGGATTGGTTTCCCACATTAGCACTTGCATTGGGTAATGAAATTCGGTGAGGGCTGGTGCTATCAGGGCATGGTGAGTCGAGGTCTCATTCTTGGCATACTTGAACATTAGGTAGACATGTGTGTGTTTGTTGTGCGACCATTTCATGTGCACTTAAGTGGGGAATAACTCTTGTATGAGATTTTCACTACTGGACTTTGCTCACCCCGTTGTGGGACCCCATTTCAGAATGCAGACCGATTCAGCGGGTGACCATATCAGGATGGTGGGATACGACTTTGTTTTGTTTTGTTTTGTTTTTGTTTGTATTATATTTGAGTAGAACCAAAACATGTACACCTTTTTGGTATCAAAGGGACTGTAAAGAGACCGTGATTATAGTCTATCATATATTTTTCTATATTGTGAATTAAATATGTAGGAATGGGTCTCGATACATGAGACATATGAGTGTGATATCGGGGGCACCCGATATCCACAAGATTATGCGGGATGATGGGTTGTCAATAGGACCCCGGGATTTGGGGTGTCACACTTTCATTGTTTGTAGGGTTAAAAATAAACAATAAAAAAATAGGGCTTTCTTTATTCAATCAGTATAGTACAGGTCCACCCTGAAAATGAGGTATGAACTCTTCGATAAGTACGCCCAGCTCAGGCTGAGCCACACTGTCGTTGGAGGGAGGCATGATCTTTTTACCACCACCAAATAAAATATTAGGTAATTCTTTAAGCAATACAAAGAACTTGTCACACCAGATTCTGGTGCGACCAGTGCGGATTAGACAGAGTTCGAGGCGCGAGAAGATATATACTAGGACTCTTTACTGTTTTTCTCGAAGTGAGAACTTGTACTGTGGGTATACAAACAATTTATGTATAAAAATAGTACATATACAAAAAAACTACCACCGGAATTAGTTATTAATCAAAATACATGCACGTATATTGAGTCAAGTTTACGTATACAAAACTATACTTTTACATTTACAAATCGAGCGGAACCCTCTTTGTGATGAACCTCTGCAATGTCTTTGTAAGAATGTATGCGGAAGATCGCGAGATGTTCCTCCTCTGTACTACTGCAGTTAAAACCGTGCTAAGCTTTACAGCTTAAGTAGAGCATTAATCTTATAACTATCTTGGTACACATGCATTTATCTTGGATCTGATAAACATATAAGCAGTGTAAATATTAAGAATCTTCATGAATTCATATAACAAATTTATGCTGTTCGGATCTTTCGTGTCTTGATGCGAACTTATACTTATAATAAACTATACTTACTGGATCTTACTTAGGGTAGACTTATTCTTATTCCGATCTCCCGTAGGACACATATTTATACTTATCTCCCGTAGGACACATACTTATACAAATTCCTCGTATGTGGTACTAAACTTATACATATACTTATACTTGTCTCCTGTAGGACACATACTTATGCTTATCTCCCGTAGGACACATACTTATATAGATTTCTTCGTATGCGGTACTGAACTTATACATATATTTATACTTATCTCCCGTAGGACACATACTTGTGGTCCTCGTATGCGTGCGAGACTATACTTAGGCGTGAGTACCTATCCACATACTCATACTTCTATCTATCTTATACTTGTATCAGATCTCCCGTAGGAGTTACAGAGCTTAGACCTTTATTGAGGTACCCGTAGGTACTCTGAGCCCTCTTGTGCCGTATCTTATACTTGTACTACGAATATCCTTTGTTTACGGGGATCTTATACTTGTATTACGGAGCTTATTCTTGTATTTCGGATCTTATTCTTGTATTTCGGATCTTATACTTGTATTACGAACTATACTTGTATTTTGATCTTATACTTGTATTACGGAGCGAGATACTTGTCTTGGATCACTATACTTATGTATAGGGCTTATTCTTTATGTGGGATCTTATTCTTGTATTTTGGATCTTATACTTGTATTACAGATCATGTACTTGTATTTCAGATCTTATACTTGTATTACAGAACATGTACTTGTATTTCAGATCTTATACTTGTATTACAGAGCTTATACTTGTATTACGAATCTTATACGTGTATTACGGAGCGTACTTGTATTTTAGATCTTATACTTGTATTATAGAACATGTACTTGTATTTCAGATCTTATACTTGTATTACAGAACATGTACTTGTATTTAAGATCTTATACTTGTATTACAGAGCTTATACTTGTATTACGGATCTTACACTTGTATTACGGAGCATGTACTTGTATTTAAGATCTTATACTTGTATTACAGAGCTTATACTTGTATTACGGATCTTATACTTGTATTACGGAGCATGTACTTGTATTTTCGATCTTATACTTGTATTACGGAACATGTACTTGTATTTCGGATATGGAAGTACCCATAGGTATTACAGAGATTTTACTTGTCTGGTACAGTGAGTCTTACATGCAAGTCTGAAATTGCAGTAGGTACTATAGAGCAGAATCAGAGGAGTGCTAGTAGGTACATTGGATCTTTACCATATTCATTTCTTTACTCTTATTCTTTGTGGGGAATATCATATAACTGTTGGATGCCTAGACCGTGTCTGAGAAATGGTAGGACCTGACCTGATAAGTACGAAGGCTGAGTATAGTCTGCGAGTCAGTAGCCTCAACAAGTGCGAAGCTTACTTTAATGAAAGTCTTGTTACTAATCGAAGTGCGAAGTACTAATAAGAGTACTGAGGCTAATATTGCGAAACGGTCAGTGCTGTCGCACTAATCGAGTACCCAGTACTATACGTGCACTTACGTAACAAAGGTGTCGTGTCATTAAATATCTGGTTTTAGCGGTCTATAATTATATGAGTTGATAACTTCTTGTCTTATAATAGAGGCATTAACTATCGCGCATTATGTGTTGTGACATATTACATTTCGTGTTCGTGTTAACACATTTGATTCGTTTTATGTTATATCATATTTATGTTTCATGAACACATCTATACATATTGCATTTCCTATATTTTTCCTGCTTCATGCTTGTTGCATATGGCATTTCATATACTTGTACGGTATGACACCTATGTATTCACACCTCCTTCATGTATTCTTATTCCTCTATGAGTCTACTGTACTTAGAAATTGGAATCGTTCCAATTGAATCATCCGAACTCAAGTTATGACATTTTCATGCCAAACTAGTCATTTTTCCCATATTACATTAGGGACGATTTGAAATACCCTTTTCAAAGTGCCTTTCAATATCTGTGGCTGGATCTTTTGTCTGCTACGAAGCTAAGGTTCCTAGGGTTCTCATAAACTGGAATCCCACCCAGGTAGACACGGCTTCGAAGTTATGTCTAAGCAACGGAATCCCACTCTATGTTCAAAGCTTGAACGAAGAGTAACGGAACATAGCCCAGCTTTGAGAGTGAATTTATGGAGCTATAGAGTCAATTTGAAGGTACCTATTCGAGGGTGTTTTGTTTTCCATGAAATTAGTTTTAACTAACCACTTGAATCATGCAAATCCCAGTTAAAAATGACGAGTTATGGCGAAAATCTGTATTTGATGCGAAAGCGAGAACAAAGCGGTACGTACTGTCTCAGATACCGATTGATAGAGCCTGTAGTACCGGTACCACTACAATTTAGTGGGCGTTTAACTGAACCGACCTGAAAACCACTCCCAAGATTCCCAGATTGGTCCCTTAGTGAGTTTCCAGCTAATGCAACCCACAGGAATATCCCGATGGAACCGCTTTAAGAAAGAGAAGTAAACATGCGTAATAATACCTCAATATATATATATATATATATATATATATATATATATAAGATTCTGGCAAAAACAAAATCCTAGCAGGCCCATCTTCTTTGTAGGTCTGTAACCACAAACACATATGATAAAGACATATGAGTTTCAATACCCAGTCAGTATTCAAGAGTGTTTCATGAATTTAGAATTCTGATGAAAATACGCCAGGTCAGAATAAAATAAAGGCGGATAGATAAGATAGAATCTTTTGTGGCTAGCTGTGACAGTGACGTAGAGGCGACCCGAGAGGGTGGATCCTACTCTATGGCCCATCTGTACCTAGAGAGCAGTTTAAATGGCGCTAAAGCATTGAGATAATAATCTGGTGATGATATAATTTATAGGAAAATAATGTTTTTTATTTTAGAGTTCCTTCACTCTCGAGACCTCACATCCACTCTTTTGTAAGGTTCCCGTTTGGAATCATTTCACAAAACCCAAACTTATACCCAGAGTCAACAATCAACAACCAAAAATTTACTTAGGCATCATTATCGAACCTTACCTTTGATTTATTCTGGCTTATAAAATGAGCACAAAATATATATAACCATCATGTCAGTAAAAATAATCCCTTGGAAATATAGTAACCATAAATATTAGTAGTTCATTCATACCAGAAAACCGTATGTGCGTACCATATACCGCGTCAAGCCATGGATGACTGACCTCCACGACACCAGTGACTAACTAATAAACAGGATGACCAAATCAAGTGAACTAATAAACCTTCAGGTAAAGCAAACATCAGTGTTGGTAATAACGCTTCGGAGCATCAGGGCAACTAATAACCTTCCAGCGATACCATATTATAATCCATTTCTAAAGTCATAAAATCCGTTTCTTAAACCAATAACTTTTCAAAATGGTTTAAAACATAATCCTTTGCAAAATGTTTGAATACCTAAATTTATCCATGAACTGAGTAAAAATTTCCAAATGTTTAATTGTTGACAAATCCATGAAATGATAACTTGTTTATATAAACGAATCATTATATTCTATGATACTTAGATTCGATCAAATAAGTTATATATATAATAATTAACCACAATTATATATCATAATAATACCCCAGCATTTAAAACATAAACCCTGAATACAGATGCTCAGTCGGCTCACACAAGGTGTCACAGGTTCGTGAATTATTATAATATAATAACAATTCCATTTAGGCTCCATTAGCTAAGCCAGACATTGGGATACTTTGAAACTGTCTTAGAATATTTAGAACTATGAAACTATACAATTGAACGACGGGTCGATTATACGGTGTGCCCTGGGCGGTATCAATTGGGGCTTTTCACCGGAGGCTAATTTTTCAAGTGAACCTTCGATAACTCACCAAAAATATCAATTTCACTAATCGAAACTGTTTGCCTAATTTGACCAATTGGTGTCCAATTCCGGTCCCAGAAGCAGCACCGGTAGTACTCGGAATGACCCAAAAATGGAAAACTAACTTAAGCGGCGTCCAAAATTTACAAGCTTTATATCTTGGAAAGCCCGAGACCAGGAACACAGCGAACACTTACCGCTTGGTCCAAAGAGTTTGCTATGGTGGTGACTTCGATCCAACGGTGGGCCAATTTGTTTTCCGTCGTATCTTTCAAGCGATTGAGGAATGTCTGCGAAAGGGATCCAGAATGAGTTCGGAAGGGTCCAAGCGGGGAGGAGGTATGGGTTGTCCTGGAATGGCCGGAAAATGAAGAAAACCGGCGACCCATCATTAGCCCCGGCCGCCGCCCGTTCGTCGGCCCAATACGGGCGCGTCGGCGATGGTTGCGGTGAAACTTGGCGGCGGGATCGTTCTGAGTGGTGGCGCTCCTCCTGGCCGGCCGCGGTAAGGGGTGGCGGTGGCGTCTCCCACGGCCGGCTGTTTGGTGTAAGCGACGGTCGGTGTTCCACGGTCTTGGGGAGTTTTCTGGGGTTTGGAGCTCAAATGAGGCAATGTTTGGGGCTAGGGTTCTATTTGGCCGCGCAAAACTACGTTTATATAGAGCCTAGGGTCGCTTTCAAGTAAAAACCCTAGATTGATTTGGACCTTGCTAGACCTTTGTATGCTTCTTTGTTTGAACTCCCCGAAGGTCATAACTTTTATCGAAGTAAGTCGGTTTTTAACATTCAACCCGTCTATGAACTACATTATCGGCGAGGCCTACGAAATGGTGTGTAGTAGCCAAAATTCTTCATCCTTGAAAATGTCAACTTGAATACATACTAATTGTTGGTCAAACTTGGTCCAAACGTTTTAAAAACTTGTATTATTTGGCATAGATTAGTTACCACCCCTCGAAATTTACAGAGAAAGGTTGTTTTCTCCCATTTTTCCATATTTTGCTACGAAATCAACAAATAATCAATACCTGTTTCAAACAACTATATTAAATATTTATGTATAATCCCTAAATCATCTTTGATACATATATTTGTAGCTTGCTCATGAATTCTCCCAAGAAACAACTCTAATATGGGTCCTGCCCATACAAACCAAACACAAGGATTAGTTAGGGTTTGTTCTAAACCCAACTCCATTACTTTGCAATTAAACCATGAATCTAACCTCAAAGGGAGGATTCCATACTCATCTTGTACCATTTAGGGTTTTTACCATCCCTATTTTCAAGAAATCTAGGGTTGGGATGAAATCCTAACAACACCCTAGGTTTGAAAACCATAGAAATCCCTACCAAGGTCCAATTATACACTAATCCTTTGAATTATAATTTCCATTACAAAAATCGAATCCATACTCATAGTCATGATTTCCATACTATATATCTCTTGCAAACACTTCTTTCTTCTTTTTCTTCTTCTTCTTTTCTCCTTTTCTCTTCTCTTCTCTTCTCTTGCGTGGGGCTAACTCCCCCCGTTTCAAAGTGAGAAAAATCTCCTCTTAAGAGACCAACTTGGTCTCATCTTATCCACTTCCTTATGGCCATGTTTGGAAAGCCATTTTTGGCTTATTTTCCCATTTTTTTCTATTTAGCCCTTCCATTCTCTTCTATTTGCATTTCATTTTCAAACATTTCATACATTAACCCCTAGTCTTTCCCTTTTATGACCACTAGGTCCTCAAGTGGTCAATTACATATTTACCCTTTTGCTCTCATATTAATTTTCGGGTTTATCGTTTTAGAAAATTCATATTTAACTTTCATTAAACCCTAAACATGTCCAAAAACTGCTAGGGTATATTTCGGGGTGTTACAAAAATCATGCAGGATGAAACCCATTTGGGAAGATACTTCTAGCTATAAATGCAAGGTCTGCACCAGTTGTAAACAATATGATTCGAAGATGACCTTGTGATAGCCATTCTCCTTCAACCATTCCAATGCTCACTTGTAGCCCAACGTCTCCTCCATGAAAGCCTTGCTAAATTATTTTGCAAAAATCAAAAGTATTTATTAATCCCAAAAAATAATTGATCAATAATCAAAAGATCCAATAAATATATTATAAAATAATAGAAGCATATCAATTCATAGTGTATAGAAAACATACATGGCATGGATCTGGAATTGTTGGCTACATTAGTCTCCCAATTTCACCACCCTGACGATTTCTTTCGCAAAACTATTGCGAATAAGGGATGGAGGGCGCTTTACCAACCCCCAAGGCCGGCTGCCACAATGGTGGTACAAGAATTCTACACCAATTTAGTCGCCTATGTACTGAAAAAGGTCCGAGTGCATGGGGTTTTGGTAGACTTCAGTGTGAAGTCATCCAAATGGGACCTGGCATGGCTAGGTTAATCGAAGCATATGATAGGCTCCATGAAACCCCAAACTACCCCAAGGTTCTTAGAATGCTAACAAACGACCAGGGTGAATGGAAACTAAACAATGGGGACTGCAAGTGCACTTGAGGCCCAGCAGCTGCATTCCTAGGTGGCATCACCCCATCCCGTCCGCTCATCAGGCGTCGATGTGTGTGAAGTGACGGTCAAGAGGGCCTTGCTCAATTATGTCATCATTCAGGACATCCTTTTTGATGTCGACCAGGTTATAGAGGATGCAATCCTCTATAACAAAGATGCTAAGATGAATCTCGGGCACCCCTTTCTCATTTATGGTCTATGCAAGCAAGCCGGGGTGCCCTTAGAGGACAATGAGGCTTGGATACGCCAAATCAAGGCGATAATGGTTAAGAAAGACAAACCAGGTGTACCAAGGACAGAGGAAGTCTATGATTTAGGCAATAAACCCTTGGACGAGGAAGAGCTTAGGGCCTACCAATATAGGTATGGGATACGACGGTCTTACAGGAGGCCTGGGTGAGTCATCCGTAACTACCCCATGCCCAATCCTATGAGGAGGACCTGTCGATCCTTCACTCAGGACGAGTCCCGATGACTTGATCGCACGGTTCGATGCGTACTAGGGTAAGATCTAGGAACACCAAGTCTCTATCAGTCAAGACATGGACAAGCTTCAGAGTGGGCTGATTCACCGTCAAAGCGCTGTCAGGGGCGTTAGTCGGCGAGGCAGCTGTAGTCCATCCAACAACAGCTTGCCCAGCTTCTCGCTTTTTACACGCCATCTCCACCACCGCAGTGATCCGAGTGATCGCTAGGGGAGTTCCTGTAAGACCCGAGAAATTCCAATTTTTGGAAAAAAGGTAAAATTGTAAATTCGGTTAAAAATCTGAAATTTATTCTCTAGATCTTGGAATAGTGAAAGCAGTTTCCTACGTTGGAGATCGTCGTGAAATCTAGCTATGCGCGTCAAATTCGTCGAATTTAGGGATGTCGAGATTTGACGTTTTTCGAGCATGGTTCGGTGCCATAAAACAATTTTGATACGACGAGTCACATATAACAAATATGTGCCATAAGTGGCATGAGTAGAGAAATGATGAAAATGGATGACCGAGATAGTACCGAATGTCAAAACTGGGAAAAGAAGGACAAAAGGGTCATTAATGAAAATGATTTAAGTGACACTAAAGACAAAACACTCAATAGTGTTTGTCTCCCACAATTCAAAAAGGCAAAAACGTGAATTGAAAAACCAGGGAGAGGCAGTAGCTGGAGAAACAGAAAAAAATGGAGGTTTTAGAGAGAGAAGGACCTCCTTCTCTAAGAAATTGGCGATCAGGCCGTCGGAGTCTTCCCGGGACAGAAGAGAAAGCTACTCTACGCGGAGAGAACTTCGGCGTGAGTACAGTTTAGGAAGTTTCCTCGACTCCGAGGTAGGATTTATCCTACCCAAGGTTTTATTCTTTGACCCAAGTGTATTTATGATGTTTGAGTTGAGGTGTGGCGTGAGGTAACCGTTTGATCGGTCCCAAAACTTGGGACCAAAATGTGATTTGCCCAGGCCCTCTCTATGCGGTCTAAAGTGGGAATTAGGGGCTGTTTGGGCATCCAGCAGTGTTCTATGCTATAAATGATGCTTTGATGTGTATGAGGCTGGAAATGGCCGTGAGGTCGGGTTCTAAAGTGAACCAACGTTAGTGATTTTTCCGAGAATGAACAACAGGGGTTTCACTATTCCACGAGAATAGTATTCTAAGAATAAATTTTGTGAAGATTAATGTGTTTGGTCGAGTAATTCAAGTAGAATTCTTAGTGTTTGAATATTCAAGCTCATGGCTAATTTTGATGTGATGAAATGCGAAATTACATAACATGATTGTGTGATTTAATTTTATGTGAATATATGCATGTTTATATATTTGCATGTGTTATAGACTGTAATGGAATTGGCATCATGCATTCCATATCTGCTTTGGGACACCACAGCGGTAGGGTGAGTGCATGAGGCGAGTCTAGAGAAAATTGGGTTCGGAGGGTTGTCTAAAAATGATAATTATCGGAGGGTAGTCCATACCAAAAATATCAATCGGCGGAGACGGCCCAATTGATATACATCGGAGGGTAGTCCATAAATAATATCAATCGTTGAAGACGGCCTAATTGATATATGTACATCGGAGGGTTGTCCACAAATAAACATAATAATTCTCTCTCTGAGGCTTGAGAGGTGTGAGGGAGATCGATGAGGACTTCAGTGCGAGATGATCGGTTAGGCGTTCATTAGGATAATGCATTTGGCAGATGTGTGTTTAATTCACCAGAGCATGCACATATGCACTTAGGTGGAGAGTAGCCCACTTGGGTGGTTCCCTCTGAGCATTAGCTCGCCTGTCCGAGATGTTATTTCACAGTACGGGGCGTGCGAGGGGAGGCGGCTCATCACAGGGGCGAGCTTTAGAGAAGCGGGATTGTGGCTTTGGGTTATGATGTATGACATGTATTAGAATTCTCCTAATTTAATATATGTGTTGTATAAGAAACAGATTGAACTCTTGAAACTATTGGATATAGTTGGATATAGATATTGTGATGAGTATTGGTTTATGAGCCCAAGTGGCCGTTTTAATCATAAGCTGTTATATTGGATTGTTTGGGACAGGTTTTATACAGGTGTTGTATTTGGGTAGAGCTTCCCGTACAAAGAAGACTCTACCCGATTTTCGTGAAAAATGTCTGGTTACCCGACATTCACTAGTATTCCGCGGGTTGACGGGTAGTCAACGGACCCCCGGGTTTTGGGGCGTCACAGTTCCCTCCATCCTCACTTGATATTTTTGTTTGGGGGGTGTGGGTGATCGGTTTGGTTTTCTGTTTTAGTGTGTTTTCTGTGTTTAGGTTGTTTTAGTTTTTATGCATTTAGGTTGCGTGGGTCTTTGTTTTTATATACTGTTTTTATGTGTTTGCGTGTTTTAGGTTGTTTTCACAATATCGTGTGTTTTAGGTATTGTGTGTGAGTTGATGCCGATTGCTAATGGGAGGTTATTTTGATCCAAAATTTTTCTAAAAGAATGAGCTATAAATGAAAAAGGACCCTTAGGTTGTTCCATGATCTGGAATAGTATGCCTAAAAGGTTAGAGTGACTTAGTTTAGTTACCCCATTTGTGTTTTAATAAGCCATTTCTCAAGTAGTCTATTGCACCTCCAGGGTATACAGAGGCCCCGAACCCTATTTACAAGAATTCTACGAGCCTTGAGGGTTTCTAACACCTAAGTTGTGATGCCCCCAGTTGGGGCTCTGATACCAACTTGTCATACCCGTTTCTCAGGCCAAATAATGAGGTCGAGCAGGGTCAGGCGAGACTATATCTTGGGACTACTCATTGACTGTTCTTTCTGAGGCGAACTTGTATCGTGGGTTTACAAACAATTTTTATAACAACAAAATCATTTACATATAAAGAACTACCACCCCGAGGTGGTGTCAACAAAATCTATATACACATATATTGAGTCCCATTTATACATGTGGAATACAAAATATAATCATACTCCTTCATTGGAGTTTACATCTTATACAAACACTTGTACATATACATATCTAATACAAAACATCAGAGATCGTGGAAGCAGCACTGGTGAGCACCTATCTTTGAGATGGCCCATGCTGCTGGTGGGGAGTGTCCTGTCCTCTAGTCTCTTCTTTAGTACCTACACGGATTGAACACCTGTGCTAACCTTTACGCTTAGTGGGAACATAAGCATGGACAACCACCTATGAGGTATTTGTCTAACCACCTCACATTCTCATATATCACATACATATTCATATAACTTTTATTGCCTCATCTTTACATTCCTATTGCATGTCAATCTTTTCAATTATGTTCTAAGTCTTTGGCTTATCTCCCCCTCTATACTTTTCACGAGTATTCCTGTTCTATACTTTTCATATTCCATATTCATTCTATAACCTATTGCTTTTCATATTCTAATACATATTCTTTCATATACTTTTATTGCACTACTTTCTATACTTTTCATGTTGTTCATCTTTCATACTTTGTAAATACCAAAGAAGTGGATACGGGACTATATGTACCCGGAGGTACTATCATCATTGTCTGAAGGCAGTGATGTCTGTAATTAAACCAACCAGGCTGCTGTATCAACTTTAAAAACGGGGCGTTGTGTGCTTAAGCGGGCCACTATGTGTTGACCCCAAGCGGGGCTTCTATGCGACCCAAGCAGGGCCACTAAGCATCTCTGGAACTATTCCTAAATGGCATACCGATCTATCCCTCTGCCCAATTAGAACCACGAACAATCAATGTCATTATTTTTTTCTATACATATCTTAAATACATGGATAACTATTGTTATCATGTATACTAACGACTATGTACTATCACTTACTTTTTTGTTACGTAATATGGTCACACATATATATTTTAGCTTCATCTTTCTTGTACTTGTATTTCTTTACAATACATATATCCATATATTCTTGTTTATTCATCTTACTTAGCATTTATGCATTTCTATAAATTAAATGTTCTATCTATTCATTCTTGTATTTCATAACATATATGCAATCATGTATTTTATATCATATGTCATGATCCTGATAAATACATGAATGCTGCTCGAACTTTGGAGATCATTCGTGCGGACAGATAGAAGATTCCCACACACATTTGAGTTATGTATTTCATGCCAAACTAGTAAGTTTGCAGTTACACTAGGAACAGTCTTATGCCCTGTTTTCAAAGATTAACTCCATATTGGCACCTGGTTTCTTTGCACTCCTTGAAGCTAAGGTGCTAGGGTTCTTCTCAAGCTGGGTACCCCAGTGGTGCACAAAACTCAAGATATGTCAAAACAGCTGGGACTGCACTAATTCAAAACGAGACAGAGGAGTGGCTTGAACATAGCTCTACTTTAGATGACCTATGAGCCAAATGGGATTAGAATTGCAGGTGCCCATTCAGGAGATTGTTCTCCTTGGTATAGTTGCAACCATAGATCAAACTCAAATCGGATAAGAAATGACCAAGTTATGACCAAAACACTCACGCTGGTCCAGCGAGACATTGGGTGCGTTTCGACTTTTGGTACAGGGTACCGATCGACCAAGCTATATATGATACCCGTACCACCTTGTTTAGTACCGGTACCAACCTCAACAGTGGTGTTTTTCTTTCCCTTTTATATCTTCACCCAAACCAACCTTACTCCAATACACATCAAAACCACTCCATTAGTACATCTTGTCACCTCTATTCTGCTAAAATCATCTTTCAATACTTATCTTACACCAGTCTATCATGAATTCTCCCACCAAACAACTCTAATATGGGTTATTGCCCCTTCCTAAACCAAACATAAAGATTAGTTAGGGTTTGTTCTAAACTCAAGCTCCATTACTTACTTGGTCACTTAAACCGAATCCAACCTCAAAGGAGAGTTATATTCTCTTGTATCATTTAGGGTTTACCTTCCCTACTTTCAAAAATCTAGGGTTGGGATGAAATACAACAAAACTATAAGAAAGATGAAATGCTAAACAAAAAATCCTTGTATCTAAGGTTGTTCCACTACAACCCAAAACCTGTATCATTACCTTAAACTTGAAATAACTATTGAATTTCTTTATTCTTCTCTTGCCTCCTTAACATAGCTACTCTTCTTCTTCTTCTTCTCTTTCTCTATCTGGTTTATCTTCTTCAATTTGGAAATGAGAATTCTAGACCATTTTTTGGGGTCTTATCCTAGTGGTGCTTGACATGTTTGGCCCGAGTCAAATAAAACCCACATTTTGGTTTTAAGTCTACCCTAATTATAATCTCATAACTCCTTCTTTGATTTCATTTTCAAGCATTTTATACATTAACCTCTAGTATTTCCCATTTATAATACAAAGTTATAATTGGTAATTACATATTTTACTGTTTCTATTAATTTTTCGGGTCTAGTTTTATTTCAGAAAAAATTCCATTTAACTTTTAATATACCCTAAACAGTAGAAAGCTTGCTGAGATATGACCGATTACATAAATGTGGGACACCTTTGAAAAGAGGATTTCCGTTGTACTTAAAATACAAAAAAAAAAGAAAAAAGAAAAAAAAGAAAAAAAGAAAAAAAAAAAATCTATATATATATATATATATATATATATATATATAATCAAATAAGAGCTGATGTGTGAATAGAATAAGTGGGATGATCGATCGGAATCCAGGGCAGGTTCAGGGGCTTGTTGGCTGTGCCTTGAGCCAGCGAGAGCCATTGACTTCATTGCCCGCTACATGGGACAGAGGATGGACCTTTCCTATAGTCTAGGGCCTTTAGGTTTGGTTGAGTGTTTAGGGTGAGGTTGGGGAGGGGACTAAATGCAGGTGTCCTTAACTTGTGGTGGGAGTCCTGTGAATCCCACTATAGGGATCTTTCGGCCCCCAAAACTCATAGGCGCTAGTTTTCTTCGTGCTGATGGTCGCATTATAAGGTGTGTTCTATCCTTTCATGGTTGAAATCTTTCAAAGGCCGGATTAGAAGCTTTAAGTTTGGGGTGTTGGAACTGGTATATATTTGGAGATTATGATGACTTCCCACAGACTTTTGGGGAAAGGTCATTGAGAACTTGGGGGGATTGAGTTGCTTGGTCAACCTGACCTTGCTTAGCGAAGTTCCTTAGAAAGTTGAATAACCTTGAGGATCCCCTGATTTTAGAGGACAAAGGCTCGAATTGCAAGCATGGTTCATTTTGACTCTCCTTTTTTGCGTCAAGTGTATCACACTCATGTCATAGGTGTTTTGGTGTGTAATTTTTCATGTGTGTTTTGTAATGAGTCTGTTTCTTGCTTGGGGACAAGAAAGAAGCTAAGTTTGGGGGTGTGATGAGTGCCCAAAACACTCATCATATAGCCATGTTTTATCATGTTTTCGGTTCGTTTCATATAGTAATAAGTGTGTTTATCGCTTTATATATGATTACTCGGCGTCTTGTGCATTTCAAGGGAAAAGGCTGCATTTAGAGGCTATAGGGAGACTTGGAGAAGAAGATTGGAGAGCCTAGCCCTAACGTCATGACGTCTCAACGTCGCGACGTTGAGATCAGATGACATGTCTATCTTCATCAGCCCAACGTCGCGATGTTGACAGGACTAAATCAACGAGATTTCTTTGGATATAAGGGGACAACGAATTTCTAGAAGAGATATATGGGAGAGAACAGAGAAGAAGATGTAAGCGTGAATCGAGAGATCATGTGCACTCCAGTATTTATATTTTCTTTCTCAAACACCTAATGATTAAAAACTCGATGGTTGTAATGAACAATATGATGTTCTATCTTTATTTCTAGGGTTTTGTTGCCAACACTACATTCATATGGATTAATTATTAATTCCATTCTATTCAGTATATTAATGGATTTGATATCGACACACTCTATTTTCTGTAATTTATTTACATGGTGGTGTTTGGCTAACATTATCATGCTCTTACTGGTAATCTGAGATTGAGAGATAAATTAACTTAAATCATATACCAACTTTCCAAATTGATGCAAAGTATAAGTGTGAAACTTGTGTTGAGACAAAACTGACCAGGTCATTTTTTCAAAGTGTTGAAAGACACTGAAACTCTTGACTTAATCCATAGTGACACATATGTGATTTGAAATTTGTACAAATAAGGGGTGGTAATAAATATTTTATTAACTTTGTTGATGAGAGCACCAAGTACTATTATGTATACTTACTCAAAAGTAAGGATAAGGCGATAGAGAAATTTATCCTCTATAAAAACGAGGTTGAGAGTTTGCTCAACAAGATAATTAAAGTGCTAAGAAGTGATCAAAGTGGTGAGTATGAATTGCTATTTGTTGATGTTTGTGCTCAACATGGGATATACATATTGACATCTTATTCACCTCGATCGATGGGTGGGTGGCGAAAGAATTGCACTATAAAGGAAATGATGAATGCAATGTTGATAATTTCTGGTCTACCACAAAACATGCAGAGAGAAGCCATTTTTTCTGCTCATTACCTTTTGAATAAGGTACCTAAAAAGAAAGTAGAGAAAACTCTATATGAGTATGGAGAGGACGACAACCATCCTATAAATACTTAGGAGTGTGAGGATGTCTAGCCAAACTGGCAGTAGTTCCTCCACCTAAAGATTTGAAATTAGGACCTAAAACTATTGATTGCATTTTCATTGGTTATTGATAAGTCTAAAACTCATATTTTTAAACCCATTTTTCAAGTATATTTTAGGCTTAAAAAGTTCATTTTAATGCAAAATTATGGAGCTTTCACCTAGATTTATGTTTTGTAGAAACTTAAGAAAAAGAAGTAGAATTCAAAATAAAATGGAGCAGAAATCAGCATTGTGCAGAGAAATGGCCAATGTCACGACATCAGATTTCTAGTGTCGCGACATTATGTCGAGAAGGACTTGACGCTATTGCAATGTCGCGACAAAGCTGCTACATAAGCTGAAGAGGGGAAGGCAAAGATATTCCAATGTCGTGACATCATTACAACATTGAGGCAACATCACGTTAATGTTGCAACTCAATGTCGCGACATCGCCCCGACATTGCTACAACATTGCATGCAGTAGGAAGAACCAAATTGTTTAAATGTCGTGACATCGCCATGACATTGTGGAGATTTTAGAACAAGCCTCAACCAGTGAAGACATTAGTTGAACGTTGTCGCGACATCAAAGCAATGTCGCGACATTAGACCAAAGCAAGCTTTGAGTTGAAGTTTAATAGACCAATGTCAAGACATCGATAGAAGGACTAACACAGGCAATGTCACGACATCAGTTAAGGCTTGAAAAACTGGAGATCTAACCATCTAATGTCACAACATCGGATCAATGATGTTGCGACATGAGATCAAAGCAGCCTGGGTTGTGAGACAAGTCCAATGTCGCGACATCGAACAATTGTCACGACATTAGCTACGACATTGGCAGAGGGCTTCAAAACAACAAGATTCAATGTCGCAACATCAGCTTAGAGTGGTCACAATGAACTTAACTAACCAATGTCATGACATCAACTGAAAATCTCAGAACTGCAGAGGCAATGTCGCAACATCAATAAGTGAACTATAAGCAATGTCGTGACATCAGGGCAAGAAGGTAAGAGTAAAGGCATAAACAAGCTATGTTGTGACATCAATTCAATGTTGATGTCACAACATCAATTCAATGTTGCAACACAGGAAAGGCAATGTCGCAACATCGAAATTAATCTACAACACTAGATCTCAATATCACGACATCGTCACGACATTGACTTATCACTGGAAATTGAGAATTGCCCACCAAAGTTGTCAATGTCGCGACATCAAATGCAACCCATGACATTGACAACTCTGATGTCGCAACATCAACACGACATCAGCAGTTAGGGCATCATTTCTAGGCTTTTCGAAGTGTTTGAATCTTGCCTCGTTTTTAGGGCCTAAGACCTAAGCCTATAAATAGAAGCTCCTAGGGAATAGCGCGTAGCTTCTAACGACTTTTCATAAAGTCTGTGTGCTTTTTGGGAGAGCTGAGGTCTCATTGTATATATTTTTATTTTCTTCTTTTCTATTTTTTTTAGTTTGTTTTCTAGATTTAGTTTTCTTCTTTTATATTAGAGGAGTGATCTGAACTGGGATTCGGAGCTGGATGAATGTAAATCAAAGCTTAAAATTATGTCTGAATTTAAATGGAATATGGGAATATTTTTGGAATTCGTTTTTTTTTTCCAGTTTTGATTACAAGTTCAATGGATTTGTTTGATCAACTAGTCATTGTCATTTGTGATCCATGTTTGAGAGGCTCAGCTCCCTCTGGAAAGAATCTATTGTTGGGATTATTGTTTAAAGTGTCATAATATTGTTTTGGGTATGGAAGTTGGAGTGATTTAATTGATATTATTCCTACATTGAGTTGTTTCGAATCTCAGTGTTTGGTACCCAGAAAGAGCTGTATCATTGCTCTGATTTCCAGAACCTCCTGAACACACGTAGTCAGACTACTGGGAGAGGTTGTTGCAGAACTCGGGGTAAATTACACTAATATTATTTGAACTAATGCACTTTTAGGATTACTTTGAAACATCACTAGTGAAGATCCAACCTCTGTTTTCAAGGTTCCCTCCTAGGTGACAACAGGAGTGTGTGCTCAAGGAATATGATCCACTTACTGATCTAGAAATTTAATTCTGAGAGGTTTCACCTCAATTGAGAGGAATAACTTCAACCCTGTGTTAGTAGAGATTCTAATCAAGGGGAGAAAGAATTCTTGTCTAATTAATGGCTGAGATATCATTGATTTTGGAGAGGGGTTGCACACTCTGCCTTATGGGGGTAAGTACTCAGCCTTAAGAGATGGTTGTAAGCAATCGAGAAGGAAAATAGTCGATCTTAAAAGAGATAACTCCCCAAGGCAGCTTCACTCCATTGTCTAGAGATAGAAGTGTGGTGTTAGAGAGTGAAATGTGTAGCAGAGAAATATATTTCACACTAATCTACTTGACAATTTCCAATGTTCATACCCAAGACTTTATCTTTTATTTGGAACTTTCAAAATGATAGTCACAACACTATTTTCATTCCCAGTGTTATTTCAATCCAATGAATTCTCTAATCATGTATTTTAGAATTTCATTATTGGTTTGATTCATTTTACTTTAGAAGATAAGTATCTCTTGAAAATTAGGAAGTCCAAATAGTGAGACTCTTGAGTAGTGAGGGTAATTAATCTTTAAATTCTCTAATCAATCCTCGTGGGAATGATCTATGGACTTAAACATCCACTTTATTACTTGTATGACTTGTGCACTTGCAGAGATTTTTGACCAAAACCAATTTAAATTGCAAATTATTACTTAAACAGAAGAAAACATATTTTAATTATTTGGTCTATCCAGTTTCTGGCATGATTATTGGGGATTGAATAAATTCCTGATAGTAGTGACAAAAGTTTGGTATACATAATCACATGTAGATTCGGTAAAAAATTAGGTCCACACCAGGCATTCAACAAGTTTTGGCGTAACTACCAAGGATTATGAAAGTAGTCTTTGGTAACAGTGTTTCAAAATTTGGTATTTTAGATATGGTCCATTACAAGTTTTTGGCGCCGTTTCTAGGGATTGAAATGAAATCTAAAGATTAATATTCTTACCAAAAAGAAAATAACTAGTTTAGACAATTTTTTTTCTCTTTCCATTAAACATAAAATTTTCAAAAACAGTTTGAACTATAGTAGCTGACTTAGCTACTGATTTCTTATATGAGCACATCATAATATATTGTTGTCGGTTTCACTGACCTTTATTTGATCCTTCGTTGTAATTCCATTCGTGTAGTAAGTACATGATCAAAAACCAAGCAAATCGTCAGCCTTGATACCGAATTGGAAAGAACACTGATAAATTTGGAGAAAGTTAAATTTGCTGAAGTAGTAGTTATGGCAGAGCAGAGGGAGATACAACAGAACATTCCAGTTGTGGTGGTTGACAAACCTCAAGGATAGAGAACTATGGAAGATTTTTGGAGGCCTATTATTAGAGATGAATACTCTACAGTCAGGCAACCTACAATTGAAGCAAACAATTTTGAGCTTAAGCTTGCACTCATCACCGTGGTCCAGTAGAATAAGTTTACTGGGCATCCTAGTGAAGTCCCCAATGAGCATATGGGAAGGTTTCTTAGAATGGCCAATACGATGAAATTAAATGGGGTGAAACTTGATGTGATTAAGTTGTAGCTGTTCCCTTTTTCCTTAAGGGATACAACAACAAGTTGGTTTGAATCACTTCCTTATGGATCAATGAACAACTGGGAGGAGCTGGTTGAAGTATTCATGAGTAGATTTTTCCCTCCCGCTCTCACTTTAGAGAGAAGGGGAGAAATCATTGTATTCAAGCAAGGTGAAGATGAGAGTCTCTACAGCCCGGGAAAGGTATAAGAAGTTGCTTAAGAGATGTCCAATGCATGAGATTGATCAGATCACACAAATGGACATTTTCTACTATGCCATGAACTACACATCCAAAGGGATCATAGATGCAGCCTGTTGTGGAGCATTCAAGAGAAAGAGAGTTGAAGAGGCAAACCAGTTAATAGAAGATCTAGCAAAAAGCAATTGCAGAGCTCCATATGAGACTTTAGGGAGCAGTAGCAAGCTGAGAGGAAGTGGTGTGATAGAGATGAACAAAATGTCAGCTATAGAAGCAAATTTGGTCGCACCGATGAACAAAGTTAATGAGGAAAGAAGAAAACCAACACCCATCTAGTGAAATAGTGTGGAAGATGAACAAAGAGTTTTGAATGATTAGTTGAATTGCTAATGACGGCGTATCATGGAGGAAGTTAGCTCATTAATGGCCAGAGTTACAAACTTTAATCCCAACACAAATCTTCTAACCCACTACACACCAGCTTTAAGGAACCATGAGAATTTCTCATATGGACTTGCAACTTGTGCAGAATTATCAACAATAGTATGGCAACATGATTTGGGCGACGCCAGTGAGCAAAACAACCACGTAATTGAGAATCAAAATAAAGAAGGTCCCTGGGTCATTAAGAACAAATGTTAAGCTTCATTGAACATTCATGAACAAAAATTTGCAAAACTAGTAGCATTTCAGGCAAACATAAATGTGTTTCAGGCCAACACAAATGCCTTTCTGAAAAATCTAGAGACACAAGTAAAGGCGCTTGGTCTCGTTTATTCGTAACTGAAGTAAGGATGCCCCAAGTGATACAAAGAAGAATCCTAAAGACTGTATGGCAATTACTCTTAGGAGTGGCGGAGAAATGAAAGAAAGAGAAGAAAATGAGAAGAAGATGGTTGAGATAGAGAAACATGCAGAAATTAGAGAAGAGATAAAGCGGTACAATTTAGAAGTTATTGAAAAATAAAGAACAGTAAAGGTGTAGCAAAAGCAGCTAGTTGAAGAGGTTAATTTGAAAAGAAATATGACGTACAAGCTTACAAGCCTCTAGTTCCATTCCCTCAAAGGCTGCAAAAAGCTAAACTATAAGAGCAATTCTCTAAATTCTTGAACATGTTCAAGAAAATAGAGATAAATATCCCTTTTTCTGAGGCACTGACTCAAATGCCTCACTATGCTAAGTTCATGAAGGATATATTGAGCAGAAAAGTGAAATTTGTTTAAGAAGGATTAGTGAACTCCGACAAAGAACCCGTAATGCGCTTATTCGTGAGGACTTACCAATGACGTAGATCCGTGTAGATTCACCATTCCTTGCACCATAGGGGATTCTGAAATGGGAAAAGCATTGTGTGATTCTAGAGTTAGCATCAACTTGATGCCCTTATCTGTTGTCAAAAGACTAAGTTTGGGGGAGCTCACTCCCACAGCCATGACCCTGTAGATGGTAGACAGAACCTTAGCTCAACCAGAGGGTTTCCTTGAGGATGTGCTTATTAAAGTGCAAAAGTTCATTTTTCCAGTGGACTTTATGGTTATTGATATTGGAGAAGACAAACAAGAACCATTGCTTATAGTAAGGCCTTTTCTTGCTACAGGAGCAGCTTTGATAGATGTCAAGAAATGAGAGCTTACTCTCAGGGTTGGAGATAAACTAGTGCACTTCAATCTCAATCAGAGTTTGAAACATCTTGAATTTGATAATGCTGATTGTAGAGACAAAGGTTCCCATAAGTTCTGAACTGAGAAGTGATTGTAAGATTCAGAATTCAATGAATGAAAATGACAAGAATTTCATGTATATTGAGTGTCTTGATGTTGAATTTTTGAATTCCAATTTCATATTTAAAGAAGCAATACTAGTCTTAATGAAAGCAGTACGGAAAAATCAAGTAATTATGAAGATAAAGTTTCAGAAGTAAACACAAGCTCAAAGGGTTTAATTTTGAAAGAATGGCCTAAACATTTAAAGTATGCCTTCCTTGAAGCTGGGAAATCTAAACCAGTAATCATATTAGCTGAATTGACAGAGCATAGAGAATAGAAACTGTTGGAAATTCTCAGGAAGTATAAGGGAGCCATTGCTTGGTCAATAAATGATTTAAAAGGAATCATTCCTTCCATTTGTATCCATAGAATCCTCTTTGAGGAAAATGCAAAGACTTTAATAGAACATTAGAGAAGGTTGAATCCAGTGATGAAAGAAGTTGTCAGAAAAGTAGTATTGAAATTGCTGAATGCATTTAAATAGATAATCCATATGATTGTCTCATGGAAGGTTTCCGATCTACTTAGCTACTCTTAGAAAGCATCCACTTGTCAACTCTAATCATCTCATGATCACAGTTTATAAGATCTACCGCTTGATCAAATCAAAGAGTATGACATGTACTAGTCTGTCCAGATCAACAATGTCTAGTCTTGTTGTTCCTGTGACTAGGAATAACTTAGATACTAACATAATTGCACATGATAGGAGTCTTATTATCATGATCTCATCATGATTTCCTCCTTGCTATCTTATGTATCATGGACTTCATTGATTTGATTAAAGATCTATATCAATTCAACGTATGAATATCAAATTAATGAAGAAGTCTTACATATTAAATAATATGTAATGCATACAAAAAGTGGTAAGGGTTGCCTTTGGAGCACTTCTCTAACACGTGATCTATCAAGAAGGTTAATATAAGTGGGAGTGATAAGTGCCAATTTAATACGGTGAATTAAGGAAATATGGTAAAGTTGTCTATAACTTTATAACTTCTAAATAAGTTGATTGGTATTCCTGAGGGTTAAAACTAGTCACTCTTAAATGAAGTGAATACTATAATCATAGAAAGATATTTCATATTATAGTTTAGTATAAAATGTTCACATATAATTTTATCGATATTTCAAGTTTGTTTCTTAATTAATGTAAAATATTAGCCAAGTGGAAGAATATTATATATCTTCAAGTAAGAAGGCTCAAATTTCGTGATTAAGCAAATAATTTTATGATCAGTTTATGAGACAAACTTGTATAGCTATCGAATAAAGTTACATGAAAGTCAATTGAGTTGACATGGAAATTTTAATGAAGGCAAAATTCTTGATTATGCCTTGATAGTTATTAATGAATTTATATTTATTGCATCAAGTTATGAAATAAGATCTCTAAATTTTATGTTAAAGTATATAGAATAGACAATATTGTGTTATAAGATATCCTACATGAACTAATGTGAATTGTTAGATTGTCTCATAAAATATATATTTAAAGGATTTTGAGAAATCAAATGTATTATGACAATATTATGAAATGAGATATCTTGTATGAAGTTACATGAATGTTAGATTTTCTAATAAACCATATCCTTAAAGACTTTTGATATATCGAATGGATTGAAAATATCATGATAGATGAACCGTAACGATTAATCAAGAATGTTAATATAAGTGACAGTGATAAGTGCCATGAAAAATGGTGAATTGAGGAAATATAGTAAATTTGTCTATAACTTTATAACTTCTAAATAAGTTGATTGCTATTCTTGAGGATTAAAACTAGTCACTCTTAAATGAAGTGAATACTATAATAACAAAAAGATATTTCATATTATAGTTTAGTATACAATGTTCTCTTATAATTTTATTGATATTTCAAGTTTGTTTCTTAATTAATGTAAAATATTAACCAAGTGGAAGAATATTATATCTTTGTTAAGTAGCTCAAATTTTTATGATTAAGTAATATTTTTTTATGATTGAGTTTATGAGACAAACTTGTATAGCTATCGAATAAAGTTACATGAAAGTTGATTGAAGTTGACAGAGAAATTTTAATGAAGGCAAAATTCTTGATTATGCGTTGATAGTTATTAGTGAATTTATATTTATTGCGTTAAGTTATGAAATAAGATCTCTAAATTTTATGTTAAAGTATATAGAATAGACAATAATGTGTGATTGTCTCATAAACTAATGTGAATTGTTAGATTGTCTCATAAAATATATATTTAAAGGATTTTGAGATATCAAATGTATTAGGACAATATTATGAAATGAGATATCTTGTATGAAGTTACATGAATGTTAGATATTCTAATAAAGCATCCTAAAGACTTTGAGATATCAATAGATTGAAAATATCAAGGATAGATGAACCTTAACAATTCATGCTTTCTAGTTTCTCTCAATTCAAATATGTTGAATGATAGTTGAAATTTTACTTTTGTTATTTGTTTATATTAATTGATGATTATACAAAGGAACATATTATGTGAAGGTATAATAATCAACTATCAAAGTAGTGCTTAAGTATATAACGTGTCACAAATTACATATAGCAAGTAATATTATTTTAGGATTAGATTTTTGATTTTATGGTCAAGTTACAAAAATTAATAGATTTTGTTGTCACTTCTCTTTAACAACAAATACCAATGATCATTGGGACATAAGGTTAATGGTTGCTGAAAAGAGTATTAAATTTATTGATGGTGTGTACAAGTACTAATGTTCAAGACATAATCATGAAATGAGTGCCACTAAGACATTGAATGCCACATGAAAATACCATGAGTCTTAGAGACATTATAATATTAGTCTCATGATGTTTGTTTATTGGAACACTTTAAGCCTAATTTATATGTTTCCTGTAATTTTTATATTTGTTGTAGGTAATAATTGTACAGATGAATGTTACAAAAAAGTCTTTGACAAAGACATAATTATGGACTATTATTGTACTTCCCATTTACATAACATGCCACGTGATTGTTGTAAATATGGAAGTAGGACTAGACTAAATAATGATGTACAACGCCTATGATTTTTCATTAGTTTTGTGCCATGAAAAAGAAATAATACCACATAAGTGCTGGAGAATGTTGGAATTTTATATGGCTTATGTGTATACTATTATGTGTGATATATATTTAAATATTAGATTAATGTGATTTAATAAATAATAAGACTAAAACCCTATTGGTCGGTTTTGAGAAGTATTTCAAATTAGTAGGACTCTTGATGAGTAGACTCTGTTCACAAGGAAATTCGGTCCTTCGTCCACCTTATATATAAGTGTTATATTCCACGATTAAACAAGAAGTTTCCAAGGGATAGAAACTAGTTTTCATCATGATTATTTACCCTTCAAAATCTCAATGGATTAAAGGTATATCTTTACCTTGTATTGATACTTTAAAAATCATATTGTTCTGTTTTCTGATATTATAAAACTACTTATCGCCAGATGTGATCGCTAAGGTTTATTCCATATAATTTAAAGAAACATACCCTAAGTCAGAAGTTTGTTCCCGCTTGATCATGCTAAACTAGGTGTGATTATTATTTGTGATAGGTTTGGAAAATGGGCCTGGCAGTGCCCACTCGCCAGACCAAAGAAGAGGCACGACTATCATGGCTCAGCCTTGGGACGCCACCTGCACGAGGGCTCAACTCAGATAATACCTAAAGACCGCTTATGGATGATCGAGAAAGCCCACATCTTAAATCAAACCGATCCCATCGATATGGAAATAGAATAATCCCGATAACATATTATCCCGAAAATCAAACCAAATCTCATCAACATGGAAAATAAAATAATTAATGATATAACAATATCCTCGTATGGACGTTTGTGATCTCACCAATAAGGAAGAAGGATAATTCTAAACAAAGTGCTCATTAAACCAAATCCAATAATCGAGAACAAGAAATCTCCCCATCCAACGGGAAAGAATCCTAATCACCATCAAACCGGGAAAACAGATACTATATAAATAACAAATAAACTTATCAGGAAGTACGTGAACACATTCTCCTCTGCGCCCATCTTTCTCTCGTGAAAGAGATGACTAGGCATCTGGAAGATGCCACGGCGGCCTCGCGACCCCTTCTTCTTTGTTTTCAGAGAGGAGTGCCACCGTTCAGCCTCGCACACCGCCCCAAAGAGCTAGCCCCATTCTCCGACCGACGATCCGAAGCCTCAGCAGACCAGCCTCTGCTGGAGGTCCAGCCGTCCTACTTAAAGACCCCCAAGACGCTCCAAATTTCAACCGTTGAAAGCATCATCTGGGCACTATCCGGAACGATAGCCTTTGATAGTTTGAAGACCGATTTCGCTACCGATGGTATCAACCCTACCATTGCAGGAGTAACGCCTAATCCACCATGATGGACCGCTTGTGGCGACATAGACAAGAGAATCTCCGGCGCTGCTAGGAAGCGATGCAAGCCAACACGAACGAGGTGGAGGCACTCCGCCCTCACCAACCAACGCCGATAGGAGAGCAGAGCCAACCCACCGTAGACATAGCACCATGGAGACACGATAAGGCCGTAAAGGTCACAACTTTCCTCCTCGCTTTAAGGGCAACACACCCGACATTCCCAAAAACGAAACGTATGCAGTCTACGAGCCAAAGGTGGACCACAATTAGCCCCTCGGAGAGGAAGGCAACGGGCAACACTTTGAGGCTGCCTGTGAACGAAAGAAATATGCCGCCTCAAAGAAGGAGCTGGAGAGCAACGTATAGAGGTTCAAGAGCTTCCCGGCCACAAGAGCTCACCGCAGGAAGGAGGTGGTAAGAGGACGCGCCCTCGACACTCATGGACACCTCGTACAACAACCGAGTCACCACGGCCGAGGTAGCTTCACTTCCCACTTCCAAAGAAATTCGGGGATGCCATGCGTGGAAGCTGCTCGATGAGGTCGGGATCTAGCCGATCATCTCAACACTTACAAAACCAAATGGAGCCGCATAAGCACAAGACCGTATGGCGCGTAACTTTCGCTTATCACATTAAAAGGCCCACTCGTCTCGGGTCAGATTAGGTCACGCCATCAATCTCCCCTCATTCGAGAACTATCCATTACGCTCGCCTCTCACTCTACTGGGCTGACGATAAAGCCGTTATATCATCTCATTGATACCATCAAGCAGCTCGCAAGAAAGTTTAAGGTCTTATGTCTGTGAGATTCAACGCCGAAATCTCCGGGCGTGATATACCCAATGAGAAGTTCGCGATAACTGCATTCATTGCTGGATTAGAGGTTCAGTCGAAAGATTTGATGTTTTCCATCTCCAAAAATCCCCAAGCAAGCATGGCTGAGGTGCTCGCAAAAGCAGAGAAGTACATTAACGGTGAAGAAGCCCTCATATCCAAGAAAGGAGCCTCCACCATAAAGAAAAGTGGATGCACTAAGTGATCGAGGATCTGAGCCAAAAGACAAAGCGATCGGGAAAGGTCTCAAAAGAAAGATGAAGAACGGTCCCTAAAAAGGCGTGGGAACCTCAGAGATCGTTTGGGCCCACCACAACTCGAAAGACGACACATTATTCAGTTTCTAAGGGTTCACCCCCTTAACAACCTCGAGATCGCAGGTCTTCATAGCTGGCACGAAACGAATGGGCTCCTAAGGTGGCGCAACCTAAACGAAGCTGTGCCCCACCAAGAGACAACACCAGATATTGCGAAGTTCCACAGTGGATTACGTAATCGCACCTGATGACTCCGCATACGCCTTAAGAGGGAAATAGAAAGATTAATATGGCGCAGATATTCGACGACCATAGCCTCCAAAATCACCAAATCGTGTTCGTAACTGCCTCGCTCAACCCACCACCACCACCGACGACAAACAACTCAAGAACAATAACTTAGAGAAATCCACGATCTCAGAGGATTTGTAGGAGGGAATCCAGCCAAATGAAGGCCCATTCACGTTAAAGACGTCACAGAGATAAAGGTATAGCCAAAGTAACCAAACCACTTCTACCGACACATCCATAACTTTCCGACTGTGACCGAGGGACGCCAAAGACCCCATGACGACCCTGGTAATTCGCAGAAGTTACGCCACAAAACGGTCCATCTGGGTCCTACGACAAACGAAGTTCAACTGACATCATCTTCACCTCGGCCTTCTATAAGATGGGCATCTAAGGGAGTAAAATGGAACCACAAGACTCCATCACAGGATTCTCCTGAGAAAGGTATTACCCTTTGGGCTCAATACAACTAGTACTCACCTCGGGACCCCATGCCAAAGGCACACGAAGAATCCTCGCTTCGTATGCCCCATCCGCTTATAATACGTTGTTGCAGCGTACCCACGGCCGTGCCATTCCTCCGCTACCATATATGATGATCAAGTTTCCTACCGTGAAGCGGAATAGGAATGGTTCGAGGAGACCAACGAAAGGCTGTAGGCTACTCAAGATCCATGAAGAAAACGGCCGATAACATATCCCTCGATGAGCCTGAAATCGCGCGACGGCATTCACCCGACCGAGCCCCAGAAGAGCCGGAACCTCGGGCACTGCTGGATGACGCACCCCGAACACCTTGCCTACATCGGCTCCCCGCCTGGCGCAAGATCCTCAAAGGTCCTCACCCATTTCTCAGTATCGAACAAAGATGTCTTTACGTGGAAGGTGTAGACAGCCGGGAGGAATCGACCCTACGCACTACGCATAGGCCGAACGTCATCCGTCTTCAAACCAAGAAACAAAAGAGGAGGAGCCGCGCCGACGTGCAAAAGCGATCAACTGGAGGCTCAAGCAAACCTCCAAGTAGGAGAAATCGTAGGGAATATCCTCAATGGTCACAACGCCGTACTTGCCAGAAAAAGCAACCAGCAAGTGGCGACTGCATCGACCACCGACATCGTAGTGTGCCCAAAGGACGCTTCCTCGAATCGACCCCATCGTAGGATGCCACTACCGGCCATGAACTCCTCGCAGAATGCCTTCTCCGGCTACAATCGATCAAAGACGGATCCAGATTTAATCAAGAAAAGACCTCATTCACATAGGCGTGGAACCCATTGCTATCGTGTGATGCCTTGACTAAGAATGCCAGCAGAACTACCTACCAAGAGGCTAGTAAACAAGATGTTCCGTATGATAGGAACCATGGAGGTGTACATAGATGACATGTCGGTAAAATCCACCACTACCGAGTCTACATACCATCCGTCCGAGGCGTTCCGATCCTAAGGAAGTACAACATGAAACTCGATCCACTAAGTGCTCGAGAGTCACCGAAAAAATTCCTAGGTTTCATAGTCAACCAATTCCAGGAATTGAGGCAAAACTGCATAAAATAAAAGGTCAGAGTTCGACATGCTGCCGCCTCGTGCATAAACAGGTCCAACGCCTCGACAGAAGGGATCGCCGCTTAAGTCGATTCTATCCGTATTAGTGATAAATGTCACCTTCTTCCAAGTTTTAAAGAAGGCCTTTAATGGGATACGGCGCGGTTAGGCTTCGCATTGAAAACATATTTGAAGTCCCACTTCCCCCATATTCGTAAGCCCTATCGGTGGGGGAGCTCCTCACTTTATACTTAATAAGTATTAGACTTCGACCGTCCTCGTTGGGGAGACAAAGACCCAGTGCAAAGCACCTGGGCCACTATTGCGCCGTGCCTTGAGAGGAGCTAAGAGAGATACCCGAGGATGGAGAAATTAATACTGCACTAAGAACTCGTAGTCTAAGTTGTCGCCTACTTCCGTGTCGATACCATAGAAGTTCCAAATGTGAACATCCATACGTGTTACAAACCAGAGACCTTAGGAAGGTCGATGAAGGGCCATAGAGTCGAAAGAATTGACATCAGATATAACCAAAATCAGAATAAAAGCAAGGTGTCTTAGCAGATTTGGCTATGGAACGCCACCCCGCAACCTACCGAGAACACCCAAGCACCGACTGACCACTTCAGATCAGAAACTTTCAGGATCGTGGGCCACAAACACAAGGAAGCTGAGCCCTGCTTAATCCTAACCTCCCTGTATGAGTAGACATCGAGTACGCCGTATTCGGACTCCAAGCCCCAATAACGCAGGTTGAATATGAGGCCGTCATACAGCCCCAACCTCGCCCATTCACCAGTAAATTGACCACCAGGTTTGTAGCGTCCCACCGGTAGTAAGAGAAATAGAAGACAATCGACGAGGCCAGCTAAGAATGATCCTATGCCTAAAAAAGGTACGAAATTTATTGAAAAAGTTCGTCCTGGTCCAGGTCAAACATATCCCCAGAACAGAGAACTCCCGATCCGATGCCTTGGCAAAACTAGCGACAGCCTCACAAGAAGACCTCAGCAGGTCAACACCTGTCGAATACCTTACAGAGCCTTCTATAGATCCGTGATGTGAAGTCGCCTCAAATCGGCCTGAGCTGAGTTGGACGGACCCCATCGGGGATTACATAATGCACTGACGCCCACCCGACGACTGTGCATCAAATCGACGAGGTCACCCAGTTCACTAATCATAAGGGAAGCTTCTCATGCCGGTGTTTCTTCACACCCATCCTGGCGCATCACGAAAGACATCAATACGTGCTAAGGGAAGTACACGAAGGTATATGCGTAAATCATATCTGAGTTTCGGGCATTAGCGGTGGAAGGTCTTAAGACAAGGATAATAATGGGCCCACACACGGAGACGCACGACCTAGTCAAAGATGCAAGATTCAGAGCATGCCAAGATCTCACGACTCCATCGCGAGCCCTCACATCACCACAGCCCTCGGCCTGGGTCAGTGGGGTTTGGACATATCGGGACCTCTCGCCCCTCGAAGGCTGTAAATCTCATCATCGCCGCAAAGATTACTCACCAAGTACCGAGGACGAACCCCGCCACAATCATGCAACGTAAGATACACAATTTTGTGTGGCGATTGTCATATGCGGTGTCTGGCATCCCAAGAGCCTGCATCGCACAATGGAAAGTACCTGGACAACGCCAAGTTCGTGGATTTGTGCCGAGCTCCTAATTAAGAATTATTACTGTCCTCAAAGACATCCGCGGTCTCATGGTTAGCCGGTCACCATCGTAACCCTTAAGGCCGCATTGAAGACCAAATTGGAAGATCATAAAGGCAAATGGGTAGAATTCCTCCCCGAGGTGTCCATGGGCCTGCTGTGACCACGCAAAAAGTCGTAAAACCCTGAAACCCCATTCGCCCCAAATTTTTAATCGGGCGCAGCCCCCTGCCGAGGTCGGGTTAAAGTCCCCAAGGATCGAGTCGGGCGACAATGAACACAATGACGGTGCTTCCGTCTAAATTCGACCTCCTAGGATGAAAAACGTGAGCAGTTCTAAGGCGACGAGGATTACCGCAGGAAGACTGAGAGGTATTAACCAAAGGTCAAACCTAGAGCTACATGCCGTGCCACCTAGTTCAAGAAGCTCCTACCAAAGAAGGAAGAATCCAACGCACGGAAAACTAAAGTCTCAACTCGGAGGGCCCCTACATCATATCCCACATCGACCGTGCAATTACGAGCTCTAGATGTAGGAGGAAACCCTACGTCATGCTTGGAATGAATCTTTAAACGCTTAATGGGCAGACTTCGATTCAGAATCTTAAACGAAGCATTATCAATTTTCGATGACGATTCAGCTGCCATCGGGTTATTTGTTGGGACGCCCTCAAACAACTCGTACATATTATGCCTTAAAAATTACATGCAACAGAATGAGAAAGTTCATAGCCATAAAAGAAAAGTCCTCTTTATCCCAATCGTATTACATTCAATTACAATCAAGAGGTGTCATCCTACATCTTGAAATACATAAGACAAGGCTCCCAAAAAAAAAAACCTCGGGAAGAAAAGAGGAAGGAAAACGAGATGAAAATGGTGAAGAAGGGCGTAAAGGTGGAAAGAGGAGAAGAAGAGTAGAGAGATAGAAAGAGGAGAAGAAGAAAAGTGGTTGGAAAGAGTTTCAGGCGAAGGAAAGAAGAAAAGGAAGAAATAAGGAAAGAGAGAGAACGTAAGAGTATGAGAAAGAGAAGAAAGGAGAGGAAGAGAAAGAAGAATAGAAAATAGAGAAAGCGGCAAGAAATGTACTACCCTCTCTCTGACACATTCCTAAAGACGGTTAGAATAAATATGACTCCTATAAAGGGGAGATCAGGAAAACACAACCCCACAAGGTAAGTCCAACGAAACTAAGCTAGAATCTTTAAGTCGATCCTACGGGCGACGATCGCTTTGACGACATCTGAGACAGATCGGCACAGAGAAGAGTATCCAAAGTATAAACCCATAGCAATGAAGCCGCCATTTATAAAAAGGCCAAAGCACTTTAAATTGCCAGACCAAGTCAAATTCTCCATAAATCAAGATTAAAGACACTCCTCAGATCTTTCCAAGAAAATCATCGGTCAATGGTCGGCACGCAAAGACTCGCTTTGATCGAGCTCGACACCGCTGCCAGGCCACGCAACCTAAGATTCGGGGATCACCGTGCCATATCGCCAACAGTTAGCCTTAATACCGAGCCCAAGAGCTCACCCTTTGACGAAAGCCTCGACCACTCGCACGTAGCCACCAGCAGCTTCCCAAGTCGATCACCAAAGCAGTATCACTAATACGCCTTCAAATACCGAGCCTAGTAGGCTCACTTTGACGAGCTCGACTACCCGCATAAAACAATGCAGCAACCCAAGAGCCACCACCAAAGACACGCCAACAAGGCCTTGGGCCGGGCCTCGAAGCCCCAAAGAGCTCACTTTGATCTGAGGCCCAACCACTACACAGCCACACAACCCAAGAGGTCGACACCAAAGATATCGCCAACAAGGTCTCGCCCCGCAGCCCACAACACTTTCGACGAGTCTCGACCATCTCGCACAGCCACCACCTAAGAGTCGATCGCCAGCTATATCGCCAACAAGGCCCTCAGCACCCTGAGCCCAAACAGGCCTCGCCTCCGATGAGCTCGACCATCGCACGTGCCACGCAGCCAAGAGTCGACGCCAGTTATATCGCAACAAGGCCCTCAAGACCGGGAGCCCAGAAATTACTGACGAGCTCGACTACATCAAGACAAAAGCACGCAATCTCTAAGAGTCGGGACTACCAAAGCAACAAGGTCTGGCCGGAGCCTAGTAGCTCACTTTGGACGAGCTTGACTACTTCCGCACACGTCATCACAGCCTTAAGAATAAATCAACAGCTATATCGCCAACAAGGCCTCTCAAACATCGAGCCTAGTAAAACACTGACGAAGCCCCGACCACTCCGCACAAACACAGCCCAAGAGTCGTATCAAACATCGCAATGGATGACATGATTAGCAGAGGCTGCCACGATACCCATGATGCACGCGCTCAGGCATACTCGGCCCCCACATCACAACAAGGCCTCGCCGCCGAGCCCCAAGAGGCTCACTTTGACGAGCCTGATCACTCCGCACAGGCCACGCAACCCAAGAGTCGACCAGGCTCGTGCCATATCGCCACACATCTTCGCCTGAGCCCAAAGAGCTCACTTTTGACGAGCCCGACATCTCGCACTGTGCCACGCACTCCTGGTTATCGATCACCAAAGATATCGCCAACGAAGCCTTTAACGCCGAGCCTAATAGCCTCACTTCTCGACGAGCCCGACCACCAGCAGACAAAGCACTGCAAACTCAAGAGCCGATCACCAAAGCATCGCCAACAAGGCCCAGCGCCCGGAGCCCAAAGAGCTCACTCTTTGACGAGCTCAGGGATCACTCAAGACAAAGTCACGCACCCCAAGAGTCGATCACCAGTGCCATACTTCGCCTTCAACAAGGCCTCAGGTCTTGGGAGCCCAAGAAACACTTTGATGAGCTCCAGACTCACTTCTCACATAGCCACGCAGCCCCCAAGAGTCGCATCGTACCAAAGATATCGCCAACGCTGCCTCGCCTCACCGAGTCACGAGGCTCACTTTGAAAGAGCCTGACCACTCGCACGTGCCACGCAGCCTCAAGAGCCGATCACTGCCATCGCCCAATACAAGCTCGGGCCGCCCGAGCCCGCAGAGCCTCACTTTGACGAGCTCGACCACTCCAAGACAAAGCCAACCCCAAGAGTCGATCAGGGCTCGGGCTCTTTCAAATTTAATAAGGCCTTTTCGCGCCTGTGAGTCACAAATTCAACGACGATCTCGACTACTCTACTCAGGCCATGCATCTTAAAATTAAATTCACCTGCATGTGAAGCTCGCGGGTCTCGCCGCCCAAAGCTCAACTGGCCAACTCTACATCCTGTGAGCCGCCGTACTGCATACGTAGCTAAGAAATCAATTGGTCAGCTTTGATGAAGAACAAATACGAATTCGCAAAAATAGAGACAAAAGTGGTAAAAGATCGCTTACATGAAGGTTACATGTCTCGGGTCCCGTGCCCAAAAATAAGTAAAACAAATATCAACATCGATATGCACCGTGGCAATCGCACGTGGGCGAGGAGCAGAGGGTAGAATGGCGGTGTTTCAATGGTGGGCAAGTCAGTTCTCCTGCATTAATGCAGAGGGATTCCTCAAATTTCATCGCCAGGAATGTCAAAATTCGAAGTCCGCCGATAAGCATTGCGCTTCCGAAAGGCTAGCCACCCTAGCTTCACTGGAGCATGTGCCTCATCCTCAATCTTCCTATAACTCATCCCGCTGAGCAAACTGCAGAGTTATTTGCTGATGAAGGTCCCCAATGCGTACTTCATGGCACTCCTCACCGCTGCCCACCGAAGCTCATAGCCTTAGAGGCCTTCACGACGAGCCCCGCCCAAAGAGCGTATCGCCGCTCTTATCGCTGCAGTCGCTGACCGCAGACGCCAGCTCTTCCTAAACTCGCAGAGCCTCGCCTCGATGAGAAGCCTATCCCCAACCATCCGGCTCATATCAAGGTGTACGTTCTCATTCCTAGCCTTCTAGCAAGTCATTTCAGGCAAAATTCTACAACTCATCCCAACTTCCCAAGGCTTTCACCGCCCTGCCGCGCTCGCCTCATCTTTCTACCTGGCCAGAAAGCATCGCGCTTTCGACGTGGTGCTTCAATCGACGGAGCTTCATCGCTTCTGGCCATACGCTATACCCGACCAGAGCTCACCGCTTCTCAGAGGCGTGAGGGAAGCTACCCGCCTCTTGTGCCCGCCAGCTGGCATGACTTTCGCTGGTTACTTTTTCGCCAAACTCTTCAAATGAGTGTCAACCCGCACATCCATGGAATCAATATCAAACGTATGATCAACACTTAAACTTAAAATGGAATTAGACACGGCTAGCGTATGAGAACTTACAGCTACGTAATTCCTCGGGAGGATAGGAGCCAAAGCTCATCAACTGGCAAATACAACACCTCGGGAGATCGTAACTTTTAAGAATGACGAGATGTCACATGAAGTTCGGTATTACAGCAAAGATCCATTCGCCACTTCGAGTCCCGATCCTTCTTCCAATTGTCCGCCGAGAAGGTGACCCAACACTTCGTCACGGATTCCATGCTGATGGCACGATCGCAACTACCGCTTCAATGCCCACCCAAGGGACTTTTTCGAAGCAAAGCACTTTAACGGTCGCGAACTCAAGACTTTAGGAGCACTAACCGAGGCGACAGCCTCACCTGGCTCTGGACGTGGCACTGGAGAAGAGAAGACGCCCCGCACTTCCTGAATCCTCGACCAGCCGCACACCTCTTCAACTGGGAGTCCGTGGTCTCGCCTTCAGACTGGTTTCGCAGACAACACCTAACCGCGCGGGTTCTCGTGGGTCTGACAATGAGGACCGGGCGGGAGAAACTTTATGGTGGAAGGAGGCTAAGGCCTTAAAGCAGCCAGAAGGCCACCAGTCAAGGGCTTCTGGAATGTCCGGGACGGACGTACCGCCGCGAGGGGCGAGATGACACTACCAACGCGCCACTATGACGTTATCTTCTGCACGAGATCGATTCAGCGCCCGAGAGGCTGTAAACACTGTACTCAGAGGCCACTCAATAACCTATATGTTATACCAAAAACAAAGCTTAACACTTGTTACTAAGATTTCTCGTGGGTGGTCTATGCAACCGAACGCCTGTACCGCTGCCCTGCTAAGAGTGGCTGTTATTCCACCAGGCCGACAGAAGAAATAGCTGCCCTTCCAAAGTTCGTGGGAAGAGCGGAAGATCTAAATCACCAAGAGGAGCGCCAGAACGTCGAAAATGTATAGTTCTTCGCAGGTTTCTTCGCTTAAAAAGATAAAGGAACAAAGTTATACTGGGAAATCACCGTCCTCGTCCCTAAAAGAAAACCAATAGCTAAATCTACCACCCAACTACTGGGCGAGAGCTAAGAAGGATGACATTGAAATGTTGCAAACCCTTTCTACATGATGCAGAGGAAAGCGAAGACCATTATCGAAGGCCACTTCAAAGAAGCACACCATCTTAGGCACAGAAACTACATAGGAGGTCAAAACGTATAGGGGACCACACTCGAACTCCAAAAGGAGGTCGATAACTGCCCCAGCAAAGGTGTCTCATATGAGACCGAATTTGCCAGCTCCACAGCTAAAGCATGTCAACGACTGATTGTATTCCGACCTCCAGATACTACGAATCAGTTCATTTTCCTTACCTCTTGTCCAAGGGAAAAGGCACCTCAAGCACTGTTCAACTCTTCATTGATGGACTGAGGCGCCGCCACCGCCAAGAACCGACAACAATAGTCGCTCCACAAGCATGCTGCAGTTAAGAGCCACCCGATCCGCTGATGAGCAAATAATAAAAACAAACTCGCCAACCTAATCCAATAGCCACGTCAGATCACTTAAAAGAGACCAGCGACAAGGACTACGTCCCGTGAATAAACCGAAAAGCTATCTCGTGAAAAACGCTGTGAAAGCCAAAGCAAAGAAGAGGTTTCTAAGATCGTGGAGTAACAAGACGAGAGGTTCATAAAGAAACAAAAGGAAATTGAAAGAAGCAGATGAGTTAACCAAAGAGTCATCACTGAAGACGCATGACGCACTTCATCGTGCCTTTAACTAACCCAGGCTCCCCGAAAGCGCACGTGGAAATTGCATCCCGCACGAGAACGCTACACTTCAAATGCGCCCACACACATCGTACACAAGGGCTAGGGGGCAACTGATAGTGTTTGAAAAAATGGGCTCGCAGGCCCACTCGCCAAATCCAAAGAAGAGGCATGACCATTGTGGGGCTCGTGCCTTTAGACGCCAAAACACCGTAATGAGGCTCAACTGGCACTACCAAAGACCTAAGTATGATGACGAGAAAGCTCCACATCCTATAAACTGAACTGGGATCCCATCGATATGGAAATAGAATCCCGATAACATATCCCCGTTAAATCAAAACTAAATCTCATCAACATGGAAAATAAAATAATTCAATATATAATACCATCTCATGATCGTCGATCCCACCAATAAGGAAGAAGATAATTTCTAAACAGTGCTCACAACCAAACTAATACCGATAAATCAAGAAATCTCTCCTGCTTCAATGGGAAAGAATCCTAATCACCATCCAATCGTGAAACATATACTATAAATACTAAAGCCAATCTTCTATCACGAAAAGGTAACGTTAAATACATTCGCCTCTCTAAGCAAATCATCTTTCAAGAAAGAATTGACTTAGAGACAGAGCTGCACGGCTGGCCTCGCCACCTCCTCTTCTTCTTGTTTTGCAGGAGTGCTACGTCCCGAGCTCAAGACACCAGCCCAAATAGCTAGCCCTGATCTCCGACTGACGCATCCAAGCTCGCAAACCACCGCCAGCTAGCCCGTGTCCGCCAACGACCCTCAAAGACGCTCCATCCTGGGTCCGGCTGAAAGCATCATCGCTCCCAGGCTAAAAGTGAAAAATCTAATAATTTTAAATACAAGCACCTGAAAGAAGTATTTTTATTCAAGGCTTCTTCCGTCTTCCTTGTCTTTACCTCCACGATAACCTTTCTTGTCCACTCTTTAAAGAATGTTTCATTATATCCGATTCTACCATTCCTATAGATGGACATGCAACGACGATCATCTTCTGGGTAAGGGTAATCATCCCCATCTGGGTCTCGCCATGCTCCTTCGTGTTTCATCCCACACCGGTTAGCAAGTTTCAACCATCCCTTGGGATACTATTTCTGTCCATGAGGAACATGTTAGTTAGCTGGGCCCCATGAGGAGATACCAAAATGTCTGTCGAGCTCATCAACTTCACCTAGATCAATGTATTAACCCATGTCAATATAGGTCGTTTTTCGCTTATATATGTGTAGTAGTAGTGTAAACTTACTGCTTAGTTTGTCATTTTAAATGTTTTTGACTGACAAGAAGATCCAACAACTGTCACATCCTTACATCGAAAAGGAGGAAAGTTCCATTAATGATAACTACAAACTTTGGTAACCTAATCCCATAAACCTATTTTAAAAAATTTAAAGACTCAAAAGCAAACAATATATACATGGTCGATACAAGTCATCGCAATGAGAGTGAATTTCGCCCTAATGTCGTGGTCTCTACACCTAGGAAGGTTTCTTTTATCCATTTTGATTTGACCTTGAAACACAATGAGTATGAAGTTATTTATCACATCTTACATCCAATTAGGGGATAGTTCCTAGCATTATGAATATGGGCAATTACTTCAAATAATCTTCTATATGTGATTTAGTCAAGAGCATCAATATGTGGAATTACACCCGAAATTGTGATAAACTTTTTTTAGGATATTTTATTTTTAATATAGTGAAAGTTGCACGTCCAAAGAGGAATATAGGAAAGTTAAATTTGATTTATAAAATTTCTAAAAATTTAGATTAGATTTAGTTTCATTAATAAGAAAAATATTTAATTTTGAGTACTAGTTTTTTTTTTTTTAATTTAGTAGTTGAGTCCTAGATTTAGTATATTCTACTTTCATATTTTGCTAATGGTGAAGGTTTTATTTTTGTTAAATTTGAAATATTTTCTTAAATAAGAGAATATGTAATATTTCTGAATAAAACAGTATATAAGACAATTTTTAATTTGTTCTTAATTTTATCTTTCTTGATGGGATTGTTTGTGTTTCCTAATAGTCAATCCTATTAGTCCAATAAATTGATAATAGAGTCGTAAAAGTTCTCCCCAACCCAACAAAAAATTATTATGATAATTTGGATATCAAGATGAAGGTTTTGGTTATTTCAGAAAATGCACGAGAGTTTATAGAGAAATACAAAAAAGCCACATGATAAAACCACTCTATCCTTAAATTAAAGAGTTTCTTTTTTTTTTTTTTTGAAAGATATGAGTAGACAAAGAAAGACAAATAAAAAACTCTCATAATCTAAAGTGGCAAAAAAAAAAATCAGAACTGCACTTAAAAAAAAAATCTACGAATTAAAAATCAAGCCTAATGAAGTATATATATATTTAAGGTAAATCTGATACTTTTTTTTTAATTTTTTGAATCAAGGTAAACTTGATTCATAAAGTTTCTAACAACTAAAAAAAAAAAAAAGATTTAATAGCTAAAGTCCAACATTTTCTTATGAATGGTTGTTTAATTTATATTTTAATAATTATTTTTAAAAGTTTTCTGTTATTGTATTATTATGAACCTGATTTCGTTAAGCCGGTTCATGTTTTACATGTAATTGCCAACCTTCATTTGGAAAATGAAAATGCTAAGAAAAGAAAATTAAAAAAAAAATATGAAAGAAACATGAAGGAAATAAAATTTGAAGAAACAAATATAGATTCAAACTAAATAAATTAATCTATATGTTTATTATTTTATTTTGTTTCTTCCATTATAGAGGACTAACAAATTTCAAAATATGTAAAATTTTGATAATATTGAATTTTCTTTTATAGTTTCTACTTTGAAAACCAAGCATTAAAAAAATCATTTTTCTTGATTTTTTTTCTTTCCTTTCCTTGATGCTTTAATACTTTCCTTGGTTCGAGCCTAAAGAAAAATATGCATGGAAACTAATAGAAGGAATATATAATATGAACCTGCTGGCATGCAGAAGGTGAGGTTATCGGAATAAGAGACAGTGAAGCGGCAGCCCTGCACCTTTCCGCACTCCCTTTGAAACAGTGTTCAAAAAATTGGCCGAGTCCCCTGCACCTTTCCGCACTCCCTTTGAAACAAGAATTAAAATCGCCGAGTCCGACGACTGGTTTTTAGTCGTGAATCGCCGGGTCCTAACCGAGATACCGACACTAGATACATCTATGGCGTAATGAATCGTGAACTTATAAATCGGGCTAACCCTCATTAACTCGCCGAAATTCCTCGATGACTCGATAGACTTACAGTAAGACAAAAATCAACTCAATGAATGAACCAAAAATCCGAAATATTCAGCTTTTAGAGATTCTCCTAAAAGCAAACCGTGAACCAAGCACAACCTGTTAGATTTTCTATATTGGCCTAACTTCAGAGGAGTCAGACAGATTAGTATATTATATCACTATTAGGCCCATATGATAAGTGGAGGTCGACTGACCTTTAGTCCAGATCCTCTAGATGGAGTGATGGACGGTCCACATCATTTAGAGTAAATCATTGACCCCCGGGTTTACCATAAAAGGGTGGGAGAGAAAGCCATCTCATTCTCATCCTTCATCCATTTCAGAAACCGTAAGTTCACTCTTCTCGAGAAGAAGTGCTAATAGAGCTTTTGAGAGAAAGATCAAGATCGCGATCCACAAGCCACTTCTCGCTTCCTTTGATCGATCAAGGCAACACCAGATCTACACCATGGCCGGAGGTATAATTCCTGAACCTATAATTTATAGTCTTGATTTTCATTCGTATTAATTCCAGATCAACACCTAAAGAAGATTATAGGTTAACGCACTTTTCTAACACTTGGCATCGTATTACTGTGTCTCGTAATCCATGATGGTTTGATCTACAAACGTGACCGTAAATCAATGAAATCGTTGATTGCAAAAAAAATTTCATCGCGAGCAAAGATACATGATCATGCATTTTTCCGTTTTCTCGTAATACGGCGGATGCGCTTATGATGAAAATTTGTGGAGCTGGTTTGATCATCCCACCTTCTATATGGCCTGGCCTGGGTCCATGATTGATTCATTGTAAATTTGTTGCACTATTCACGCAATATTTGGGCGTGGTTTTGTATGAGATGATCGCAACCTGATAGAGCCTGCCTTCCCCATTCGGGCCTCAGCACAGAGATCTCTCCCATACAAAAGAGTACTTCCCAAGATCTTCAAGTTCGGGCTCGGTGGATTACGCGTCGTCGTCATGGCACTGGCAATGAAGTGGTTGACGGGGAAAGGAAGCTGCCAAGCATGGAAGAGCAACCTGCTGAAGGAGAGCAACGGACGGGGAGGAGGGACGGTGTTTTGGAATTTTCAAAATCCTTATTTATTTCATTAAATAAGCTTAATTACTTATATTTAATGCATGAAAATAATAGTAAGTTCCATTATATTTATGACAAAATAATATAATTATGTCATGGGGCTAAGCATTTTATGACAAAATATATATATATATATATATATATATATATATATATATATATAGTATATAGATATATATATATATATATATATATATATATTTGGATTGTGTTAAATTACAAATAACCATATGCAATATTTGTAATTCATATTTGAGATTAAAATCGTTCTACTACCAGTGAAGGATCCGACAACAATAATAATATGATCGAAATATGCACAGAGTACACCGAGATTAATGTGGGTCCCTATGCCCCACAAAGTATCAGGATTCTATTGTCTTAGTGCATATCACCTATTAATATATATGAAATAAAGTTAGATAAAATCCTATGCTAAGAGCTTGCCTCATCAAAGGAGACATTTTATCACTAATAATTAGCGTAATATTAGATTAAAGTGCAACAATTACCAATGCCATTTAACGATAGTTAATTGTTGCTTACACTCAATGAAGCATAATTTTGTTATTTCCATTTAAATAATCGCCGCTGATCCAACCTCATTTATTCCTATATTGTCCTACGATAATTATAAACTGCGGGAAAGATAAAGTGCTCATGCTAGTGGTGTGGATTCAGGATCCGCTCTTCGTGATGTGATGAGCCGTAACTCCAACGAAAGCAGTAAAGCACTCAAGCCAACTCCATTATACTTGAGCGATGGATTCAATTGCTCAAGATGATGGTGATCAAGACTCACATTAGCCAGAGCATGGTGATCATCCTAATGCGAATCGCAAAGAACTATGGGGCTATTGATGAACAAGCTAGAGTCTGAGCAGCCTGTTAGCACCTTCTAATGGCGAATTTGTGTTCTATGAGGTTAAAAGGGATACAAATGAGAGGACATATATCGGACAGAGATATTCGCCAACTGGCTAGCCCTTGATGTCGATTTCTTCGAGTCATTCCTAGTCCATTTTATCTGACTTCATCGGGGCCAACGGGATTATACAAGATTTAAGGTCTCCTACATGACACATAAGGAGAAATGGTCAACACTGAATTGTTGCTGAACATGTAACCAGAGGAAGGCAGGTTACAAGAAAGATCAGAAATGTTGAATCTTCAGGTTCACAAGAAAGGTCAAACAAGAATCCAAAAGGATCCAAAAGATAGTGCAGGGAGTAAATGTCCTATAAAGAATACTCGTGACAAAAAGTTACCAATTTGTTTTTCTGCAAGAAAGGGTCAGACAGTGCTAAGGAAATGCACTATACCGTATATGGCTCAAGAAAAACGTATGTATGACATCGTTAGTGTGTTATGAATCAAATTTTTGTAACTCATGATTTACATAACAATACGGTGGATCGACTGTGTTCTACAATCCATGTTTCTACTATTATGTATTTCAAAACCTAAGGAAACCAAGGAGGGTGAACTATACACGTTCAGGAACAGACGCCACAAGCAACAGCGCTGGACATACAAATAGTTCTGGCACACCGGATACGTGCCGAATTGGACAAGACTTTATATTCCTGTAGTTCCTTCAAGAATCTAGGTGGCACCGATCTAGACTAGTGCCTCGTATTCTGATTTTCGCTTTTAAAGATGCCGTATCTTTTCCAGATTATTGAAGATCTCGCACCTATCGCTCAAAAATTAACAGATGGTTTATATTGGTTCAAGTCTTGATCCGTAAAATGTGCTCACTCACTAACTACAACGATAACAATAGAAAATAATATCAAGCAGTAATAAATAACACCATCTAGCTTATGGCATAGAGATTAGGTCACATCTAATAGAGCAGCTTAAAGAGGTTATAGGCTGATGCAGCCATTCGCACACTCGACCATCACTTGATACTTGCTTAGGTTTTGGGTATGCAGAAAGCAAACCAACAAGTCCAATAAAGGAGCTAAGAGAAGTAGATACAAACTCAAGATACAATTCACATCGATATCCGTGGACCATTTACCACCCACGTCTTAATGGTCGCTGTATTTGTCACTTTCATCACGATTTTACAAGATACATGTATCTCATTCTAAATGACAACCAAGCACTGGGATGCTTCAAAGTCTACAAAGGTAGGTAGAACAACTGATTGAGTATCAAAATTGTAAGATCTGATAGGGTGGTGAGCATTATGGTAGGTCTGGCCGCATCAAGCGCCAAAGACCGGGTCCATTTGCTAAATTCTTTCGAGGAAAATGGAATTCAGAAGCTAAGATAGTTTACACTCAGCATACAAGAAATGGTGTTGGCTGGGAAGGCATGAATCAGACATTGATGGACATGGTATGAGCATGACAAGTGTCTCAAATCTCCTCCAACATGTGAGGAAGTCAAGACAAACAGGTACATTCTTGGGCCAGTGGTTCCATCCAAGTCGCCCAAACACCTTGAGCTATGGAATGGATAGCCATGAAACCATGTACATATATGGGGTCATTTGGCAGAGGGCGGGTGTACAACCCACATGAAAGGAAATTAGACCTAAGGACATTCTGTAAGGGTTTTTCATCGCTACAGAAGTCTACAGGCGTTTTATCGCCCTTCACACGAGCAAAGTTGTAGAAGCATCTAATGCCGATTGAGATTATAACATCATGAGAGTCGTTTCACAAAGTCATGGATAGACAGCACAGATCATACACTTTCAGGTCGTGGAGCTGAACCCGTGGGCACATACCCACATGGCTCAACAAATCTCCCTATTCGGGGACACAACCCATGAAGGAGCGATAACTCGATCCTCCCATCCGTAACTTCATGAAGAAGTAGTTAGTGAGCTACTATTCAGAACTACAAGTGGTTCAGACCGCACTACAATCACTGTGACCAATCGTGACTTAAGAAAATCCTCAAGAGTCGAAAGTCTACCATTCCATCTCTGACCACTACGCCAGATACTTCACAGAGACCCGCTACACAAACTGGACTAATCAAGACCCCATTTCTTTTCGTGCAGGCCATGAGCCGTATGACTAAAAAATGATCTGGAGCAATGAAGGATGAATTAAACTCACTGGCAAAACAATCAAGTCTGCTGGGATCCAGAGCAATGCAAAGCTTCGTGCGCAGCCGTGGGCGGGGTCTATAAGACCAAACCGATGCCTCGTAACATCAGAAGATACAAGACTTGGTTGCCAAAGGTTTCTTTCTTAAAAGGAGGGCATTGATTATCATGACACCTTCTCCGGGGCCTAAGAATGACTCACCAAGGATAATCATGGGCCTGTATTCATTTTGATTTAGAGTCGCGACCGATGGATGTCAAAACCAAGATTCCCAATGGAAACTTGGAGGAGTGGTATACATGACTCCAAATCTAAGATTCATTTCAAAAATGCAATCATCTCTGTCGCAAACTAAAGTAGTCTATATACGGCTAAACAAGCTTCAATGACAATGGTATATGAAGTTTCACAATATCATTACCTCATTCTGGGCTGAGGAAAATTATCAGATCAATGTATATACATCAGCGCCGTGTATAAATCTAATGCTTCTAGTCTGTATTAAGTTGGATGATATTTTATTATCGCAAGTAATAACTCGGGATTAATTAGGGAGACCAAACGATTTCTCGTAATTCGACACGTAAAGATACAGTGAGCTCTATGTTTCTTGTAGTGACCGAGATTACATGTGACAGATCTAAAAAGACCAAGTTATCTCTGCAACAGCCTATATCAATAAAATTCTAGAAAGGTTTAATATGTAAGAAATTGTTCCGTTCAATAGGCCCCATTGTTAAGTGGGTGACAAATTCAGTTTGTCACAATAAACCCAAGAATTCCTTCCTCGAACAATCCATGAAGAATATTCCATATGCATTCGCAAGGTCCGGGTTCATTTAGAGGCTCACTGCACTGCATATCAGATTCGCCGTGGAACAAGTCAGGGAAGATATCATAACTCGGATAGAGCATCGACGCTCGCCAAGAGTTACGGTTGAATTCCAGGGGAACTAAGGACTATATGCTTACATACGAGAGTCCCATCATCTCGATTTGATTGACATACGATGCAAAGCACTCCTGCGTGTCGCCAAGATCTATAAAGCTCACTTCAAAGTTGCCATTTTTATGTTAGCCAAGCAGCAAGGGCATGAAAAGCACCGCTGCACCTTACATCATCCTCGACTATGATGCGCACCTGTCGCATGCTATAGAAGCAATAAAATGTGCATTATATAAAATAACTTTTTCTTTCCGTGGTGGGAGCATGGATACAATACCTAAGCCAATAAAGCTTTTCGCGGATAATGTCAAAGAAGCAGTTGTCTTCCAAGAACAATAAAAGTGGGAGCCAAGCAAAGAAGCAATATTTCGATATAAAAGTACTCAGGTGCGAGAAAACCACAGAGAGTAAAATCATCACTGGAGCATACAGCAACAATCACACGGTAGTGCATCCCATGACCAAAGTACTCCGCCAAAATCTGTAAAAGCCATGTTGGATAGAATGACTTAGAACTCTTTTGATGATTAAAGGTCATGACATTATCAGAATTCTCGGACATTTTAATGCAATATTTCAATTTATCTCATTTTATGTAACACTAAAGATATTTCGAGATTTTTTTATTGCATTAAAGAGTGGGAGTGCTCTACTCATAAAGAATTAATACCACATAAAGCACTTAATAAGATTAAATAACTACATTTCAGGATTGTAGTGAAGATTTGCCATCCAAAAATATAACCGCCACAGCTTCATGTAATTATGATATCTACTTAAGTATAAAGATATCACATAAGGTTCACTAATTGTCATATTGTTTTCTAAAATAACAGTATGGCCATACAAAAGAATTCTCATGTTCACTATCACCCTAAGAGTCAAGTTATTATTTCTTATTAAATAAACCCACAATGTTGAACCAAGTGGGAGAATGTTAGATTCTTCTATATCGTTCAACTCTGTAGGAGTCAGATAGTAGATTAGCAGTATAAGGTATCACTATTAGGCCCATATGTGATATGGTAGGTCAGATTCGACCTTAGTCCAAATCCCCAGATGGGGTGATGGACTGTCCAGATCATCTGCAGTAAACTCATTGACCCCTACTTATCATAAAAGGGAGAGTAGAAAGCCATCTCATTCTCATCTCATCCGGCCTCGTGAAACCAAGTTCACTTGAGAAGGAGTGCCATTGTGAGGAGTTTTTTGGAGAGTGAAAGATCAAGATCGTGATCCACAAGCCAATTTCGCTCTCTTCATCTGACGCGCTAGCTACCTGATCACACCTGGTTGTCGCGAGGTATACCCCAACCTATAATTGATATAGTCTTGATTTTCATTCCAAGACACCCAGATCAAGACCTAAAGAAGATTATAGGTTAACGTAATTTTCTAACACAACCAACAACATGAATACAAATTGCAAAGCGAAGACCATAGTTACAGAAACGAAGAACAAAGAACAGTTCTAGATCTATTTTGACATCGAAATCTCAAGAAACGAAGAACGGAAGAAGAGGAGGAAAGAAACTTACCAAAGAGGTCGCCGCCCCAATCCTCGATCAACTGGATTTTCTCCCGACTCGGGCCGCCATCCTCAACTCCGCCTCCAAAAGCTTCGCTGCCAATACGCCGCCCGGCTGCCACGCGCCACCAAGACGGTGTGTGTGAGACCCAACCCCTCTCTCGCAGATGAATAAACGGTGAATGCCCTCTTGGCATTTGAAGGCCGAAATGACGCTGCTTTCGTCAGCAAGATAAACGACGCCGCGCTTCATTGTTTAAGTTATTATTATTTTTTAGTCGCAAATAAAACGACGCCGCTTAGTAATGTAAACCAAACGACGCCGTTTTTTAAATATATGACACTAATCCAAAACGACGCCGCTTTTTGAACTCCGTACAAAGAAACGACATCGTTCTTGATATGCACTTAAAAATTGCAGCCATAGAACGACGCCGCCAGCTCAAAACAAAACGACGTCATTTTATCACCGAAACTCATTTTGTCATATCTTCAACCAAAAAATATATTTACCATAAATATAAATAAAATAAAATATATTTACCAAAAATATAAATAAAATAAGAATACTAAATTAACAAACCATAAATCGATTTTTGGTGAACAATATAAATACAAATAAAAATATTATTTTTATTTATTTTACCAAACATAACAGATTAATTTAAAAATAATAATTTATGAAAACAAGCATAATTAATCTAATTGTACATTATTAAATTAGTATGCAGTAATATATTATAAATAAAATAAGAATAATAATTTCAACAAAACTGATAAATCATATTTTTAAACAATAAAATTTAAATATTGTTTATTATTTTATTTATTTACCAAACATAAATAAGAGATTAATTCAAATTAATAATTTCTTATGAAAAACAAACATAAATAAGAATAATTAATCTAATTGTATTAATATTAATTTAGTATGGTAATATATTATAAATAAAATAAGAATAATAAATTAACAAATCCATAAATCATATTTTTATGAACAATATAAAATTTAAATATTGTTTATTATTTTATTTATTTTACCAAAACATAACAAGATTAACTAAAATTACTACCTATGAAAACAAGCATGGGTCAAGAATACCTAATCTAATTGTACAATATTAATTTAGTATGGTAACATATAATATAAATAAAATAAGAATAATAAATTAACAAACTATTAAATCATATTTCGTGAACAATATAAAATTTAAAATATTGTTTTTATTATTTTATTTACTTTTAACCAAACATAAATAAGATTAATTCAAAATTAATAATTTATGAAACAAGCATAACAAGAATAATTAATCTAATTGTACATTATTAACAATATGTAATATATTATAAATAAAATAAGAATAATAATTAACAAACTATAAATCATATTTGTGAACAATATAAAATACAATATTTTTATTATTTTTATTTATTTTATCAAACATAAATAAGATTAATTCAAAATTAATTTTATGAAATGTTAAATAAGAATAATTAATCTAATTGTATTAATATTAAATTAATATGGTAATATATTATAAATAAATAAGAATAATAAATTAGCAAAACCATAGATCATATTTTTGTAGAACAATATAAAATAAAATATTTTTATTATTTTATTTATTTTACCAAACATAAATAAGATTAATTCAAATTAATAATTTATGAAAACAAGCATAAATAAGAATAATTAATCTAATTGTATTAATATTAAATAATATGGTAATATATTATAAATAAAATAAGAATAATAAATTAACAACCATAAATCATATTTTTGTGAATAATGTAAAATACAAATATTTTTTTATTATTTATTTATTTTGACCAAATATAAATATGTTATTCAAAATTAATTATTTATGAAAAACAAGCATACAATACTAATTCAATTATATTAATATTAATCATATGAAGAATATATTATAAAATAACACTTTTTAATTTATTTAATTCAAAATGGAAATTTTGTAAAGTTATTTAATACTTGGTAGAAATTTAATTTTTGTTGTATTAATTATTAGAAAATACCTAATTGTTTGATATTTTGTTTTACTTCTTTATACATGGTTAGTGAACATTTTGGAATGATTCAAACATGATATTATTTCGAGCACGCAGTAACTATTAGATGGTAATAGAAGCACCCCCAAATGTAAGTACTGTGGAAAGGTTATTCATAGAGGCATAATAAGATTAAAGCAACACAGTGCACATATCTCCGGACAAGTATAAGGATGTCAAGTACCTGGAGTACTGCCAAAGCATTAGATTGTATAGTGTTCAATGCTTCGAACGAAAAATTGAAGGAAAAAAGAAGGAACGATTTATAAGTTCTAATGAAGAAATTTCATGAAATCGATGAGGCCGATTCGATGAAGTTGAGGAAGTCGATGACTGATTTTTGAAAAGAAGACAAATGAAGATGCATGAGAGAAAGTCGCCTGTGAGCTTTTGAAGAAGGTAGACACAAGATGAGAGGGTGGTATTCACAACCTTTCGTGCTCTAGACAAGCGGCCCGACACGGTTCAAAGATAAGAGAAGGAGCCAACATACTCTCTAAAGGGCTGACTCTACATGTTTCTTCCAAACAAAATTCAATAAAAAGTATGTTTTTCACCATATGAAAGAAAGTGGTAAAGCCATCTCAAATTTTTTTCTTCTTAAATGGAATACCTTCAATGCAAAATGAGCAAAGGGCTCATTTATCAATCTATGATTGATACCATAGCAAGGTGTCCCGGCATCAAGGGTCCAACAGATACCAAATTGCAATGCATATCCGAGGAGGAGGAGGTGCAAGAGCTGGCATATATGAACACATCAAGGCCAAACGCCCGATATGGATGCACCATCATGTGATGGCTCGGAGTTCTAGAACCAGAAAGCCTATCATCAATTTCATGGCTTATCGTGATAGAAGCACGATATACCTTTCTTTCGCTTGACACTATCAACATACCTAAGTTTATATTACATCTTTTTCCTTATGGATAAGAGATTGTTGAGGAGGTTAGAGAAACATTGTATAAGAGTCATCGATAATGAGACAAGTTTTAAAACAATGTATGTTGTCGATGAGAAGCGTAAGTATTTGTCTCCGGTCTTCTCAGGTGTCACATTTGTATTGATTTAATGTCGAAGATATTGAAACATGAAGCATACATGAGACTTTAGATCAAGTAAAGATGACTACAAGTTTTATTTATAATATCAAAGTAGTTAATTTGATGAAAGCACACCATGATAGATCTCTTGTGCCCTTAATAACCCGATTTGCCAATGAATTCTATTTCACTGCAGTCTTATACGTTATGAGGCTACTGAAGATGCGTACAACAAAATGAGTGGGCGTGAATTAACAAAGATCGAGGAGCAAAGGAGTTTGAGAGATATGCATCCAACCTTATCTAACTGGGACGGGTTTTGGAAGAAGGCACAGTCCAATCATCATGGAACCTCCGTCTAAGTTTTGAACACGATCAAAGATAAAAAGCCCACATCACAATCATTATGAATGCTGATACTAAACTGGCTAGAAGGCATCATGAAACATTGGGAAAGGTATTGGTAAGTCATTGACATAAGGTGGGAAAATCAATTGTACAGACATTTGCACATCGGGCAGTAATACAAAAAATTCTATACGCTATTATTCCATTTAAAGGCATTATAAACTATCAATTTATCAGCTTATGCGAACTAATGCTTCACATTGTGCATTCCTCCCACCATCCCGTGGATGAACTTGGACTAAAGGATAGTTATCAAGAGATTGGAGCCGTATTTGATGATGTGTGCCAGAATTGTGTATAACACACCTCATGTTATTTTTTATAATATATTTGTATTTATAATGCATTAATAAAGTGAAGAATAATGAACAAGAATTATTTGTTAATAAGCCAAGGAGAGCTTGAAGGCACTCAACCAAAAGTTAATAAATCACTCTTCCAGTACTCACCATATTTATTTATTTTTTTTAAATACCAAATTGTCATCATTTCTTCTATTAAATATATATTTGTGCCTACATAGCTTTTTTTTTTTTAATAATAGTCGAATGGTGGAACAATTATGGTGATGAAGGTCCACATTTTCAAAAGATTGTTATCAAAGTTCTGGTGTCAACATGTTCCTTCCATCCGTTGTAAAGAAATTGGAGACATGGTCATTGATTCACAAAGTCAGGTGCAATCGTTTAGCAATGAAAAAGCGTATAAGTTAGTTTATGTCCATTGGCAATGTGCGTACTCTCGAAAGTTAGCAATTTGATGCAGAACAAAGCGATGTGAAGATTTGTACAATCCAATTCGACTCGAATCATATTTCTTTAATGATGATGATATATTAGACGTGAGTGTGACATTTAGAAGGAGAAGAACCTATTTTATCATCCGATAATTTGATTGGTTGATCAAGACCTTCCCTCTTCTAAAGAGGAAGGTGTAAAGCATCTCTGCAATGATGATTTGTAAGTAATGTTAATGTGGTAAGTAGGCGTGAAGCAAGATACAAGGAAGAGAAATTTATTCTTTCTCAGCTAAGGCTTCTCAACAATTGTTTCAACACCGGGTAGTGATGAAGGTGACGACAGCCAATTGAGTGTAGCAACATTGTTGTGACAAGGAAGATAGTGAAGACACCATGGGACACTGAGCAAGGGCAGTATTAGAGCAAGCTGTTGTTGATAGTGGCTATGTCAATCAAGTTGATCATGGTATGTCATGGGCCAGTGAAAATGAAAATTATTATGCACACAAGATACTAATCATGAATATAGGCTGGCATATGGAACAACAAAGCACTCGAAGGACTCCGACTACATTTCCTATAAAGTGATGATGAGACTATTCCTGTGGGCATGATTATAGACTCCACCAGGAAATCTGGGGATTGATGAGCACTTCCAATGCTTGGCTCTATGGATCTTCCAAAGACTATCAGGAGAGGATAGACTCATCACAATCCCTAAAGAAGACAATTCTTCCAACAAGTTTGGTATGATTTGACGTAAGATTCAACCACCGAACAAGAGCTAGTGGTCTTGGTGGATATGACCAATATTCTGGAGTGAGCGTTGCTTATCGAGGTTTTGATACTTCATCGCTGATGGTGTTGGAGCCCAGCACTCGGGTAGCTGTCATATTTTCTCAATTATAATCATCAACCAACCATCTCAAACAACACATTCAAGTCGATTTAATTCTTTCAACCACATTCTCACTCATGCAAACATCGCTCGATTTGTACGTCATCAGGATCAATTACTTACGATTTATTACATTTTGTTTCTGCATTCAACATATATTGGACACGACTAAAGATATTTGTTATATTTCTTATATAAAAATAATTTTTGTTAACATTATTATATATATATCTTCACTTAATGCCATTAATCATTTAAATACTAACATAAAAATTTGTTTTATTAAATTTTTAGCTTCCTTAATTATATATATATTTCTAATAATTCTATATATTATTTTAATACCTAAAATATTTTAATCATTTTATTTTGTTATCGGCTGATGATACACGATCGATATACTGAATCACATCTCTTGGGACCGCCCGAGTTTCCATCGATCGATACGCGTACTTTGAAACCACAAGCTGAAATATCCCGGTCCAAATCCACAACGAGTTATTCTAAAGGCTCACGCCTCCCTGCTCTCACAGCACCAGTCAACCCTATCACTGTCCGAGCTTGAGCACCCGAGCATAACTCACATTACAGTACTTCACTTCCTGGCTTTCCACCTCATCGTATCAGACATTTCCAATCTCCTCTCGAGACACATCCCCGCGTCATAGTGCCTCGTAATCACCGCCTCTACAAAACAAGCCACTCCTTCATCACCAAAATCATCAAAATCTTCTATGTTCAGCCATGGTCCCATCCTCGTCCTCAGCTCGCCCCGGTGGTACAGAATCCACCTCGCCGGTGACGCGCACTGCCCGGACCCTTTCGTACGCTTCATGCGACAACTACATCACGGCTTACCAGTCGTAAGCCATGGTGGGTCAGAAAGAGAAACCGCTTGTTTTGATAGTGATCTATCAATTGTTGCATCAAGAGATGCATTAGTGTCAAGACTAAGATTTACTAAGATATATATCAATGATCAATTACGAAAATAAAACTAGAGAAGATGTAAGAAAATAAACTACAGATCTTATGACACTTAAAGACGGTCATGGGAGCCACGGTTCTACATCACATGGCTAGTTTTTTGAAATAAGATTCAATATATTTAATTGCTTACAAGTCGGCCTTATACGAGCCAAGCACTTCCTCTTTCTCTAACGTCTTCTTCACCTAATTCTCTCACGTTGTATCGATGTAATCGCATCTCTCATTCCCCTCGGCAACATCTGACTTACAAGCCCAAACACTATTCAATATGATAGATAAAACCTCCTCAACATTGAGAGAGTCGGATAATACCTATAATAGATATTCAATTGTCCAAGAACACATTCTTATTCTTTCCACATCTTCACAGCACCTCGCTCTTCCAAGGAAGCATATTCATGAACCTAACCATGTGTTTCTGGGGCAGTCACATGAGATTTTACGTGGAGAAACGTGACCGCATTTCTGCTGACAAGGCCAATGTGAGCTGAAACCGCCTTCCATGGACCAAGGGCAAATGAGAGGCCAAGAAGATGAAAAGAAGAGATCAGAGGAGTGATGTTTGACGGTAAAAGGAACTAAGATAATAAGACAAACAGGCTACGACGTAAAGTATCAAGAGAAGAAAGACAGAGCAGAAACAATAGCAATTATCCCGCTGGTGATGTTTGTGAATGATTTTTCTGGATCAGATGAGCCGTTCACATGAAACACTGAATTATATAATTGGACAATGGATCGAATAATGGTTATTTGCTTGAAGAGTGATGGACTTCATCAGTTTCAATTTGTTCGGTATTATTGTCGAAGTAGAGGTAGCGATATGGAAAACACATGGTGTTTTATACATACAAATCCATGCTCATAAAGAGTACTTATTATTCGATAATACAGATCCATTAAGACACACGCTGGTGGTAATACATACTGAAGTATATCAATAAAATTAAACTAAAATATTCATGAAAAATAAGAGTAGTAATAATAGTGATTATCTCTAAACACCTCAACCATGAATCAAAACTATATTCATGAATTTGAGTCAGGCAACTATAAATAACACTTTTAAATCCTGATTTATAAACGAAGATTCCATTCTATTCTATTATCTTTAAGAGAAATAGTAAGCTCCATTTGGGCTCAATAAAAAAATAATACAACATGATTATTAATCCACCTTTGCCGGCAATCGCACAAAAATGACCATGTTACCTTTATCTCCACAAAGTTCATCTTGATATGAATTTTCTTTTTCCGGATTCCTTGAAAGAGAATTTTGAAAAGTCTATTGACAAGAAAAAGAAAGGAAATTAATTAAAATTTTGGGATATATTATATTTCCTTATGTTTTATTTTAATTTATTCTTCTTGAATATCTTTTTCAACCACTTTAAAGAATTTACTTTAATTAAAAGACAGCCTAGATTGGGATTGGTGATCAAAAAATGAACAACTTTTTGTATGAAATGTATCTTTAATTCCTTCAATCATTTTATGAAAGACACTGTGGAGATGTGAAGTTGAATAAATTAGAGCTAAAGGACGAAAAACATATTTTTTTGTTGATTTTTAAGATAAAATAAAACCATGTGAAATTGTACAGAGAGGATGGATTTGTCTAGAAATGGCTGACTTCAAAGCTCTGTAAAAATACGACTCTTCTCCGAAGTGTAAAAATTCGAGCACTAAAGCGTATTTTTGAATTTTGAACACATATTTTAGGCAACAACTAAATGTCATGTGCGGATCTTATGGGAAAAATACTATAAATAGGTTCTCACATCTATTTTAAAATTTTTAAAATTTTTTTGCAAAGCTCTGATTGAAATGTAAACCACTGATCTCGTGTTCCCAATTGACTTTACTTGTTTTCTGGTTTCCAACCATTGTTTGTGAGGTCAGAATCACCACTTGAGGATTAATTCTCTCGGAAGGAAAAGAGCTTGAAGATATCGAAGTCTGGTAAATTGTACACTGTGTTTCATTGAAGGGCAACCAACCTGAACTAAAGGTTCATCTGAGGTTTTCATCTAATTTTATCTCAATTTCATTTGGATGATCACATATTGTAATTTGATGATCTTATTAACATTTATTACTAGATCTGATGAGTTGATTAGCTGCTGCGTATCTGATATAGAAAAGAATATATATATGTTGGGTTATGCATAAGCTTAAAAACCTAAAATCACCTGATGTACCCGGATTTCAGAATTGTAAATCCTGGACATACTTCCCCACGCTAGATCCTGATAATCATTGCGAACGTGAGATGCAATTCAACCAGCTATATGCAGGACTTGTAAATTGAATCATATGCCCAAATTACTGAGGAATTTTCCCCAGTGGAATTCCAGGCCAAAAGACTTATATATTACATTCCGTGCCACATATATACATATGTGTGCAGTGTGTATGTTAGAATATACCAGAACGTCCCCGTCCTCTTAATTCTTATTAATCATTTTACAAAATATTTATATGATAATTCTTAGTTGTTATATTATCAGAATATTATGTTTCTATAAGAAAATTTATATCCCATCAATATTTTAGTTGTGAGAAAAAGTTATGGAGAATGCTGAACTTGTAGTCATTTAATATGCAGACGAAACATTTTGCATATCGAGCTTATGAAGCATTTATCAAGATTGTGGGCATCCTATAGATTGGGGATTTTTTTATTTTTCCAAGTCATTTCAATACTTCTGATACTCCAATCTTGTACTGCTTTTTCAAGAATAGCAGGAAAGTTCTCTCATCCATTGATATAAAGTATTAATTGACTAACTCATATTAAAACTTTGGTGATTTCACATGATTTCTTTATTTTGTGTTCCTAAATTCTATTCTCAAGGAATCAAAGCCATGAAATATAAATAATATTACATATATATATATATATATATATATATATATATATATATGTTATTATATATATATATATATATATATATATATATATATATATATGTGAGATTCAATTATTGGTCTTTAAATGTGAATGCATGAGTTCATAAATAAAATAAAAATATTCTTTTTACTCCTGGTCATTATTTCAAGTTCAATTCTTTCTACGAATTCACATGCATAGTTTCATGGTTTTATGTTACATTTTTACGAAGGAAAAGATATAAAGATTATTCTTTTCAACCAAATATTCAAAATCATAACTTAAACTTGACCTATTTTTATCAGATAATTGAAGGATTTACACTATTATGAAGACAGGACTTATTTCTTGTGAATTATAATATTTCAGACTTCATAGTTTATTTGTAACTAACTTTTGTTTCTAATCTTAAAATTGATTATAAATTTAAAACTTTTGGAACTTTATCTTCTCAGAATCTCTAGTAATTCATTAATATCTTTAATAATTTTATAAGTCTGTATTTTATAACTATTGCACTTTTTGTGAATTTTACTTCCATATACAAAATAAAATTAGAAAATTTAGCTGCGTTGAAAATTAAAGTGTTTTCGTTAATATCAGACTTCCAAACCAAACTTCTTATCTAAGTTCTATGAAACTCCCCACAAAGATAACTACCAGCATGAATGAAGTTTATTTTCATCAATTATTTGACAGATACCGCTGGGACTTGCCAAGTATCAGTAAAATGTAGTAACTAGGTAAGAGACTCCCTTATAGGGTATGCTCGGGATCCGACATTACTAGTCAACCCTCATGGGCATCCAATATGCACACGACTCAGAGGCAAGAAAGAATATATTATATCATATATTTAGGTTAAGCGTATTAAAACCCTTCATTAAGATTGATGGTGGATCCAAACCCAGAAGGGGTGGATTATACATTTCAATGCAAAACAACCGAAAGAAATGCAAACTTTATTTAAAACTAAAGAGGAATAAAACTTAGCTTGTTCTCAGAAGATGATACATATGTTTGATCCGACCTAAACTCCTTCTTAATAGACATACCACATGACTTAGGGAATTATTGAAGATTACGTATTCTATGGGTTACAACGGGTTACAACATGTAAAACATCGAAGAGGGGCATAAAATTTACAAAAACTTGAAGCAGTCACGTGATGGGGAATTTCGCTCTTTGACGGTCTTTGTGAGCGAAATGGCCCTCTGCTAGATTTTGCACTACATCCATCTTAGAAAGTGAAATTTCGCTCCTTGGAGGTCCTAGGGAGTGAAATGCTCCAACTCCTTCCCTTTTGACTTCCTTCATCATCTGATCAAGCATTTGAAGTCTCAAGACCCTTGGATCCTCCTCCAATACTTCAAAGCTCAACTAGAAGCCTCAAGTGTGACTCATTGCTTGACCTTATGATTCCAAAAGGAGACAAAAAGTACCTAAAGCTTGTAAAAACACCAGTACTCCATAGGAAACATTAGTAATAAGGGTTAAGGAGCTAGTAATGCACATAATTAGCTAAGTGTGATGACTTGACACTCAAAAGGGCTTAATATTGAAAGAATTAAGCATAAAACAACCTAGCATTGGTTATCAAAGAGTACAAGGGTCAATGTAACAAATGAGGTTTATATGCAACCTACTCTATGCCACATTTGTCTATCCTATGAGCAACATGTGGAGAGGTGCCCTTCACTTCCTGCCATGAGGGAGACTTTTGATGGCAAGCCAACTATGTTGTGTAATACAAGGCTCCACTATTCCAAAACAAAAATACCTATGGGAATAACTACAACTCGAGTTGGAGGAATCATCCCAACCTTTCTTGGTAGCAGAACCAAGGGCTTAATCAAAATACTCAAGCTCCACCCTAGGGTATTTCTCTTGACCGAGACATCTCATCTTTGAAAAACCTAATGAGTGATTTTGTAGGGGAACAAAAATTGATCAATAAGAGAACTGACCAAAGGATGAATAGTTTGGAGAGGACAATGTGCAGCAAACCCTCTCTAAGCTAACCAATGCACTCTCCATACAAGAGAGAAGGAAATTCTCTTCTTAACCTCAACAAAACCCTACGGGTGTCCATGAAGTTGAAGCCAATGAGGGGAACTCCAATTTAATGAAGGAGGTCAAAGCCATAATGACATTGAGAAGTGGTAAGCAAATCATTCGACCCTCCCCTCCTATCTCACATGAAGAGGAAATTGATGAAAGTCCTAAAAAAGGAGGATAAGGGAATGCCCAAGGTGAGAGGAAAAAAGTGGAAGCTCCCAAGAGCAAAGCAAGGAAATCCGAAAGGATCATCATCAAGGAAGGAAGTTATGCACACCTCACACCACCACCATTCCCTAATACATTGGAAGGTAAAAAAAGAAAATGTAATGCTTATGACATTCTTAAAGTATTAAAACAAGTTAAAGTGAACATCCATTTTCTTGAAATGATAAAACAAGTCCTTACATATGCCAAAATTCTCAAGGACTTGTGCATTGTGAAAAGGGGTCTAAACATAGAGAAAAAGGCATTCCTTATTGAGCATATTAGTGTCATAATTGAGAACAAGACCCTAGTCAAATATAAAGATCCAGAATGCCCTACCATCTCGCTTAACATCGAAGAGAAACATATAGAGAAAGCACTACTTGATTTGGGTGTGAGTGTTAATATTTCCATGCTTGGTCTTTAAGCAATTTGGGTTGGGAGAGCTCAAACCAACCAACATTATTCTCTCATTGGCAGACAAATCTATTAAGAAATTGAGAAGTATAGTGGAAGACGTATTGATTCAAGTCGACACATTCTACTATCCCATCGAATTTGTTGTCCTTAACATAGACCATCCACTAAGGGAACCAACAACGTGCTCATCATCTTGGGAAGGCTTTTCTTAGCCACATCTAATGTTTTAATCAATTTGTGGAATGATGTATGACTTAGTCATATGTTATAGATCAATGACCCATTTGTAAACCAATACATATGTGATGATAAGTTATGTGTTCACTGCAGTGATAATATAGGAGCTTCATGAGCCATGACTTTGACACATGCTATGGGAGCTTTGACAATGAGATGCACATGCATCATGGAGAGAGCTTTACACTAAACATAGGTAATGAGGGAAACCCGCTCTTTGACCCTTCTTGAGTCGATCATGTTGCTATATGAGGCTTAGTCTCTCATTTGAGGCTAACTACCCTACCTATCTTAGTTTAGGTTTATTTATATGTTTTCTAGTTAATTTTTGTTTTTGTTTTTGTTTTTTTTTTTCTGTTTAATCTTTGGGAAAAGTTTTTTCCTTCTCTTATGCTTTTTCAGGACTTCTCTACCTTAAGCACAAATCACATTGCACACATAATGAATCTTAGGCACTTGAAGACTCATGTGCCTACACACTTTGAAGGTGGTGCCTTAAAGTAAGTCCAAATCAGAGCACCCAAGGGGGGGAGGGGGGTGGGGATTGTGGAAGACCATCAAGAAAAGAAACATTTTTTGCATGCTTGTGTGTTTTGAGTTTGTTGGTGGCAACCTTATTTTGTGGAATATTGACATTGAGCATAAAGTATAAGTAGTAGAATTGGGATACCATAGTGTTTTCTTGATCTTGAACTTAAGGATCTTGTGGTTGTGGGAAACTTGGTAATGAAAGCCCCTTTTGTAATGTCCCAAAAATAGCCTTTTCGTTTTATTATTTTACTTAATAGCATTTTCTACTATTATAAATTTTTTATTTTATTTTATTTATCCGATATTTTATTGGTTTTAAGTGATAAAAATAGAGGTTTTTAAAGTGAGAATTCGTATAGTGGGTTGTACTTTTAAATTAAGTCTAGTAGTTTATTGATATGTTTAGGGTATAACATAGTTAAATAAAACCAAATTAATACAAGAGTCAAGGTTAAATTGATAAAATGTCAAAATAAGGACCCAAAGATTATAAATGAAAAAAAGTATATGCCAAAGTAGAAATGTGATAAGTTGTTATGCAAATGAAATAGGAATGAAAGGCTTTAATGCAAGAATGAAAAAAAAAATCCAAAAAGGGGAAGGCTAAACAAGGCCTTATACATGATGAGAATAAGACCAAATTTGGTATAGTGAAATGAGATCATTTCTCATTTGGGCAAAAGGGGAGCTAGGGCACGTTCTTGAGAGAGGGGAGAAGCCATCTTTGGACTCTACTTGTTCTTGAAGAGGAAGGAAGAAGGAAAGCTAGAGGAGTGTTAAAAAAGATTAAGGTATGGATACTTGTCTAAGTTTGGGTATGGATTCACCCATTTGCTTGTTAGGAACCCTCTAACTCTCTCTTTGATTGTGTTTGGATTGGTAAAACCATAATTCATTATATATATATATATATATATATATATATATATATATATATATATATATATATATATATATGTTTGAGTTAGAGTTTAAGCAGCCTTTTTGATTCGATTAGGATTGGTTTTGAGGAATTTTTGTGTAAAGGAAATGTTGGGGTTTTAGGGGAGATGCTGTCAAAAGTTTTCCAAACCCATATTTTTGTTTTGGCCATAACTTGTCCATTGCTCATCCAAATAGAATGATTCAAATTTCTGGATAAACTAGACTTCTAGGAAAACAAAATTTCTTGAAATAAGTGTATTCAAATTTGGACCCTATTAGACCTAGAAATTCGTCAAAATGAAGCTCTATTTTCGGGAAAATTCTGGTTCTGTTTTGGTACAATTTTGATGTCTTAGTATAGTTTTGGTATTTAGGCCATAAGTTGAGTTTCACTCATCCAAATTTAGTGATTCAAATTTCTAGATAAACTAGACTTCTAGAGAACAAATTTTCTCGAAATAAGTGTACTCAAATTTGGACCCCATTAGACCCATAAATTCATCAAAGTGAAGCTCTGTTTTCTGGAAAATTCTGGTTATGTTTTGAAAATAGAGTAGTCCTGGTTGTTTAGGACATATCTTGAGTTTCGGTGCTCCGAATTGGATGATTCATATTTATGAATAAAATAAATTTATAAAGGAACAATGGAATTGAAGGAAATTGGGTAAAATATGACTCATTTGTTCCCAAAAAAATTTACTAGTGAAAGTAGGTGTATTAGGTAGAAATCAACCCTAACCAAAAACACTAGCATGCATGATTGATTTTTCTTTGTTTGTTCTCTGATTGTGACGTATTTGTGATGGATTAGGGCTTGATGATGATAAAACCTGACCTAAGATCGGGATTCCAAGGATAAAAGACCAGAATCGACAACCATTTTGGTTTGTTCTTCATACTTCTCTTATTGTTCAAGTTTTGTGTTTGTTTGTCAAACAAATCTGGATTGTTTGTTATGAAATCTACGTTTTTGGTTTGAACCAGTTAAATCTGAAATGTTTGACAACCATCTGCATATGTGCTTCTATTTGAACTATAAATGAATTTGTTTGAGTGTTGGTTAATTGATTTATAAATGAACTATGTAGTGGAAAAAATGACGGGATTCACGTATGTACAAGGGAATCCGTCGAGAATGTTAATTGTATTGTGGAAATGTGAAAATAGTATTGTAAATGACTAATTATTAATACCCTTAAGAGAATGTTAACCATCATGTTCGAGTTAGGGATAGATTGGTATACTAATAAGGGTCAATGTAGTAGTACTGTGAACGAAATGATTTATAGTGGCATATCAATCCGTAGCCCAATGGGACAGTATCGGTAGTGTATACAAAATGCAAATGTAAAATAACTAGTTCGTAGCCCAGCGGGACAATACTGAGTTATTAAATGTTTTATACCGGCTTGCAGCCCAGCGGGTCCTTGCCGGTGATTCCGTTATCCTACGTATCGAAAGTTTCGGTTAGATTCGTTTAAGGGCAAAATGATTAATAATTGTGTGGATTGTGTGAATTAAGTTGTGACAAGAATAATAAAACATGGGAGCATGAAAGATGAGAATTATTGTATTTCTATATTTGAGACAAAATGAAAGTATGTTAAACTACTATAAAATGGTATATTTATAAATATTGCATGGATCACATGAATAGTATGTTCAAAGGTTGTTTAGAAAATATGTTGAATGGTTTTGAGATGATTAAGTGATGCATAAAGCAAAAGTTAATTTGTGCATATATATGTGGTATAATTGTTTGAAATGAGAATAGAAATGCGAAGAACCACTAAGCATGAAAATGCTTAGCGCATTGGCTTTCTACGCGCAGGTACCTAGTAGATAGTGGCAGGATCGAAGATCGCAGAATTTAGAGTCATCGTCAAATCATGCAGAGTATTAAGTAAATGCTCCGTCCCATGCATACACTTCATTCCATGATATCATGTGACTACTTTGTATTGAAATCAAAAGATGTAAAGATCTTCATAAGAAGATTATATTTAATTTTTTTTTTTTATCATGGAATGTACTTTACATTGTGTATTTTCAAAGATAAGAGGTGAACTCTGACAAATATTTTGTAAATGATTTGGAAAGGGCATGAAAATGCCGTTTTGTATAAATATTGTACTAAAGTATAGTTATGAGCCATCTAGAAAAGATATTATGCATACTTCTTATATTAATGAATGTGAATAAGTAGTGATATCATATTCACATATATAAATATGATTAAATGGATATTAAATATCCTTCCGAAAATGAGTATATGAAATGTGTTTCTGGATAAATGGAGTAGTGGTCAGCGTTCCTAAGTCCGGCCCGGCCGTGGGGTCGAGTCGGGTCGGGGGGTGCGATACCCATGATTTTCACTATTTTATTTACATGGGATTTGGCCTTTTCCAAGCACGCTGGAGTGCCTCACATATTCTTAGGTACCAACACCTTTTTCTAGATGACACCCATCACATGTAACTTGCATCTAGCTCTAGTAGTGTTGGGACACCTCGAGAGGAGACGATGTGCCCTTCTCAAAAAAAAAAAAAAAAAAAAAAAAAAACGAATGAAGAAAAAAAAAAAAAATGAGAAAAGAACAAAAGGAGTTATGAAAATAAGTGAGTTGATCGATCGAATTCGAACATGAAATGCAGGGCACATCACGACCTATTACTTTAAGGCCCAATTGATGGGAATCATTGACTTCACTACTTGCTACATGGGACAAAAGATGAGTTAGTTTCACAAGTAAGTAGTTTGGCTTTTTTTGTTGAGTGTTCGAGGTGAAGTTCAAGGAGAGTTACCAATGGACCCCCGTTACATGGACACTTTTCTAAAATACCTTTAACATTGCATCCTACTACTTAGTTGTGACAATAAAAAAAAAAGTGTGTTCTTAGCCTGCTTTAGTCATCACATATTACTTGAGTTGAGTTGAGTTGAGTTTGGTTAGGGGAGATTGGTCCTTTGCCTATACAAGGAAACCAGTAACATTAACACCAAGGTCCATATAGAAAGACTTAGTGAGGGGATGGACATGCCTTGATCACCTTACCACTTGAGACCTTGCCCATTAGAGATAGTAAACACCTTTAACATAAAGGGGGCCCATCATTTGATAACAAAACTATTTTTTTCATTCGATGTGGCATTTCATGCCCATTTGGTCCATTTCCCACCTTTATACAATTCGACATTATTAGTCGTTTTCAATATCTAGATATTTACAAAACATAATCAGAGTTCAATTTTCATAATAGTGTTTGCACAAAATGAGTCGAATAATTTCATGTATGCATGTGACGAAGCTTTACTTATCCTCCGTGTGACTTTGACTATGACTCTGATTCACTATGGTCTACGTCTTTGTACCTGTTCACTCGATACTTGACCGATGATAAAAGCAACGCGCTAAACATTTTCATGCTTAGTGGTTCTATATAGTACTCTCTTCCATTTCAGTTTAACACAAATCATGAAATTTTTCTAAACAATGCTTTTAAACCTTTTTGAATGATACAATACATATATTCATTTCATATACATTCATTTACAGTTTATTGATCATTCCAAATATGCGCTTTCATATGCAATAAATTATTCAAAATACAAATCATGCACTTTACAAATTTCCTTATCAATTTGCCCTTAAACGAATTTGTCCCTATGCTTTCGATGCATAGGATAACGGAATCACTGGCACGGTCCCGCTGGGTTGCTGATTCGTGTCTTGGTTAGGTAGGTGTTTGGAATCACCAAAATTTATAACCTAGGATTCCCTACCCTTTGTGCTTGCCGAAACTAATGCGTATAGTGGCTCTAGGGTCGAACACAGGGATGGGTTTTCTTCGTGAGAGAGGGGTTACAGTGTATTGAAAATGGTGTTTCCTCCTTGGATTAAAAGGGTGTGTGGAAAACAGTGTGTGTGAATGGTTGCAAACTAAAATAACTGAAGTAAAAAGTTAAAAGAGTAATCCTTGAAGTCTTGGGCCACTGGACTTAGTGTTCTAAGTTAACCAACATGTACTCGGGTTTATCTCCTCGCATTTGGGAGCATAACATATAGTCATTTCCCGAACCGGATCTTCTTTTAGCTTTAAAACCCTAAACCTAGAGCTTTCCTTTTTTGAAAGATAACATTTCATTACTTAATGTCACTAGCAGTTTAAAACACATCTCAAAACCTTACCCCACGATAACTAGCGGGGAGACAACTAGCGGGCCTCAATGGATCTAGTGAAAGTATCCATTGAACCCAAAAAGCTTGCCAAATACATATTAAAGAGAAGTATGCTTAAGAGATTTTAACCTCGGTGAAAACGGGACCTGAAATACCACACAAAATGCGAACATGCGAGAACAGCAGAGAACATGAAGTAAACACAAAAACAACACCCATTGGCCTTCCTTCAAGGATCGGGGGAAGTGTAGAAAAGCATCCCTTGATTTGTCATCTTGAGGGTGTTTGGCTACCAAAAATGCAAGAAAGTGAAGGGAAGAAGAAAATCATGACAATGGGGGAGGGAGGCTTCTTGCTTGGCGATTGATTGAATGACAAGATGTCTTTGATTATAAGCATGGTTGAACTTATAGGCTCGATGAGAGGAAATTACAAGTGTATTGAAGAATCAAAATTACATAAGGGTAAACTTGTATAAAACCACCAACAAGTGGATCAGCGAATGCAAATCACGGTATGACGGTGTTGTTCGCGGGTTGTGAAAATTGTGACACGAAAATTCGCAACCCTCGAAATTTGCGGGTTATAGTTTTACAACCCCAAAATTTCCACGATTTGCTCCTTGATCTTCAATAAATTCGCTCGAATTTCCAGTTGATCATGAGTCTTGAATTCAGCTCCGGAGTTCATTGTGCTCGAGTCAAATTGAGGAATCATGAGGCTTTTGACCTGCAAAACTACTAAAATAACTACAAAATGTGATTAGTAGCAAAACTGGGACTCGAATATGTCAATTGAGTTATTGAAGTCGATTAGTACACAAAAAGCGCATAAAACCTGCTATAAACAAGGCTAAATATTACCTTGTTGGAGTCTTAATCATACAATTTCCCCGAATATTGCTAGTCCATAACTTAATAAATATCATGCATGTTATGTTTACCACGAAAATGGTATCTATTCAAAAGTATTGCATTAAATATCTAACCTTTAGTATGACAAATTGAACTACGTATAAAGACAGGTTGGAGAACAAATGCCACCTGAGTAATAAGTTTCATGTCCTTGACATATATTCGAGGAAATCGACTTGAATTTCCACCCTGATCTAAGTGTTTTGAATTATCAGTTTAAACCCGATAAGTTTACCAAAACTACCTCCCCCAACCCAATGCTTGCCAAAGCCTTAGACATCTTGACCAACCTAAATAGATTCGGTTCCTGTTTATTTCATACTTCTAATGTATTGTAGATTACGATGCTGGTGAACTGCGCTGATCCGTATGGCGAAGATCCGCGATGACTCCCAACCCGATTTAGGCATAGAGGCGGCACCCAAGTCGCTGGGATCTTTCGACCACGGAAACTCCTCGGGTTTCACCGGACTCCCGATGATTTTGAGAATCCGGCACCTACAACAAACTCTACCCGTTTCACCCGTGGCGAGCACTAAATTCGGTGACTCCCGGTGATTGGTTTAGGGCACCGGGCTTTAAAGAGACTTTCGCCATATACCCCCTCGGGCCGTGCTAGGGTTTCAAGGCAAGCGGCGCGGCTGCTTATCTCTTTTATTTTCTTTTGTCATTTCTTTCTTTTGGAAGACTCATTGGCCTTCATACATAAGGAACTAATCTATTAGGCGACACGAAGCTAAGGCCGGTTTGTAAAGTAGGGAGAAGCGACTTCTAAACCCATTGAAGAAAACTAATGTGAATTGTGTGTGTGGCTAGAGAGTGGTGGAAGACAGGGGGTAATTACCGGGGTCATCAAGCGGCAAAACTAAATCATCACGTGGAACCACTCTAGCATTTGGTATTATATAGTGCTTTAATTCTTCAATTTACAGGGTAGAGTAAAATCAATATAGAATTCGAAATGAGATGCGAAAGTAGGAAAATAGATTTGTATTATATATCAAGGTGAATTTACAAAAGAATTTTCATTTTTGCAAACATAAATAAACAACGAAACCTCCATATAAACACGAAAGGGCTTTCTTTGGGCGCATGAAGTACAGAAAGTAAAACTAACATCGAGTATAGACATCACTTCCAACACTAACTATCCAGCGGCGAATAGAGAAAAGTTAAGTGGAGGAAATTGAATACCTCAGTAATTAATTTGGAGAGGCTCATCCCTCAGCTGGGCGAGTGAGGAGTTGGTGGTGATGTGGTGATCTTTGCTATGGCGCAAAACATCTAGGGAAGGCTGGGGGACCGATGGTGGAGGTGCGATCTGTGCGAGGAGAGGGACAAGCTGAGATGAATAGGAACCCCGGAGATAACGAGGAAGGCCCAGTAGGCTCTCTAGCCGGCGAGGCGGCTTTGAGGATCGAGCTGGAAGCCTCGGTGCCGGGGTCATCCTCTCTTGCCCGGAGTGGCTGAGAAGGTGAAAGAGCCGTAGTGGTTGAGAGATGTCTGGACCGTCTCCATGAGCGGAAGTCCACTGGCGAGGGTAATGTCTTGTGGTGGTGTGTGGAGGTGCTCATTCTGTATGCTCCCGGTCGGATAGTTAGGCGTGGAGCACGAAGTGTGGAGAAGTGGGGGTATTGAGGCTGCGATGCGGAAGTGGAGACTGCGGAGTGGCTAGGTGGAGCTGAAGGACTCGAGGGGATCTTGGCGACAACTGGTGGAGGCCCGCGTGCTCAGCTATAGGGGACAAGTCTCGACGAGGACTATCATCATCTGGCTCATCCTCGTCTGATCCCGGAGGGGGAAGATGGAAAGCTTGAGCCTAGCCCGCGTCGGCTCAGCGGTAAGGGTGGCCTCACGGCCAGCGTCGGCAGCTCTATCTGAGGCTCGGCCGGGGCAGATATCTCTTCTTTTTGACATAAGGCGAGGAAATAGAAGAGGTAGGGATTTCGATTCGGGAAGACTCCGTGGTGGACCATGTCCTTGAGCGGAATAATGAGGTCATGTCCCGACCGTAGGAATTTAGACAGGTATCTCGAATGATGCGGCTACCTCTGGGATAGCTCTCTCCTCATTGCTATATCTTTGGGAAATGGAAAATAATTGAACCCAGTGGTCTATCGAGCTTTGGCTGTGGAGATGGCGCCCGAATATCTGGCCACAGGTAGCATCCATAGAGAGGAGGCCCAGGACATCTCCTGGTCGAAGGATGGGGCCACTTTATCTACTCTTAGGCCGCATTGGCGGACCTTGCGAGATGGAAGACATTGTGATATCGGAGGCGAAGTATCCTGTTTGCCGTCGATAGAGAAATGAAGAGCAGTCGGGTTGGCCTCTCGCCTGGAAGTCATCGTATGATAGAACTCGGTGACGACCCGAGGATGAGTAGAGCCCGGCGCGGCACCGTGGCTCTAAGATGGTATCAACGTATGAGGAGCATGGAGTCTGAAGCCTTGGGTGCCGCGAGTCAGGGAGATCATAATACTGCACTACCAGTGAAAATCTCATCCTGCGGCTAACATTCCCACGGAATGGGGTCGCGAGGGAAAGTAAAATCGTCGGATGATGGACCCGGAGATAGGTGCGGGGCTCAGGCAATGCCACGATAGGTGGGGAGGCGGCGCCACAGGTCCCGGATAGATGACTCCCTGGGCTGATGTCGGGGCTCTTGGCCGTGGGGCCACTGCAGGGCTGGTGCGGGGTGTGAAGGGCCGGTGGTGTGGAGCCGACCGGTGTGATGCCTCCTGCAGGCGGGGGCCACGGAGGGAGGGACCCATCTCTAGCGGTGGGGGTGCGGCCCGATGAGGGCGGCCCCCCGGTGGGCGCGACGAGCAGGGCGGCGAGATTCTGTGGCGGAGGGGGTCGGCTTGGACAACGGAGGGCCGGCGGAAGTGCGGTGGGGCCGGTGGCGGTGCGGTGGGAGCTAGCGATGGGCGTGTCGGCTGTTGAGGGCTGCGGCCCGGCCGGAGGAGGGAACTGCGACGGGAAGGGCCCTGGCGCACCCGCGGCCTATAAGTGTGAGCTCCTCTCGTTTTTGCCATCTTCGGACTTGAGGAAGAGCAACTAAAGAGGAAGAGATGATATTCTCTTAAACTGGAAGGATGATTTGTGAGGTGAAAATGAAATGGAACTAGGATTTATAAAGGGGAGGAGGGGTAGGTGGGAAGATGAAGAAATTAATGGCTTTTATGACCATTAATTTAGATGGCTCAAAAGAATAGAAAAATTAATTTCAGGTGCGCCAAACGGAGAGTTGCAGGAAACAAGAGTTGCAGGGAGAGGAGGGAGAAAGATGAAACGGCCACTGCCGTTGTATCTGTGTGGAAATTTAAGCAGTTGCGAAAATTTTCTAACACGAAAAACTCTCGAGCATATTTTGACCCTCCTGGAACACACACACAAAACAAACCCAAAATGAAGTTAAACTAAATTCACAAAATTTAGAATTTGGGAATTAAAGTTATTAATGAAAATCCTAATTAAAAATTGAAATAAAACAAACAAAAATCTAACTAAAATTTGGAGTGGTTTCCAGAGTTCTGGGCACTCCGATATCTGCTGATCATGGGGTCGGAGGAGAGGCTCCTACATGCTTGCGATGAGTGTCTGCGAGTTGAATCCAACCGCTCCTTGTTGTCAAACATTATCTTTGTCACAGGTGGTCTTGAGTGGCATGAAGATCTGGGGAGAAATTTGTGAGGTGATTGATCCTTCATCAACTGCTTCTTTGTTCTCAATTAATCTTTCTTGTAGTTTGTGAATACTGGATTTCCCTTCACTTGTGCCACCTAGGCAGACTTCTTGACTTACGCTCCTTGTCCTCGGTGGCTTATCCACATTACTCAGTTGAAAATGTTGAGCTCACGAGTCATGTTGCCAGGTGAGCTGCATAATTCCAATAGGCGGAGTTGGTGCGCGTGTGGCCAAATAGCCTCGAAGTATGATGGGCACTTGGTGAGTGCTCTTGCCGTGGTTGTATTGGGAACCACAAAATCCATCGGATAATAGAACTTATCCACCTTTACCAAGACATCCTCCACTATCCCCTTTGGTATTTTCAGCATTAGTCTGCCCAAGGATAGGGTGATGTTAGTAGGCTTTAAGCTCCCGACCTAGCTGCTTGCCAGTTGTATGGCGTGGGTTGACGTGGCTCTAGATCCAGCAGTGCCTTGTCTATGCATGTTCCTCCGATGTTGACTGATATGGTGGGAGATCCTGGATCTTTGTATTTTAACAAGGTTCTGCTCTGGATGATAGAGCTGACTTGTTCGGTTAGGAAGGCTTCCTTGTGTGCCCGACCCCTCTTGTTGTACCTGAGTCTATGATTAGTAAGTTGGAACTTGTTTGATCATATCAAGCGGGGGATGTTCACCTTGACTGCCTCGGCATCTCGGGATGCCTTCTTGCTTAAAGCCTTCTTTGCCTCTCGATTAGCAGGGAAATGGGGGGGGCATGCTTCCTTTCATTGAATCTTCTTTGATGATTGTGTGCTCAAGCTCCCCTTCCTCCTGTTCTCTTGTTTTTCCCACAGGCTTGGTCACTGGCTGCTCAATTTCCTTACCACTCCTTAAAGTGATAATGGCTTGGACTTCATCCATTTTTGGTGCAGGCACGCTGAGAAGGCTCAGTTCATGTACTCCCCTTGGATTAGGTAGTGTCTGGGAAGGGAACCTCCCTTTCTCCTGCATGTTCTGCTGATTATTCAGGCTACTGATGGATAATTGCATGGTATCAATTTTTTGATTTAGGCTTTTGTGAAGCCCTTCAATCCTTTTGTCTATGGAGCTTTCTACTTTTTCTATTCTTTGGTTTATCTGAGCATTGATAGTTTTCTGCTCCTCCACAAAATTCCCTACCACCTTGCTCAAATTCATGATAGCTTGCTTCATGTTGATGAGGATTGGTGGGTTGAGAAGTGGACCCGATACATTGTTCTTGATGTGCTCACAGGGTACACATATACAAGAGGTTTAGGCTTCCAGGCCCGAGTTGGGGTGGTTCTTCGATTAGGTTATAAGTGTTACCATCTGCAGGCATCATTTGGTGGCTATTTGGCCCTGTTTATTTCAACCATCATTTCCCTTACTGAGGGGGATATTGGACAAGGCTCTCCTTGATGACTGGAGGATTGACAATTAAAACATGGTTGGCTAGGCATCGATGCCTCAGTCACTGCCCGTACCTCCTGGTGGTTTCTCTTCTCCAGTTCTTCCATCCTTCTGTTTAGGGTGGACATCTTAGCCTTTAATTCCACCTCCTCCGTCAGTGCATAAATGCCTCCCCTCAGGTTTACTGTTGGTTTCATCCTCTCTACCTCCCTTGGATTCGGCTCATCCCATCCTTTGGAAGTTTCAGCCACGTAGTTCAAAATGTCCATGGCTTCATCAGGATTTTTACTAAGGAAGTCCCCTCCACACTTGGTCTCTAGGAGTTGTTTCATGGAAGGGGACATTCCATCATAGAAATGGTTCACCAGCATCCATGTATCAAAGCGAGCGATAGGGCGTGATGGTCTCTAAATATCTTTCCCAGCATTGATAAAATATTTCACTGTCATGAGCTGAAAAGGTGTAGATCTTCCTCTTCAGGTTGTTGGTCTTATGAGCACTGAAGAACTTCTTCAAGAATTCCGCCTGCAGCTCAGCCCAGTTCCTGATGGTCCTTGGCCTTAGTGAATTAAGCCAAAATTTGGCCTTATCTTTGAGTGTCAAAGGGAAAGCCTTTAGCTTGAGCAAGTCCATATCAAATGCACCCTCCTTGAAAGTCGTGCAAACTTCCTCAAAATCCCGAATATGCGTGTATGGATTTTCGTTTTCCATACCATGAAAGGTCGGGAGCAAAGGGCGCAGTAAGTCTCAACGCATCTCTGCGAAGTATTATGAATGAGGTGCACTCACCTTTGTGGATGAATGTGATCCCTCATCGATCTATATGCATTTGCAGGTTCCCGATGAACCCCCCACATTGGCTCTCTTTGTTCCTCGGGTGGAGTCTCCATCGATTGGTGTGTAGGCTAACTACAGCCCTCTTCAATTGAAGCACCCTAGCCTTTCCGATCTACACAGTGTTTTGTCCCATTGCATATTGCTATGATCACACCACGAGCAAGAAACCAACAAAAACTAGACCAATAAAAAGGTTATTGGTTAGCTAAATTCAAAATAATATTAACAGTCTGCATAGGGAAGTCTTTAAACTCCATGTAGTGAAAATTTTCAAATTCCCCTGTAGTGAACTGCAAAGGGGGAAAAATGAATAAAATCAAAAAGAAATGAGATAGCACCAATACTTGTGATGTGAATCAAAAGTTCACTGCTTTTCTCTTTCACTAGGGCACCATCCCCGGCAACGACGCCAATTGATTTGTGTCTTGGTTAGGTAGGTTTTTGGAATAACAGGGTATAACTAGGATTCCTACCAGCGACATTAGCAAACTCTTTGCGAGTATAGTGGGTACCCAGAGATTCGAGCAGCGGGGATGGGTTTTCTTCGTGAGAGAGGGGTTATAGTGTATTGAAAATGGTGTTTCCTCCTTGGATTAAAAGGGTGTGTGGAAAACAGTGTGTGTGAATGGTTGCAAGCTGAAATAACTGAGTAAAAGTTAAAAGAGTAATCCTTGAAGTCTTGAGTACTTGGACTTAGTGTTCTAAGTTAACTTGACATGTACTCGGGTTTATCTCCTCGCATTTGGGAGCATGACATATAGTCATTTCGAATAGGATCTTCTTTTGACTTTAAAACCCCTAAACCCTAAGAGCTTTCCTTTTTTGAAAACATTTCATTAAGCAAAAATGTCCTAACGGTTAAAACACGTCTTCAAAACCTATATGATAACTAGCAGGAGGCGACTAGCGAGCCTCAATGGATCTAGTGAAAGCATCCATTGAACCGAAAAAAGCTTGCCAAATACACATTAAAGAGAGTATGCTTAGAGATTTTAACCTCAGTGAAAAGCAGGGGCACAAATACCCTAAAATGCAAACATGCGGGAACCTTGGAACATGAAGCTAAACCTAAAAACAACACGATGGCCTTCCTTTAAAGATCGAGGGAGATTAGCCAAGCATCCCTTGATTTGTCATCATCAAGGGGTGTTTGGCTACCAAGAAAATGCAAGAAAGTGAAGGGGGAAGAAGAGAAAATCACCAACAACAAGGAGGGAGGAAGCTTCGTGCTTGACTGATTGATTGAATGACAAGATGTCTTTGATTACAAGCATGGTTGAGCTTATATAGGCTCAGTAAAGAGGAAATTACAAAAGTGTATTGAAGAATCAAAATTACATAAGGGTAAACTTGTATAAAACCACCAACAAGTGGATCAAAAAGCAGATAGCAGGTACAGGTATGAGCAGTGTTCGCAGGTTGCGAAAATTGGCAACACAGTGAAAGTGTAACCTCGAAAATTCGAGGATTGCAAGAATTTCTAATCTACTTGAAATTGCAGGTGCCAAATTTTGCAACCCCCAAAATTTCCACAGTTTGCTCCTTCAATCTTCAATAAATTCGCTCCGAATTTCCATTGATTTGATCATGAGTCTTCGAATTCAACTCAGGTTCATTATGCTCTAGTCAAATTGAGGAATCATGAGGCTTTTGAACTGCAAAACTACTAAAATAATTACAAAATGTGATCAGTAGCAAAACCGGGACTCGAATATGTCAATTGAGTTATTGAAGTCGATTAGTACACAAAAAGCGCATAAAACCTTGCTATAAACAAGGCTCAATATTGCACTATTTGGGTACTAATCAGTTGCAGGCCGGTATAAAAACATTTTGTTTTATAACACGGAAGCAGTCTGCTGAGTTCTTGTGGCCCGGTTATTAAAAATCAATTCATTGAACACTACCCGTCTTGTACCTTTGGGTACGGATCGGAGTGACGCATCATTACGTTCGTTCGCTAATTTGACCCTTATTGGTATACCAATCTATCCTTAACTTCGGGTACTTGGTTAACATTCTATTAAGGGCATTAGATCATTCATGTAAAATCTGACATAGTATATACATCTATATACAAATAATTCATTTTTCAATACTTATGCAATTTTTCATATGCAAATCATTTCACAAGTAATTGCCTCAAATCAATTAAAACAAATCAATATGCTTTTTTTTATAAATCATTTCAACAATTCAAATCATTTTGTAATCATTCAAACACTTTGGAATTAGAGAGAGAGAAGTGAGAGCAAGGCAAAAAGATTGTCGTCCTTCGATTCCTGTCCTAGGAATCTCGACCTCAACTTAGGCTTTTCTCCTCGTTAGCCTAATCCATCACAAATGACAATCATATATTAATGATTTGGGTATTCTAAAGGTTTCTATTTAGGTCTTATTTGCCGACTCCCCTTATTGCATTGTTCCTTTCATTTTTCCCCATCTCCTCATCCTTAGACATTCTTATCATTCTTTTTAGGCATCGATATGCCTCATTTTGACTAATTTTCTAGGTTCAATGGGGTCCAAATTTAGATACACTTATTTAAGGGATATTTGTTCTCCTAGAAGTCTAGTTTACCTAGAAATTTTAATGACTCAATTCGGATGAGTGATGACCAAGTTATGGCCTAAATACCGAAACTGCTCCAAACACTAAAACTGTATCAGAACTAAACATAATTGGCTTGAAAACAAAGCCTCATTTTGACGAATTTTCTAGGTTCAATGGGATCTAAATTTGGATATACTTATTTCAGGGAGATTTGTTCTCCTAGAAGTATAGTTTACCTAAAAATTTGAATCTGTTTCAAACATAGATGATGTTATGTTTGTTGTTGATTAAGTGACATAATTCGGATGAGTGATGGCCATGTTATGGCATAAATACCAAAATTGCTCCTAACATCAAAGCTGTATCAGAATTGAACCAGAATTGATCTGAAAATAGAGCCTCACTTTTGATGAATTTATGGGTCCAATGGGGTCCAAATTTGGATACAATTATTTCAGGTAGATTTTTTCTCCTAGAAGTCTAGTTTACCCAGAAATTTTAATCACTCAATTTGGATGAGTGATGACCAAGTTATGGTAAAAAAAAAACATGAGTTTTGGGACCACAACCAACATTTCCTTTATACAAAAATTCCTCGTTTCAGGACCACAACCAATCAAACAACTTAGAGCAACAAATAAAATCACTTTTATTCAAATCTGGGGTTTCCTCCAATCCAAACACAAGAAAAAGAGGGGGTTAGGTGATCGGGATGAATCATGCGTGCATTTTAGTTGAATTCTCGGTGTTCTTTATAGCTAAAATGCATGATTCACAGTCTTTTACATTAATATCATGCTAATCCCTCATATGATATTCTTCTATAGAATATGGCGATGTTGGAATCAAGGGTAGCCCAGACGAGAAAATCAAAACGAAGCGAGAAATGAAAAAAGGCGTGGGCGAAAGGCTCTTGGTTCTACAGCGAAGAGACTCTTCTTTGATCACGAGAACCCCCTTCGCATAGCAGACAAAGAAAAAACGAGAATCAAAGGCCTTGGGTCCGCGTGCCAAAGCCACGCCGCGTTGCGAAGCCACCTTCGCCGTTGCGAAGCCACCTTCGCCACGGCGAAGCGAGGTTCCTTTTCCATTACGGGAACTCAAAAAAAACCCTAGCTTTCTAGCCATTGATGGGCCTGCGTCTCGAGATATAAGAAGGGAGTAATTTCGAAGCAAAAAGGACTTGGATCGGGAAGAAGGAGGAGATACAGGAGTGAGAGATCAAGATAGACAGATTCGGGACAGATCGCGAGCGGTTACTACGTAGTCCTTGACCCACTTCATGATTCGAATTCTTCAATTTGTAGTGAATAATATGATAAACTAATTATTTTCTCTAGGGTTTTGCCAACCCTAACCACAGTTTGATGGATTGATTTTCAGTTTTGGCTTATTTGAATGTTAATATGAGTTCATATGTTTGCTTTAGTGCAGGTTTAATTACATGTTGTTAATACGTAACCGTGGCATGCTAAAAATTTGGGAGTTTGAATTGAGAGAGAAGATAACTTCTAAGGACATGGTTAAAGCAACACTTGGGTAGTCGAAGAATATAGATATATTCTAGAGTGCATGAGTGTGGCACTAAGTTTTATTTAAGGGTGTTTGGTCGAGGGGTTGGGCGGAGATCACATTACATCAGGCGAGATAGACAAATATATCTCGAGAATATCTTGTAGGAAAGATCAGCTCGCTAACATAACTCATATAAACACTTCAATAGAGTCCTTAAATGAATTGACGTCATCAAGAGTGGTAGGAGCGGTAAAATCCTATGTTTCTCATCATCAATATAATTGATACACCTGATTTTAAGTTTTTTTGTTAATTCTAGTAATTTAGTTGAAATTCGCTTTAAGTTAGATCCAAATATTGTCGAAGTCGTTAAATCCCGATAGTCGACGTCATGCTCTTCGAGGGAATGACACTTGACTAACCACTACCTCACGATCAAAGCAGCGTATACTTGCGCACACGAGTTAGCATTTCTCACCTAATTTGCATGTGACTTTCAACCCGTCGAGTTTGGCGCCATTCTTTGGGAGAGTTTAGTATTGATATTGACAACGTGCCATTGATAGTACTTTGGATCAATTTACTTTCTTTAGTTATTCTGCTTCTTGATCATTTCTTTTACTTATTCACGGTTTCACGTGTTCTTCTTTATTGCATATGTGCTATGGTTGGTTTACCGTTCTTATCTTGTGATTTGGGAGTATTTAGAGTGCATGCAGACAAGGGCCGCAGGTACTTCCATTCGGTCCCGAACGAGCGGATAACGTATCGATTACGTGAGAGACCCGTAACTCGGCTGAAATTATGCGACATCAGTAGGCGAGGACATATTCATGATGGGGATGAACCGTGAAGTGGGGCGAATGGAAAGAACTATAGAAATCCGGCCACCACACCCTTCGTACAACCTGATAATCCACATATGCTACTTGAGGAGTTTGCCTTACCACCTACCGTTGTTCAGTCAGCTATATGACGATCACCTATATAGGCGAACAACTTTGAGTTAAAAGGAGTGACCTTGCAGATGCTCAAGAATATCCAGTTCCATGAGTTCTGGGCGAGAACCCGAATGCACATTGACCCGACTTTATTGAAAGTGCGTGATACGGTCAAGTATAATGGGAGTAACGGAAGAGCTCTTAGGCTGGCTATTCCCATTTGTCACTTGGTGGTAGGTGAAACAGCGGTTGACCGATGACCTCTAGACTCAATCACCCTCGTGGAATGACTTGGTGTAGAAATTTATGACCCAAAAATTTTCCCGCCCCTCAAAATGAGCTCCAAATTAGTGCGAGAAATTAATACATTTAGACAATTTGAGGGGGAGAGATTTCATGAGCTATTGAGGAGATGTCCACATCATAGATTAACTAATTGGATGCAGGTGCATACGTTCTACAACAGTTTGAGCGCCTCAGCCAGGACAGTCATTGATGCTTCATCAGGCGGTGCTCTAATGAAGAAAACCACAAATCAAGCCTATGAGATCTTGGAGGATACAATTACTAATACTAATCACTGGCCTAAAGATAGATCGACAGGAGATCCCTCGACGGGAGCGGACACAAGGGTTCAAGTAATCGTAAATCATGTGTTGCCTGGGGTCTTAAATAGGCGTAGAAGCGATAGGGCTTAGTAAATGCTATTTTAGAATGATCCAGTCAGGAAATTTGTAGATCTTGTGGTGGACAGCCCTTGATACTATGGAGTGTCGGTCGGGCGGGATGACAGTTAGAGTAGGCCCAATATGTGGTCGGCATAATCGACCTGATAAGGGGCGAGTATGGGGCGATGCGTAGACGGATACGAGAATCAGAAAGTTAGAATGCAGGTCGGGGATGGAGAGGTAACCAGTAATCAAACCCAATCAGATTATGGTTGGAGGAATAGTCAGAACAACATGCCACCACCCCGAGTGAATGAACCAACCCTTGAGAAAAAAGTAGACTTGGAGCAAGCACTTGCATAAATGCTCACCTCACACATCGCCTTTATGAATGAGACAAAGGCGAATTTGCAAAGCCAGACCACCCAATTGAATAATCAGGCAGTATAATTGAGAAACTTAGAGGTGCAAATGGGCCAAATGGCCGGTTGTTGTGGAGGAGCAGCGGGGGAGCATTATTGAGTAATTCTGAGGTGAACCCGAGGCGAGAGGGTAACGAATAGGTAAAAGCTGTCACATTGAGGAGCGGCAAAGAACTAGTAGTGCCAGGGCAGCCACTAGTGATAGGGGAGGTAGAGACAAAAGAAGTAATCCAGCCTAGCCAAAATGACAAGGGCGAGGAACAACCCCCCATGAGAAAAAGAGTTGGATGAAGAGAAGAAAACGAGAGGCTAAGGGTCGGGCCAGACATGGTAGACCTCTTATCCCGATCATTTCCCTCGACACGAAAGAGCAAATTGGATAAGCACTTCACCAAATTTCTAGAGGTGTTCATGAAACTCCACATAAACATTCAGTTTGCCGATGCATTAGGTAGATGCGGTATGAAATTAGAAGAGGGAATCTGTCAATAAGTTGTGGATTTTGAGAAGGTGAACCTCAACGAGAGTGTAGTGCCATCCTATGACGAAGCGCCCTGGTGAAAGACCCGGGTAGTTTTACTATCTTTGCGTGCACAATTGGAATTCCATCTTTGAGGCCTTGTGTGATACGGGAAGTATTAACCTCATGCGGCTATCTATATTTAGACGATTGGGATTAGAGTTAGGCTTCCTTGACCAGTCAGGCTTCAGTTGGCGAGATAGGTCATAAAACACCCGGAAGGGGGGTGATAGAGAAGGCGTTTTGGTCAAAAAGTGGACAAGTTCATATTTACGGAAAAATTTCATTGTTACGGATAAGGAAGAAGATAAAGAAATACCTATCATCTTAGGTAGGCCATTTACAGCGGTAGCGAACCTTGATTGATGTGCGAAGGAGAATTGGGGAGTGAAGTCTGAAGATGATGGGGTCACCTTCAGTGTATTCAAAGCCATGAGACACCCAACGGAGAACGATGCATGCTTTTAGTGGGCCCATTGAGGGCTATAGTGTCTAACCAAAGTGATTCGCCACGTTACTTTGGAATTGCTTACAGTGCAATTGATTTAAGAGAACTTAATTGAAGAGGGTTTACTTAGAGTATTTAATTTGGATGAACTCCTTCGAACCTAGTGGAAGGAAATACTATGAACCTCTAGGTGAAAACACTCTACCACTACCTTCTTCTAAACAACCACCCAAAGTAGAGCAAAAGCCATTACCTTGCCATTTAAGGTATGCTTATCTTGGGGAGGGCACGAACCACTCTTAGTAATTATTTTGCAACGTCTCACATTCAGGAAAGAAGATAAGCTATTGAGTGCTTAGAGACCACGAGGATGCAATTGGTTGGTCTCACAGAAGATTTAAAAGCCCGCTTTATGTGCATGCGATGAATTCTATTAGAAGATGGTCGTAAGCGGGTTAGTGGAAGTACGGAGGAGATTGAATCAACTATGAAAGAGGTTGTCATGAGGAAGTACTAAAGTGGCTGGATCGGGGTTATATATCCTATCTTGAAAGCGCTTGGAGCAGTACCTAAGAAAGGAGGAACAACGGGTGATCGACGATGATAATACCTTGTTACCTTCGAATAGTCACGGGATGGAGGATTTGTATATTCTGGAAGCCCAAATAAAAATTTTCGAAAAGACCACTTTCCATTCTAGTTTTAAGTTAGATGTTGGATAGGCTAGCAGGGCATGAATACTACTACTTTTTGGATGGATATTCAGGGTACAATTAGATTACCATAGCCCCTGAAGACCAGAAGTAGACAACATTCACGTGCCCGTATAATGCCACATTTGCATTAGTCCCGATGCCATTTGGGTACGTGTAGTTACTGGAAGCACATTTGACGTTAATATGATGATAGCCATATTTTTGAGGCATGGTTGAAAAGACAATTGAGGTATTCATGGGCTGACTTTTCGGTATTGAGGAAGTTCTTTGATGATTGTCTAGAAAACTTGAGAAGCTGATTCTTGTTAGGTGTGAAGAAGCAATCTTATGCTTGAATTGGGAAAAGTGCCACTTTATAATTAAAGAGGTATGCTGGCACCAGGGATTGTGAGAGACAGTTGGCTGAGGTAGAAATTAGGCAATAGAAATTACCTCCACCATCGTAAGTGAAGGGCATAAAGTTTTCTAGGACACGTGAGGGGTGTCGGTTCATTAAAGATTTCTCTTAGATTGCAAAACCGTTATCAAGTCTGCTAGCTTAGGAGACACCATTTGTTTTTGATGAACAAAGCATGCAAGCCTTTTCAATTCTGAAAGATAAACTGGTGTTAGCTCCCATAGTTGTAGCACGGTAAGGTTCATACATTCGAGCTATTAATGCGGCCTTGGTGACTATCTGTCGAGCGATCTTGAAGCGAAAAAGAAAAGGATATTTAGATCCACTGCTGGCGAGCTTTGAATGATGCTCAGCTGAATTATGCCACCATTGAAAAAGAGCTATTGGCCATTGTTTTCACCTTTGATAAATTTAGGCCCTACTTGATTGGCAATAAGGTGATAGTGCACACTGACCACTTAGCCATTAAGTACCTAATGATAAAAAAAGATCTGGCAAAGACTAATACGATCGTACTCTTGTTGAGTTTGACTTAGAGATAAAAGATAAGAAGGGAACTAAGAACTTAGTCGTGGGCCATTTGTCATGATTAGAGGGGCCGAGAGACGACGTCCAGATTAATGATAATTTCCCAGATGAGCAGCTCTTGGAAATTGAAGACATTCAGCCGGTTCCATGGTTTGCCGACTATGTGAACTACTTAGTGGCCAAAGTGATTCCTTCGGAGTTTGGCTACCAACAGAAAAAGAGGTTCTTTGCACAGTTGAAGCACTACTATTGGGAGAAGCCTATCTTATACAAACATTATGTCGATCAAGAGATAAGGAGATGCGTACTGGAAGAAGAAATGGGTAGTATTATGAGTCATTGCCATACCTTACCATGTGGGGGGCATTTTGGAGGCCAGAGAACAGTAGCAAAGGTACTTGATCTGGTTTCATTAGTGCCTTGAGGATGCTCATCATTTGTAACCGGTGTATTGATAAGTGCGAAGGATGGAGTAGCATTTCTGACGGGACCCCTCGTAGACGAATTTTGGAAGTTGAGTTGTTTGACTTATGGGGAATGGAATTCATGGGGCCTTTCCCCCTTTCATTCAGTCACATGTATATCCTCTTGACTGTAGACTACGTCTCAAAATGGGTAGAGGCAATACCGACACGCACCAATGATGCTAGTGTGGTAGTCAAATTCCTTCGTATCCACATATTCACCTGATTCGGCACTCCACGAGCATTGATCACGGATGGTGGTACTTATTTATGCAATAAGTTGGTTGATAAAGTCCTGCAAAAATATGGTGTGAGACATCGAACTTCACTCGCGTATCACTTGCGAGGGCGAATGGGCGAGTTGAATTTTGTCAAATCGTGAAATGATCCATTATACGAAAAGATGTGATTGATAGCTCGAAAAGGCGGTCGAAGAAGATCGATGATACTTTAGGCATCTGGACGCCTTTAAGACCCACTCTAGATCATGTCCCATTTAAGCTAGTTTATGGGAAGCATGCCACTTGCCGTTAGAATTGGAACATAGAGCATATTAGGCGTAGGTGGTTGAACATGGATAACAAATTGGCCAAGGCTTGATTCTTTGCGAGCTCAATGAATTAGATGAGTTTTGCAATGGAAGCTTATAGAAAATGCGGATCTATAAGGAAAAAAGATAAAAACGATGGCATATTAAACATATTATGAGGAGAGGTTGCACACAGTCGAATAAGTCTTATTGTTCAACTCAGCTCTGACTTTTTCACAGCAAACTAAAGTCAAGGGTGGAGTTCACATTCCACAGGTGTAAGTATTCCCCTATGGAGGAGTTGAGATACTGCATCCAGAGAAAGGGCAATTCAAAGTTAACTCTCAAAGGTTGAAACCGTACTTCGGAGGAGCATTCCCTATTGAGAAACAAGACACCGCTCTAGGCACAACTAAGAGAAGATAAACGCAGTCAAATCCCCAATAGGTTATGTTGTTGTTTCCGGTCTTGGTTCTCTACGTTGTAGGAATGTCGAGCTAACGACGTTAAACATAGAGCTTCTTGGGAGGCAACCCAAGCATTGTGAGATTCTCTTTTCCCCTCATTTCGTATTTTCTCCATTCCTCTAGACTATTTTACATAATTTTTTTTTTTGGCATCCTAACCTTAATTATTTTTAATAACGTGATGAATCTCTTCCAAAGGTGGGCGTGAACACATGTCTACCTTTTTGGTCCGCCGCGGCAAAGCTTGCTTCACCGCTGCGGAGGGAAATATTTGTGGAGCAAGCCTTCTGGTCCATCGCGGCGAAGCCAGCTTCGCCGCTGTGAGGCTAGGACCACATCTTCTAGTCTGCAGCAGAGAAGCTCGCTTCGCCACTAAGAGGGTAGGCCTTCTCCGCAACGAAGCGACTCGTATTTCAGGCCCCTATATATACCTGTGACGGACATTTGTTCCCTTCAAGCAATTTTTGGTGCGCCCCTTCGTCTCCTGTTTCTTCTTGTGTGCATTTTTTTTTTTTTCAGATTTTGAGCTGTTAATGACTACTATGGCGTCCAAGAAGACCGTCCCAGCCAAGTGACACTACTCCGGCTCCACATCCTGGGCGGCACCTCCCCCTCCGGAAGATTCGCGCCGTTTCATTTCTCGGGAGGTAGAGTGGCTCTACCACGAGTCGCTTTGCATCCGTTCCTTCATCCCGGAGCAGGGTTTTCCGACCTCGAATGAGTTCTTTAATTTCACCATCCAGACTCAAGGTTGGCAGACCTTATGTGCTCCCCCGACCCCTGGAGTGGCCCCGATCGTTCGCGAGTTCTGCTCTGACACCGCCACATTAGATTGGCACCACGATGTTTGTCAGAGGTCGATGGGTTGGGTGAGCCCAGGACCATCAGCGGATTACCAGGCGAGGGGACAACGACGGTGAAGTGCGGCGTTATTCACGAACCACGAACCCTGAAGTCACGATGCGGGAGCTTACGGGGCCGGGCGTGTGGAGGGGCCATCCGTCGACGGTCGAGTTCACCACATTTCCAATGACAACACTCACACTCGTGGCGAAGGTTTGGTATAATTTTTTATGTGCTAAGATTAAACCTTCACTGCATCTCAGTACAATGATCAAGAATGAGCGATCCTCATGTGCCCGCATGACGAGGTCGAGTTCGACATCGGGATGTAGTCGTGAGCGTGGAGTTGATCAGTCGACTCACTTGAAGCCTTTACCTTTGGCGCCCCGATCCTTCCCTCACACGATCAGCGGCTATGTCGATCGGTTGGAGTTCGATCTTTGGACTCCGAGGCGAATTAAACAGCGCCTTCCCATTCCATTGTCCAAGATGAGATTCGAGACGGGCCAGGTTGGATGAGGAGGCCGACGGGGGCGTCTATGACCACACCCGGTGCGGCGACCTAATGGGCCCGACAGGGTCCCCTCTAGTTCGACCCTAGTCCACGGCCGACTAGATCCATGCAACGGCAGCCCGCTTTGGCGCTTGCTGGGATGGTCGGGGGCAGCATCGGGTTATAAGCCGGGACATGGACTCCATCCGGTGAGATGGTTGTTATCAGAGATAACGAGGGACAGATCACCGATGCTTTCGCTCAGCTCCTGTCATTCCACACAGCACCACCACTGCCACCAACACAGTGATATTTTTTTTTCTAGGACGTATTTCTTTACCTTTTTGCTTTATTTTCTTTTTCTGCCATTGAGGACACTGTTAGTTTCAAGTTTAAGGGTGTGGGTGTATAGGGTATGACTATATATGACCTAGTTTATTCTTAGTTTTATTTTGACTTGAGTTATTTTTGCTATTCTTGCATGATTAAGTCCATTTTATTATTATTATTATCTTTTCTATTTTTGCATGATTAGGTCCATTTTTTTAGGCTTGTGTTGGGTTGTTTCCCATGCACCAACATGTATGCAAATTGCACATATTAGAATATGACAGTCTTCAGAATTGGTATTAAGTATCCCTGTCTTAATTTTGAGCATGATGGAAACAAAAAGGAGTTGTAGTAATCGCAAAAACAACCCATGTTCAATGGAGTAGGGACTCCGAGATTGTTTAACAATTGAGACTGCATTGTGTAAATTCAAGACTAACCATGTCTGGCCACCCTTTTTAGATCTCAAGAACTAAATTCCCAAAGTAGGCTATCTTGCACACACACACATGATCTTGAATTTGTACTTTGACTCGGACTCACCATACAGAGTCCCTACAGACATAGGAGTAAACACCTAAGTGATGAGACACCTTAGAAAAAAAGGATCGCATTTGAGCCCCAAATTAAAAAAAAAAAATAACAATGTGGATCATCAAATCGGAATCTCGGGCATAGTCCGAGGGGCTTTTCAAAGCCTAATGCCCTGAACCAACTGGCCGGGAGCCATGGACTTCACTGTCCGCTACATGGGACAGAGGATGGATAATCTACACGATCTAGGACCTCGAGGTTTGGTTGAGTGTTGGGGTGAGATTAGGGGCCCCGAATGCCGGTGCCCTTAACATTGAGGTGTGCAAGGTCACCCGATGATTCATATTACAAGAACCCTCACGAAAGCCTCTCGGGTACTAGTACTCTTCCGGATTTGTCTTAGAGCTAATCCCCTTAGGAATTAGGCGAAGTGGTCAGAATTGGTGCGTTCTCATCCGCCAGGTGTTAAGCTATTCAAATAGAGTTCGATCAATGAGGATTTGGGAGTGCTGCGATTGTATGCATCGGAGATCACATTTTAACCGCACTTAGACCCCTTGGGAAAAATTATTGAGCATTAAAGATGGGGTTGACCTACTTAGCCAACCGAGACCGACCCAGTGTAAGTTCTTGAAAGCTAAACAATTAAGGTAGTCCCTGGAACTTTTGAACTTGTTAATATGGACTCCTTCTTGCCGTTGTCATGTGTGCTTAGCTCATATCGTCATATAGTTTCACATTATTCTTATGTGCCTTGGGTGGAGTCTATTTTTGTAGGGACAAGCAAGCTAAGTTTGGGGTGATGGATGATATCGTGCATTTAGGTTAATTCGGTGTTTCTTTATAGCTAAAATGCATGATTCCAGTCTTTTCATTAATATCACGCTAATCCCTCATATTATATTGTTACATAGAATATGTGATGTTGGAATCAAAGAATGACTAAAAAGACAAAAAATCATAAAGAAGCTTGAAATGACAAAAGAAGCTGAGTAGCATAAAACTCTTGGTTCGCCCTTGTCAGAGACTTTGTGTGGCCAGCCTTCAGCCGTTGTGAGCCCCCGCCCATTCGCGACAAACCAGAAAGCCTAAAATTAAAGGCTTAGGGTCCGCCGCTGCGAAGCCACCTTCATCGCGGTGAAGCGAGGTTCCTTTTCCATTACGGGAACTCGAAAAAAACCCTAGCTTTTTGAGCCATTGATGGGCCTGCGTCTCGAGGTTTAAAAAGGGAGTAATTTCGAAGCAGAAGGGAGTTGGATAGGGAAGAAGGAGGAGATACATGAGTGAGAGATCAAGATAGACGGATTCAGGACAGATCTCGAAGACGGATTTTTCTGTAGTCTTTCCTTCAACCCACTTCATGATTCTAATTCTTCAATCTGTAGTGAATTATATGATGAACTAATTCTTTTCTCTAGGGTTTTGCCAACCCTAACCACAGTTTGATGGATTGATTTTCAGTTTTGGCTTATTTGAATGTTAATATGAGTTCATATGTTTGCTTTAATTAAGGTTAATTACATGTTATTGTTTGTGACCAGCAGCATGTGTCATTTGGGAGTTTGAGATTGAGAGAAGATAACTTCTAGGGACATGGTTAAAGCAACACTTGGGTAGTCGAAGAATAGAGATATTCCAAACTGCAAGTGTGGCACTAGAGTTTGCACATTTAAGCGTTTCGGAGTCGAGGGGTTGAGAGCGAAGTCTGATACATCCCAGCGAGATAGACAAATATATCTCGAGGAGAGATATCTTGTAGGAAGATCAACCCGCCAACATAGCTCATATAAACCAACAATAAGTCCTTGAGTGAATTGACATCCATCGAGAGTGGTAGGAGGCAATTAAAACCCTAGGTTTTCATCATCAATATAATTCCAATACATGCAATTTTAAATTTTTTCTTAGTTCTAGTAATTTAGTTGAAATTTGCTTTAGGATTAGATCAAATATTGAAGTCATTAAATTAATAGTCAACACAACCTCTTTGAAACGTGACGACTAGCCGCTACACTACGTCGACTCAAACGCGTATGCGCACACGGTTAAGCGTTTCTCATCTAATTTTGCACACACTTTGACTCATCATTAGGGTTTGGTTTACTTACCTTAAATCTCTTCAATCTTCTTCTTTTTCTTTTTTGATCACCCTAAATCCCTTAATCATGGAGGGAAAATCACTAAGTTCTTCTTTTCTTCCTCAACCGTAGTATGCCCTAGCTCTCCTGTCCCCTTTGCCTAAAATGTGGGTAATGACATTCAAAGGCCAAAAATTGGTCTTTTGTCCATTACATGACTAAGGCTATGTTTGGATACACACTAATTCATCATTTCTCATTTTTTTTTCATTTTAAAACCCCGTTTCAGCTTTCGTTTATAACTTCATTTCATCAGTTATAGTTTGGCACCCATTACTCATTTATGACCCTTAGGTCTTTATTTGACATTTTATAAATTTATTTGGCTCACCGCAAAATTCACAGGTTTTATCACATTTTCATTTGTAGCCATTTAAACTCCAAAAAAATATAATTTAATTTATTTACACCATAAACATGTTATAAAGCGTTAGGGTATTTTTCGGCGATTACATCACATGTTAAATAAACCATTTTCAATACTCCCTTCATAACGTTGTTTGCTTATAACTCATTTAATTTGCTTTTGGTTGTTTAGTTGCAATCTTTTTTATCAGTTTTCTCTTAATTGTGCTTATTCCATTACTAAAGGACTAACAATAACCTGGTTAGGGGTGTGATAACCACTTAAAAGGGTATGTTTCCATACTTAATTATTTTACATTAAACCTTATTTTATGTTGAAATATATACTTAAACCATTAAGGGAGTTGTTATTTCCCTTGTTAATCAAGTGCTCTAGAGGCAATTTCCCTTAGCACTTATTGTACATATTACATATTATTCAATATGAAAGGCGTCTTCATTGATTTGATATTCATACGTTGAATTGATTTAGATCTTTAATCAGATTAATGAAGTCTATGATATTGAACGTAGCGTGAAGGAAATTGTGATGTGATCATGATAATAAGATTCATCTCATGTGCAATTTGTTATTATCTAAATAATCCCAAGTCATAGGATCAACGAGATTAGATATTGTTGATCTGGACAAACTAGCACATATCATACTCCTTAATTGGATTAAGCAATGGATCTTATAAATTTTGATCATGAGTTGATTAGAGTTAACATGTGGATGTTTTCAAAGAGTAGCTAAGTACATCGGAGACTTGCTATGAGACAATCATATGGATTATCTATTATATGTAGATGATTGTCTCATCCAACACACAATGTCTGCAGTATCCTTAGACTTGAGGTACTCAAGGATATCTTGGATATTGATTTTGTACTTAGACTTCATTCCTTGTTACCTTTCAGAGGTCGGTCATAGGGTGATGATCATGTACAACTTAAGGTGTTCGAAGGTAATTGAGTAGCCAACAAGGGATTTACCACTCCCAATAGATAGAGAGTATACTTATGTCTTGTTAGGATCATTACTAGGGAATCTTTGGTCAAAGTGGAAATTCCATGAAGAGTGTCTTTAGGTGCATAACTAATGAGTAATGAGTCCGAAAACAAGATCTAATATCACTTGGGCTTGATGTGGTGTAGCCAGTCTAGTGGGAGCCACACCTTATGTGAGGAGCTTGCGCCCCAATACCCGACCCGACCCAGAGTATGAATCGGATCAGGACACGGTCCTCTCTTTTATGAATCCTGATACAATTCCTTTTCTCAATAAAACACATTTCAAATACTCATTTGTAAAGGAGAATAATCCTCATGAAAATATATACATACATATTCGTTAACTTAAAGGGGGCCGTCATTTTGTTCTTAATACACATTTTCATTCAATATGGCATTATATGCCCATTTGCTTAATTTCCCACATTTATACTTTATGACATTATAATCCGTTATAAATATAAAAAACATTTACAAACATTTATCAGAGTTCAATTTTCACAACATAGTTTTAATACAAAAAGTATCAAAAAACGATCATGGGGTTTCATGTATGCATTGTCAGAGCCTTTTACTCCGAGCTCTGAGCTTACACGGCCTTTGCTTTTGAACCTGTTCAATCGGTACCTGTGCGATGATAAAAACAATGGGCTAAGCATTTTCATGCTTAGTGGTTTTATACAGTTTTCTCTTTATTTTATTTTAACACAAATCATGAGACTTTTCTAAAGCAATGCTTTTGAACCTTGTTGAATGATCAATGTAATAAAATACACATATATATTAATTTCATATACATTCATTGATCATTCCAAATATGTACTTTCATATGCAATAACTCATTCAAAACTTAAATCATGCATTTGACAGATATTCTTATCATTTTGCCCTTAAACGAATTTAGCCAATGTTTTCGGTGCGTAGGATAATGGAATCACCATCACGGTCCCGCTGGGCTGCAGGCTGGTATAAGAAGGTTTTATAACATAGTACTGTTCCGTTGGGCTTCTGATTGGTTATTAAAAATCATTTTGTGAACACCACCGATACTGTCTCACTGGGCTACGGATCGGAGTGACACTATATTACGTTCGTTCACAATATTGCTAGTTTGACCCTTATTGGTATACCAATCTATCCTTAACTCGAATATGACGGATAACATTCTATTAAGGGCATTAAAAATCAGTCATAGAAATTTACAATAGGGTATATACATTTATACTTAAATAGCACATTTCAATACTCATGCAATTTTTCATGGCAATAATTTCACAATCAATTTTCTCAAATCATAAAATAAATCACTATCACGGTTTATTGAAAATCATTTCAATAATTACGCAAACAATTTTGAAACTTTAAATAGGAAGAGAATAATAGAGAATTAACCAAAAAGGTAGTCTCACTTTGATTCCTATCCTCTGAATCTCGAATTCAATTCGGGTTTTTCTCATCGCCAACCCCTAATCCATCACAATTAGAGAACAATGTAAATTGCCTTATTTAGTTTTCTAGTTAGGGTTGTTTTCTACCAAACACACCTTAAAGCTGTAAAATTTTCTAGGAACAAATGAGTCATATTTTACCCAACTTCCCTTCAAGTCCATTTGTTCCTCTATAAATCTATTTTATTCAGAAATAGAATCATCAATTCGAACATGTGAAACTCCCAAATGTCCTAAACATCGAGGAATTCTATTTTCAACCACGGAGACAGAATTTTCTGACAGGCTCCTTTTAGGCGAATTTCTAGAGTCCCAATGGGGTCCAAATTTGAATACACTTATTTCAGGGAAATTTGTTCTTCTAGAAGTCTAGTTTACCCAAAATTTTGAATCACTCATTTTGGATGAGTGAAACTCAACTTATAGCCTAAATACCAAAGCGTACAAAACACAGCGTATCGATGAACCGAATTGACCAGAAAATAGAGCCTCACTTTGGCAATTTTAAGGTCCAATTAGATCTAATTAGGTCAAATTTGGATACACATACTCAGGAGATTTGTTCTCCTAGAAGTCTAGTTTACTTAGAAATTTGAATCCTCCAATTTGAATGAGTGATGGCAAAGAAACAAAAATATAGGTTTGGAAAATTTTGATAGTATTTCCCTAAAAACCCGACATTTCCTTTATACAATCATTCCTCATTTTGAGGACCACAATCAATCAAAACAACCAAAAACTACCAAAAACAACTTAGAGCAACCCCCCAAACTCATCTACAAAAAAAAAAAAGCACTTTTATTGAATTTGGGGTTTTCATTAAACCCCGAACATGATGGGAAGGGGGGGGTTATGGTTTGATTATTACCTTTAAATCTTTGATTCTTGCTTTCCAATCTTCCTTCTTTCCTCTTGATCGCCTTAATCCTTGATTTCATGGAGCAAAGACCACTAATCTTCCTTCCTCTCTCACAGTAGAAAAATCCTTAGCACTTTCTCCCCTTCTTTTGCCGAATGTACAAAATGCCTCTCAAGTCTAATATTTGGTCTTTAATCAAAATCCTTCACTAAGCCTTGTTTGGCTAGCCTACAAATTCCTCTTTTCTCATTTTTGCATTTTTAAGGCTTCATTTCACTTTCATTTTCAATACACTTTATCACATTTTAATTTTGGCATTTACACTTATCATTTATGACCCTTGGGTCCTTATTTGACATTTTTGCTAAATTTATTTGACTCATGTATAATTTCTGGGTTTTTATTATTTTTCGTTTTTAGCAATTTAAACGCTGGAAAAATACAATTTAATTTATTTTATACCTTAAACATGTTATAAAACTTTTAGGGTATTTTCAGGGCGTTACAACTCTCCCCTCCTTAAAAGAATTTCGTCCTCGAAATTACCTTCGATGAAACGATTAGCGAAATTGTTGCCGCATAAGCTGTACTTTCCACATGGCTTCCTTTGTCTTGTGGTTTCTCCACAGCACTTTGACCAATGGAATCCGCTTGTTTCGCAATTCTTTCACTTCTCGATCCATGATCTCTGAGGCGTCTTCCCAAATACGTCTCAAATCAGGTCTAAGCTCAATTGTCTTTGAAGGGAAGCACATGCGATGGGTCTGACACATACCTCCTTAGCATTCCATGGAGACATTGGATCTTTTCCAACTGCGGAGGTAAGGCTAATCGATATGCAAGCTGGACCCACTTTCTCTATCACTTCATACGGGCCAATGAACCTAGGGCTCAACTTGCCCTTCTTCCCGAATCTCATGACTTTCTTCAAAGGCGATACTTTCAAAAACACTCTTTTGCCGATCTCATATTGAATGTCCTTTCTCTTTGAGCTGGCGTAAGACTTTTGTCTATCCGTGGCTACTTTCAATCTTTCTCTAATCATTTTCACCTTTTCTTCGGTCTCTTGAATCAAATCGAGGCCAATCATTTTATTCTCACTTAACTCCGTCCAGCACAGTGGTGTTCTACACTTTCTTCTATAGAGAGCCTCATAAGGCTGGTATTCCAATACTCGATTGGAAGCTATTATTATACACAAATTCAACTAGAGGAATGTATCTATTCCAAACTTCTCTCAGCATATCTTTTAAAACTTGAATCACTCTCTTTGATTGTCCATTTGTCTATGGGTGGAAAGCTGTGCTGAAATTCAATCGAGTGTCTAAAGCCTCTTGCAATTTTCCCTAAAATCACGAGGTAAACCTCGGATCTCTATCTGAAATGATAGACACTGGAGTCCTATGTAACTAAACTATTTCCTTTATGTAAACTCTGCCAACTTATCAAGTGAATAGTCGGTTCTCAGGTAGGAAGTGAAATGATTTAGTCGATCGATTACACCCACGACCAGAATTGGAGTCATGCTTCATACTATCATTGGTAACATGAGCTACAAAAATCCATTGTGATTCGATCCCATTTCCACTCGGGTATTTTAATAGGCGCAACCAATGAAGAACTTGATGTTCTACCTTCACTTTTGACACCCATGCACATGGTCGCAATTACGAAACATCTCTCTTCATTCAGGACCACCAGTATGAAGTCTTTAAATCCTGATACATTTTTACTACTGGGATGCATAGCAAAGGATCCACTTTGTGCCTCTTCAAGAATGGATTTCTTCAGTTTATCATCATTGGGTACACAAACAGTCTACATGTCTGAATCCATCCTCATTCACTAAAAATTCGGTTTCTTTCACTCTCATTTTGACTTACAATAGTAGAAATTTTTCATCACTCTTTTGTGCCTCTAGCACTTGATTCAACAAATGCAGTTTTCTCGGTTAAAAGCTACTATTGCATCGTCGTCTGACAATGAAAAATGAGCATTCAACGCTTGAAGTGTTTATGCTGAATTTCTACTCAGAGCGTCTGCCACTACATTAGCTTTCCTAGGGTGATAATCAATGACACAATCATAATCCTTGATCAATTCCATCCATCTACGTTGTCTCAAGTTAAGCTCTAGTTGCAAGGGCAAATACTTAAGAATTTTGTGATCGGTGTAAATGAAACACTTTCTCGTAAAAGGAATTAGTGTCTCATATTTTCAATGCAGCACAATGGCGGCTAATTCCAAAATCATGCATAGGGTAGTTCCTTTCATGCGGCTTCAGCGCCTTGAGCATAGCTACCACTTACCCTCTTGCATAAGGACACATCCAAGTCCATTATGAGCATCACTAAAAATCACATATTCTTCCGTAGGTCGGTAGTAAGAATCGGTGCCCGGTTAGAATGCTTTCAACTTCAAAACAAGCGAAACTTTTCCTCAACTCAAATCTCACATTCTTTTGGAACGAATCTAGGTCATAGGGCTGTAGTCATGAAAACCCCTTGAACCTTTGTAGTAACACCCAATCCAGAGCTACTGCACTTGTGACATTTCTACATGGTTTCCATTCGATAATCACCTCTATCTTCTTTAGATCCACTCAAATTCCTTCTTTCGATACAATGTGTCCAGAATGGACACTTCTCTCCTTCAAAATTAGCATTTACTCGATTTGCATATAAGCTGTTCCTTTCCTCAGGTTTCTAGCACTACGAAGGTGCGTATCATTATCTTCGATCCTTTGAATACGAGGATATCATCGATAAACACCACGACAAATAGATCTATATACGGTCGAAAACCACGATTCATTAAGTCCATGAAAGTCTTTGGTGCATTTGTCAACCGGCATTACAAAGAAACTCATAATATCATATTCGCATTTCATATTGTCTTATGCACATCCACATCCTTAATCCTCAATTGATGATACCCAAATCGTAGATGAATCTTCAAAAAGACACTTGCACCTTTCAATTGGTGGAACAAGTCATCAATCTTAGGTAACGGATACTTGTTTTTCACTATCATTTTGTTCAGTTGCCTATAATCAACACACAACTGAAGTGTACCATCTTTCTTCTTAACAAAGAGCATTGGCGCTCCCCATAGTGATACATTCGGATGAATAAGTCTTTAACAATTTTGTAGTAGAAGCTTCAGTCTTTAATACAGAGCCATTCTATACGGTGTAATGGATGCCGGAGTGGCACCCGAAACAACGTCAATTGCAAACTTAATCTCTCTCTGTGGAGGCAATCCAAGTAATTCCTCCGAAAACACATCCAGATAATCACAAACTATAGGGGTGTCTAATAAGCTAGGCTCTACCTTTTTCGTATCAATCATATACGCCAAATAGGCTTCACACCCCTTTTAAACCATTGTTCTAGAAGTAGCAACGGATATCACATTAGAGAGGTGGTTCGACCTCTTGCTGATATAAGTCACTTCCTCGCCACTCGGTGTCCTTAAGGTCACTCATTTCATTCTATAGTCAACCACCACTTGGTGTCGGGACAACCAATCCATCCCTAATATCAGTTCGAACTCTCTGAATGATAACTCGATTAAGTCTCACAGAAACTCATACTCTCGTATTATGATGGGACAATCTCTGTAAACTCTATTCACAATGACACTATACCCTATCAGATTTGTCACCAAGATATCATACTCGATTTCACTCTTCGGTAAACTACCCAAACTCGGAATGGAAGTACAAACATAGGAATGAGCTGATCCTTATTGGGGCTTCAACTTGTACTTAACCTATTAAGACCGACAAGGTCGCATCGAGTCGAAATCATCCTTTATATGCAAATGCAAGAAATGCATGTCACAAACAATTTCAAAAATCATTTTATATAGAGCCTTTAAGCACACAGGCTCTGTCTGACTAAATGTAAGGGATACTTGCGTGCGTGCCCGACCAACCCGGAGTGCGGGCGAAACGGGGCCAGGATCCTCTCTTTTACGAATACTGATACAATTCATTTTCTCAACAAAACACATTTCAAATACTCATTTGTAAAGGATAATTATCCTTATGAAAATATATATGTATCATCCACGTTAACTTAAGGGGCCCATTATTTTGTTCTCGATACACATTTCATTCCAATATGGCATTATATGCCCATTTGTTTCCATTCCACCTTTATACATTTAACATTATAATCCGTTATAAATATAAAAAAAAAATTTACAAACATTTTATCGAGTTTGATTTTCCATGACATGGTTTTAATCTGAAAAGTATCAAAAGCGATCTGTAGGGTTTCATGTATGCATGGTCGGACTTTACTTTATATGTGAAGCCTTTGCGATGACTATGTGCTTGCCGCGGTCTTTGCTTGACACAATTCACTCAGTACTTTCTGGCGATGATAAAAACAACCTTGTTAGCATATTAAATGCTTGAGTGGTTATATAGTTCTCTTACGTTTTATTTTAACCTGGAATCATGAGACTTTTCATGATACTTTGAACCTTATTGAATGATCCAAGTATGCATTACAATACGTTTATATGCCATTTCATATACATTCTCTTATCATTCAAAATATGCACTTTCATATCTGATAACTCATTCAAAACTTAAATCGACATTTCCACGAGAATATTCTTATCATTTTTCCTTAAATGAATTTGCTTGATGTTTTCGGTGCGTAGGATAACAGAATCACTGGCACGGTCTGCTAGGCTACCGGCCGATATAAAAAGGTTTTATAACACAATACAGTCCTGCTAGGCTGCTGTTTGGTTATTAAAAATCATTTTGTGAACACTGGAAATAACATCCTGCGAGAGTATTGATGGAGTGACCTTCACATTCACGTTCATTCACGATTACTTAGTTTGACCTTATTGATATACCCAATTTATCATTACTTCGAATATAATGGATAACATTGTAAGGGCATTAAAAATAGTCATAGAAATTTACAATAAAATTTTATACATTTATATCATGATGACATTTCAATTATCACATTTTCTGCAAATAACACATTCCAGTTTCTCAAATCGCTTAAAATAAATCACTATGCGGTTTTGTGAAAATCATTTCTAATAATTGCTCAAGACAATTTGATACTTGAAATAAGAGCAGGAAGAATAGAGAGCGAACCAAAGGTTGTCTGCCCGATTTCTATCCTCGGAATGTGACAAAATTGGTTCCTCGTCGTAACCCCTAATCCCTCACAATTAGAGAACAATATCAGTTGACTTATTTATGTTTCTAGTTAGGGTTGTTTTCTACGCAACACACCTTCACTTGTTAATATTTTCTAGGAACAAATGAGGCATATTTTACCCAACTTCCTTCAAGTCCATTGTTCCTCTATCAAATCCCTATTTTGTTATAAATTGGAATCATCGATTAAAAGCATTGAAACTCTAGATGTCATAAACCTCAGGACTATTCTATTTTCAACATATAACCAAAATTTTCCCAAAAATAGAGCTCATTTTAGGCAATTTACGGGTCCTAGTAAGTCGAAATTTGAATACACATTTCAGGAAATTTGTTCTCTAGAAATCTGGATTTACCTAGAAATTGAATCTATAATTAAGACAATTGAAACTTAATATAGCCTAAATACCAGAAACTGTTATGAAACACCAAAAGCGTATCGAAGCTGAGACAGGGTGACGAAAACAAAGCTTCATTTGAGGAATTTTTTGGGTCGATGGGGTCAATTTGGATACACTTATTTCGGGGAGATTTGTTCTCTAAATTCTGGATTTACTCAGAATTTGAATCATTCAATTTGGATGAGTGTTGACAAAAAGCAAAATATGGGTTTTGGAAGAATTTTGACAACATCTCCCTAAAAATCTAACATTCCTTTATGACATTCCTCGTTTGGGGACACGATCAATCAAAACAACCAAAAACGACATAGAGCAACCCCTGAAACTTATTTACAATATTAAAAACACTTTTATTCCAATTTGGGGTTTTCATTAAACTCAAAGCACAATAAGAAAAGGGTTAGGGTTTGATTTCTTACCTTACAATCTTTGATTCTTTAACACAATCTTCCTTCTTCCTCTTTGATCCATATAATCTTGGTTTTATGAAGCCAGACCACTAATCTTCCTCCCTCTTATGACGAAAAGCCTTGTGCTCTCTCCCCTTCTTTTTGCCAAATGTGCAAAATGCATCTCAAAGACCAATATTTGGTCTTTAATCAAAAATCTTCACTAAGCATGTTGTTCAGCCCTGAGCCTCATCTTTTCTCATTTTTGCATTTTTAAGGCTTCATTTCACTTTCATTTTCAATACACTTGATCACATTTTCATTTTGGCATTCACACTTCTCATTTATGACCTTTGGGTCAAAATTTGACATGTTTACCAAATTTATCTGACTCCTCTATAATTTTCGAGTTTTTATCATTTTTCGTTTTTATCAATTTAAGCAGAAAAAAAATAAAAATTTAATTTCTTTATACCTCATATTGTTATAAGCTGTTAGAGGTATTTTTGGGACGTTACACCTTGTTCATGCTAAGATTAGTGGGGTATAGATTGGTGAAATGATGAATTGTGCAGTAATTTTCTATGGAAGGTTAAGCGGTTAGACCACTTGGAGCTCTACGGTCGGTCGAGGGTCTGTGATGTTTCTTTGATAAACGGCTCATGAATTGCTTGGATTCAATAGTTGAATCAAGTAGTCAACATAACCCGGGAACCTAATGGGTTACACACTTAGAAGTGCATGAGTGATATAAAGCGATTTAGATGTGATCGAATGGAGGATTATCGTGGAATGGGATGTCATGAGATTAGTGGAATCCCAGGATCTAGGGCACTCACTTAGAGATAAAGTATGCTTGGGCTTGTTCATGGGTTTGAGGGCTATGAGGGAACACGCCATAACGCAAAGAGATGCGTGTAGCATATCATCTCTGAAAGAGAGGGGCACTTGAACATTTCAAGAACGAGGGTTCTCTATAAATAAAACCTTATGGAGAAACCTAACCTTTGAGCTTTACTAAAAGTCTCTTTATCTATATTTCTCAAAGAGTGTTCTTGAATGTGAGAGAGTGTTCTTGAAGATGAACAACCACTCTTCTTGAGATTTGATGTCAAATCAACCCATGGGTTTTTGGCTTCCCTATTTGGATCTGAACTTGGCTATCACGAGGCTTCATAGAGATTATTGCCTTGGGTTGTAATCCACTCTTCATGTGGGAGTGTTAGAGGCAAACTAAGGGCACGTGAAGGTTGATTAGTTGCTACTACATCACCCTTGAGGATCGGTTTACACCAATGTGAGATGTAATCCACTTGTTTTTGAACTGACTTTGTGCAGCAAGGGATCCTTGTGAGGTTTTCTTAGAAATTTTTTTTATTTATTTTCCCTTGCTTTGGCATGAGATGCCACCATAAGAAACCTAACAATGGTATCGGGCGCACTTGTGTGTGCATCGAAATCGATGCTGGTTGATTGTTTTGAGATTTTGATACCCATGGTTCCAAGCTTCAAAATGAGATTAATGGCTTGTAAATCTTTTCATCCTATGTTTTTCATCATGTAATTGGATCATGAGATGATCTATTATGGTTATAGTGAGTGAAAAACATTTTGGATGAGATTCAGATTCGAATATAGAATGGTTCTTCGAAAAGTAGAAATTGGAAGACGAACTAGTTTTCCTACGCGTGTGTGAAATTTTCCATATTTGAGCCGTAGATGCTTTTTGATATATCACGCTAAGCGTGATGGACATCACGCCATAGCTTGATGTTTATCACCTTTGTAGCGTGGAACTCTCCTTTAGGATGTAGTAAGCGCCTTGCCTTCTACTTTCTTATTTGTTCTTGCATTATTTTGGGTGTTGATGAATATTTTGACCAAGAGAATATATGCGAAATGAGATTGGACTATTCAATCTTAAATTTTTGGAAACATGGACTTTAACATACATGTTGAAATTACCTTTAAGACATTTTTGGACAAAATGTATTCCCTCGAGGTGAGATTGGTGTTGAATAAGTGTGGGATTTAAAGTGTTGAATTAGGTGGTTAAGTGTTTGAACAAGGACTTTAGTTTAGTGTTGAACAAATAAGGTTTTGAATCACTTTAAATTAAGAGTTGAATCACTCTTTGGGTTCAAGTATTGTTTCAACCAGGTTTTTAATGGAGTTTAAGATATGGATAATTTATAATTCAAGTGTTGAACAAATGAATTTTAGTTCATGTGTTGAACAATAATGTTTAAGGTTCAAGTGTTGAAACCATTGAATGTGCTAAACGAACCATGGAATACCATTAGTGATTACTTTCAATGTTTGCATTAGAGAATGTATGTTTAAGAGTGAATGTTGACATGATGGATGATTATGGACATGCTTAATGCAAATTGGGCATATTGAATTTGATTATTAATTATTTTGGTTAAATGGGCCACATGTGTCCATACCTCTCTCTATTTTCTCGATGTATTTCTTTTCTCATCTAAATCCTCCTCAAATGTAACTTGAGAGTTCTTCTTTTGAATATATGGTGGAATTACATGGATTGAGGTTAGTTGGTGTAGATGCAAAGAAGAAAGAGGCATGGAGGAGGAACGAAGAAGACCTTGAAAGATTAATTTGATTTGATTTCATGGGTTGTAATAATCATGCATGTCCCTAAGTTTGACTCAAATCCAATTTCATTATGACTCATGGAATTGATTTTTAGAATAATATAATCAACAGTATATAGTTAGAGTAACTATTTTATATATTCATGAGATGAATGTGTGTAAAGTATAAACATACTAATTGATGAAATCAAAGCATAATGGATCCGCTTCAATTGTCAAATTAGACCAATCCACGAGCAAGGGACGAAAAGCTTTAAGAGTGATGAGAACGTGGGCAAGAATCAAAGCATAAAGGATATGATTCAAATGCCAACTGGGCTAATCACAAAAGCTAAGGCAAAAATAAGCTTCAAGAGCCATTAAATGGGCTTGTGAAGAAGTTTGTTTGGAGTCGACAACCTTTAAGAAAGGCCTAAGTTAAATCAAGCCTTTGGAAGGAATTAGATCTAACAAGAAGTTCTAAGTCCATAAATATGAAATAATCCACATGATTTTGGGAATTAAGGACCATAAAATAAGAAAATTTGTGCTCTATATTGTTTCCATAATTCATGCACAATCAAAGACCTATTTTGGAAAGTTTATTCTGAGTTATATGACTAGACTTGCCAATTCTTGTGCAAGTCATTAGTTGTCCAATTAGTTTATTATGGTAAAAAATCTCAATGTTAGGTGTCCCAAAATGAAAAAAATAAATTATCTTCATGTTGCTATTTCTTTTAGAATGATTTGCTTTATTTAAATTAGAAAGTCTTGTTTTCTAAGTCAAAGTAGGAGTTGCTTTATTTGATTTAGAAAGTTTGGGGCCTATATATAGCCCCTCAATGTAGTCTTTAAAAGAAAATTGATGAATAATAATAATTTTGTGAGGTTTTCTTCACTTTATGGTTCTTGTGAGAACTTTCAAGCCTATCAAAGTTAATTTCTTATAGTGTTCAAGCTTACTGCTCTTGGTTCATTTATAATCGAAGGACGTGGGAGTGCTCCTTTGTTTTTATGTGTCTTTGGTTCCATATAACCAAGGGAATGGAGACGTAACATCTTTGCTTATGACTCTTGATTCAATATAGTCAAGGGGATGGGGCCACTATTTCTAGATGCGTGTTTAAGATCATTGGAGTAATATCTGACAATTGGTGGATCTCGAACTTAACAAGTAGTGGGGTTCACATCTGTTTGATATCGAGCCTGGAAACTTTCAAACATGGATTCAGTATCCATCTTAATTATTGTTGTTTGACATTACATTAAGTGCAAAAAAAAAAAAAAAAAAAAAATCATCTTTTCAGTTTTTTTGTCCCCTTTGTAATATTTTGAGCATTGTTTGGATTCCTATTTGGATTGATCTTTGATCAAGATTTTCTAGTTCAAATAAAAACAAAAAAAAATAGTGAAGTTCAAGAGTGGAAAAAGGCAAAGTGATTTTCATTATAAAAAAAAAGCCAAATTTTGAGTGGAAAAAAAAAGTGTGAGCGAAACACGTGAAGGAGTGTTGTGAGGTTTCTTTTTTAATTCTTTAATTTTATAATGTCTTCAAGTAATGATCTTGCAAATAAGGAAGTGGGTTAGGACCCGATTCTTCCATGCATAGGTCATGCGGCAAGCAATTTGCAAGATTGGAGGTTGGATGAATGACATGCGAGATCGGATTGAGTAAAATGAAGAGGTGTTAAAGATAGTACTTCCTCAAACTCAAAGACAAGAAAGGCATGTTTCGATAACCTTAAATCATGCAGATCTTGAGGATGAACTTGGAAATGAAGAAGGAGATCCAGTTGAGGAAGTGGGTAGATTTGCACCACAAATTATAAGGCAAGGTCAAGGAATATTGAGATCAAAGGCGCAAAAGTTGATCGACATCTTAGAAACATCAAGATGAAGATTCCATCTTTCCAAGAGAGGAATGATCAAGAGGCTTATTAGGTATGGGAAAAGAAAGTACAGATGGTGTTTGATTGTCATCATTATTTCAAAGAAAAGAAAGTCAAACTAGCAATGGTTGAGTTCATTGATTATGCCATTATATGGTAGGATTAACATGACGGCTCGAGCGCCAAAACCAAGAACGCCTCATCATGACATGGAATGACATGAAAGTTGTGATGAGAAAAATATCTATCCCTAACCATTATTATTATGATTTGCATAATAAATTTAGGGATTAATTCAGAGGGTCAAGAGTGTGATGAATACTACAATGAAATGGAGATTGCAATGATCTGGGTGAATGTTAAAGAGGATCGTGAAGCCACCATAGCGAGATTTTTGAATGGCTTAAATCATGACATCACCAACATTGTAGAGTTACAACATTCTATGGAGATGGAGGACTTGTTGCACATGGTGATCAAGGTGGAACACCAATTGTGAAGGAAGGGCATTCAATCAAATACCAACTTTAGGCAAAGTTCATCTTTTTGGAAGTCAAATTGGAGAAAGGATGATGTGAGCACTTCCAAACCCAAGGTTGAAACAATAAAGAAAAAGGAAGGATATTTGCGTAGTTACCAGAAGTGGGCCAGAGACCCGACAAACGTAATCAAGATATTAGATGTTTTAAATGTCATGGCCTAGGTCATATTTTTACCCACTCCCTAAATAAGAGAACCAGGGTGATGCGTGGAGGAAATCATGACTAACATAGTGAGACGGAGGAGTTAGGGGCCACCGCACTTGATGATGTGCAAGTGATGTTGATTTGGAGTTTTGGTGGAGGCGTGGGTGACAAGGTGTGTTTTTTGAGTGCCCAGTGAAGGAGGATGACGTGGCTTGACAACGTGAAAATATTTTCCATACTCATTGCCATGTTAATAATAAGGTTTGTAGTTTAACTATTAATGGTGGGAGTTGTACTAATGTTGCTAGTGTCTTGTTAGTTGAGAAGCTACAATTACCAACACTTAACTTTTTAGACCATATAAGTTGTAGCAGTTGAATAATAGTGTGGAAGTGAGGTAAAAAAGATAGTGCTTATGTCATTTTCAATTAGGAAGTATCATGATGAGGTTCTTTGTGATGTTGTCCCTTTATATGCTTCTCACGTCTTATTAGGCAGACCTTGACAATTTGATAGAAGAACCAATTATGACAATTTCAAGAATTGCTTCAATCTCATGAACTGACTTATAACTCTTGCAGCATTGACTCAAAAGCGGTGTATGAATATCAGTGAGGTTAAAACAAGAGTGTGATTAAAGAATTGAGGAAGAAGAAAAGAAAGAAAAGGAAGAAGCAAAACAAGAAACAAAAGAAATTGAGAGAAAGCTAGAAAGTGAGAAAAGAAAAGAGAGTGAGAGAACATGATATGAAAGTGACAAAGGGAAAAGAGAGGAAAGAAAAAGAAAAGAAAGCTTCTATGCAAAAAATAGTGAGATCAAGAGTGATTTTCATACTAACAAGCCTATGTTTGGAGAGGAAACAAAATGAAAAGAAAGTTTCTATGCAAAAAAGAGTGAGATCGAGAGTGTTTTTCATACTAACAAGCCTATGTTTGTGCTTTTGTACAAAGAAATGCTTTTGAACATTAATGATTCTTCTTTACCTAGTGTTGTTTCTTCTTTGTTATAGGATTTCGAGTATGTATTCCCCAAGGATGATCCTAGTGGTTTAACGAGACAGAAGGAGCTTATTACTAAGTGAAATTGATGAATCAATGTCTTGCATGTACGCTGCATCAAAGGGATAGTGTGTGGAGGATGTGTATTTATTTTCGTGCCATCAACAACATTATGGTTAAGATTCGAGGATGAATCTTTTCGAGGATAGGGGGAGTGATGAGAATCAAAGCACAATGGATCCACTTCAAATTCCAATTGGGCCAATCATAAGATAAAGGGCTGAAAAGCTTCAAGAGTGATGAGAACGTGGGCCAAAGTCAAAGCAAAAAGGATCTGCTTCAAATGCCAATTTGTGGCTCCTGTGCTGGGCCCGAAAAACTGAGGCATTAAATGGTCTTGTGAAGAGTTTATTTAAGACGACTCCAATCCTTTTAAGAAGAGCCTAAGTCAAATCAAGCCTTTGAAGGAATTAAAGCTAACAAGGAAGTTCACAAGTCCATAAATATTATCATAGCTATTGATGGACATAATCCACATGATTTTGGAAATTAAAAGGACTAACAAGGAAGTTCTGAGTCCATGCCGTATCACTTAAGCTATTGATGGATAATCTGATTTAAATTCAAGGACATAAAACCAAGAAAATTCATACTCTATATTGTTTCTGTTATTTTTAATCAAAGACATATTTTGAAAGTTTTAGCATTGAAAGTTGTATGATCATACTTGCGATTCTTGTCTGAGTCATTAGTTTAATCAGTGATTTATTATGGTAGAAAATTATCGAGTTAGGTGTCGATAAGGAAAAGAATAAATTATCTTCATGTTGTTATTTCTTACCAGGGGGGGATTTTCTTTTAGGGTTGTTTTATTTAAATTGGAAGATCTTGAGCAAGTCAAAGTAGGAGTTGCTTTGTTGATTTAGAAACTTGGGGCTATATATACCCACATAATGTAGTCTTTAAAATAAAATTGATGAATAATAATTCTTTTATGAGGTTCCTTAACACTATATGGTTCTTGTGAGAACTCTAAAGCCATCAAGGTTAATTCCTTACTAGTGTTCAATACAGCTCTTGGTTTCTTTTATAATCAAGGGGAGAAGGTTACTTTTCTTTGTTCTTACGGATTTTGGTTCAACGCAACCAAGGGGTGGAGATGTAGCATCTTTTCTTATAGCTCTTGATTCAATATATAGTGAGGGACATGACCTGGCTGATGCAGTGTTTGAAGATCCTTGAAGTAATCCGCAACAATTGGTGGATCTCGAAGCAACAAGCAACGGGGTTCGCATTATTTTGGTATCAGAGACTCGAGTTTCAAACATCGATTTGGTATTTATCATAATTCTTGTTGTTTGACATTCATTGAGTGCAAAAAAAAAAAAAAAAAAAATCATGATTTCAGTTTTTTTGTCCACTTTGTAATATTAATAGCATTGTTTGGATTCTTATTTGGGTTGATCTTTGATCTAGCTTTTTTAAGTCAAATAAGAACAAAAAAAATGAAGTTCAAGAGTTGAAAAAGGCAAGAGTGATTTTCATTCTAAAAAAATGCCAAATACTGAGTGAAAAAAAAAAAAAAAGTGTGAGTAAAACACGAGGGAGTGTTGTGAGGTTTTTTTCTTTAAATTATTTCCTTTAATTTGATCATGTCTTCAAGTAATGATTTTACAAATAGAGAGATTAGGGCAAGACCAATCCTTCATACTGCAGGTCATGCAACACTTTGCCTGCAAGGATTAGGATGTGAATTGAATGACATAGGATTCGGATTGAACAAAATAAAAGTGTTGAGACAAGTACTTCCTCAAACTCCAAGAGACAAGAAGGCATGTTCAGGCAACCTTGAATCATGAGAAGGCTTGAGGATGAACTTCTGGAGAGATGAAATAAAGATCTGTGAGAAGTGGGGCGGTTGCACCCTGAAAGGATAAAGCGAGGTCGAGAATCTGATGAGATCCTAACATGGAGCAGAGAAGGGTTGGTGAACATCTTGATCAGAGTGTAGATAAATAGTACAAGAAAATGATGATTGCAATGATCCGAGCAGATGTTGAGGAGGATCTGTTACTGCAAAAGTGCTATTTTACTTATTAATACGGGTTTTGAGCACTTTTTGTGTCTTATCGACTAATTAACCAAATTGGCATGTTAAGGACCCTAACAAGGCTACTAATCAAAATTTGGCAAGTTTTGTTGTTTTCACTGAGGCTATTTGTGCTACCCAAAAGTTATTGAATTGAATAATGAAAGCTATAGATGAACTTGATTAAATCTTGGCTTGAAGAAAGAAATGGAAGCAGTGCTGAGGGCACATAACTGTAATTACACCAATTTCTTGCATAATGTTTCATGTGTTTGACTTTGACTTTTGTTGTAATTGCATTATCTTTCTGAATTCCCTCTTGTAGTGATTGTTCGGGCTATTTGTAATTTTCTTGATTTGAGGCGAGTATAGAGATCCTGGCCATCATTGTTGTAATCAGGGACCCTTTTGCTCATTAATAAAATTTCTGGTGAGACACTATGAGTTCCCCATACCTGTTTCTTTCCTTTTCCTACTTTCTCTCACTTCACCACTAGCCAAACACACCAAGGATGATGACTCGGAGAATGACAGCCTCTTCTCTTTTCTCATAGAAAATTTCTTGGGTCTGAATCACAGCAAGCATTTGAGGGTTCATCATTTTTCACACAAATGTATCATGATTCTTATTCTCCTTTTACTTTAAGGTTTTGAGTCCTTTTGAGTCATGGATAGTTATTTTTCAGTAAGATTTTGGGCTCATTGGATGTATTATTGAATCATTGATGTTTGTTAGTTATCATTTGATCCATTGTAGGTGAGTGATGACTAATGTTTGTGGTAAAGGAGCACTAATGGCGGTGGATTACCAATTTTCAAGGAATGTTGTCAGGTCAACATAGCTAAGTAGAAGATAGGGTTGGAAATGACCTGTGGTCGTCTCACAGCCATTGAGGAAAGGACAAAGCCCTCCCGGTTTCAGATCCAGCCCTAGTGACCTAACCAGGAGCTCTCTTTTGTTTTGGCATTTATTTTAGTTTCACAAACAAGTTCAGCCCATTGTTTCAAACCTGAGTCAGTCAGTTACCAAATTGGACCTCAATTCTTAGATCATTTAAATACTTGAAGAAAACCCATTCTTTGTGTTCGACCAGAGCCATATAATTAATTTAACTCTGGTGCTATACTATCAGCAATGGAGAATTGGGTTGGTTATAAATTTTGATTCGGACCACCTCTGTCTTTGGCATGAATCAGGATCATGAATCCACCACATGGTGATATTTTATAGAATGGCTTTAATCATGACATCACAAACATTGTAGGATTCTGACATTATGTGGAGATGGAGGACTTGTTGCACATGGCAATCAAGGTGGAACATCAATTGCGAAGGAAGGGAAGTTGATCAAATACCTACATTGGGCAAAGTTCATCTTCAAGGAAGTCAAACTAGAGAAAGGATGATGTGAGCACTTCCAAACACAAGGTTGAAACAAAAAAAAAAAAAGGAAAACAGAAAGAGGATGTTGTTGAATTTAATGAAGGTAGACCCGAGACCCAACAATGTAATCAATATATTAAATGTTTAAATGTCATGGCATAGGTCATGGCTTCTACCCTTCTAAACAAGAACCACGATCATGCGTGGAGGAGAAATCATGACTGACAATGAAGAGAAGGAGTTGATGGAACCACTTGATGATACGAGTGACATTGATTTGGTGTTTTCGGTGGAAGGAGAGGCGTTTGTGACAAGGCGTGTTTTGTGTGCCCAAGTGAAGGAGGATGACATTGTGCAACACCATGAAAATTTTTTCCATACTCATTGCCATGTTTATAATAAGGTTTTTAGTTTGATTATTAATGGTGGGATTTGTACTAATGTTGCTAGTGATTTGTTAGTTGAGAAGCTACAATTACCAACACTTAAACACCCTAGACCATATAAGTTGTAGCGGTTGAATGATAGTGGAGAAGTGAGGGTGCAAAAGCAAGTGCTTGTGTCATTTCAATTGGGAAGTATCATGATGAGGTTCTTTGTGATGTTGTCCCTATGTATGCTTCTCACATATTATTAGGTAGGCCTTGGAAATTTGATAGAAGAGCAATCATGATGCTTCGAAAGAATCGTTTCGGTTCATGAAGGATGAAACATAACTTTTGTATCAGTGACACCCAGAAAGCAGGTGTATGAAGATCCAGAAGTGAGAGTTAAAAGCAGAGTGTGATTAAAAAATATTGTGAGAAAAAGAAAAGAGAAAAAGAAAGGAGGAAGAAAAACAAGAAAAGAAAGAAATTATGAGAAAGGTTAGAGTGAAAAAAGAAAGAGAGTGAAGAAAATAATGTAAATGAACAAAAGAGAAAGAAAGGAAACAAAAAGAAAAGAAAGCATGTGGAAGAAATAGTAGGATTAAGAGTGCTTCTCATAGTAACATGCATATGTTTGGAGAGGAAAAAAAAAAGAATTCTTATATGCAAAAAAGAGTGAGATCATGATGGCTTTTCATACTAACAAGCCTATGTTTGTGCTTTTGTACAAAGAGACGCTTTTAAACATGAACGAGCTTGATTCTTCTTTGCCTTGTGTTGTTTCTTCTTTGTACAGGAGTTCAAGTATGTATTCCCCGAGAATGATCCTAGTGGTTTGCCACGAGGAGGCAAGGAGCTTTGTGCCAAGTGAAGGAATTGATTAGTCCATTATGTTGTATGTATGGCTTGCATCAAGGGATGAGTCGTGGAGAATGTCATTTGGTACCAATTCCATGAACAACATTATGGTTAAGATTTGAGGATGAATCTTCACGAGGAAGGGGGGAATGATGAGATTTAAGCACAATGGATCCGCTTCAAATGCCGATTGGGCTAATCATAAGAGCAAGGGCCAAAAAGAGTCAAGAGTGATGAGAACATGGGCCAGAATCAAAGTACAAAGGATCTACATCAAATGCCAATTGGGCCAATCACAGTAGCAAGGGCCAAAAAGCTTTAAAAGGCATTAAATGGTCTTGTGAAGAAGTTTATTTGGGATAACCCAGCCTTTAAAGAATAGTCTAAGTCAAATCAAGCCTTTGAATGAATTAGAGCTAACAAGGAAGTTCTCGAGTCCATAAATGTATCATGGCTATTAGTGGAAATAATCCCACATGATTTGGCAATTAAAGGACCATAAAATCAAAGAAAATTTGTGCTCTATGTCTCTATCCATAATTTATACTGTCAGACCTATTTTTGAAAGTTTCGGTATTGCGAGTTGCGACCAAACTTGCTAATTCTGGTGCAAGTCATTAGTTGTCCACTTAGTTTATTATGGTAAAAAATATCAAGGTTAGGTGTCCATTAAGGAAAAATATAAAGTATCTTCATGTTTCTATTTCTTTTAGAAATATTTGATTTTAGGAGTTGCTTTATTTAAATTAGAAAGTCTTATTTTCCAAGCCAAAGTATGAGTTGCTTTATTTGATTTAGAAATTTTGGGCCTATATATACCCCTAAATGTGGTCTTTAAAAGACAATTGATGAATAATAATTATGTTGTGGGTTTTCTTTTCACACATGGTTCTTATAAATTTCAGGCCTATAGATTTAATTCCTTACTCAGTGTTCAAGCTTAAGACTCTTGGTTCTTTTATAATCAAGGGATGGGGTTATTTTCCTTTGTTCACTTTATAGTTTTGTTCCCTAATTAAAGGGGACCGAGGAGCCTTGACATCTTTGCATAGCTCTTGATTTAATAGTCAAGGGGGATGTGGCCACTATTCTAGATACGTGTTTGAAGTTCCTTGGATATTCGCAACAATTGGTGGATCATGACAACAAGCTGCAGGAGTTCACATCCCTTCAACTATGATAGATATTCAATAAAACCCTGATAAACATTAAGGAGTAACGTCGCTACCACTAATATAGTGTGAGACTGAATTCTTTCGAGTTGTGGTTGGTGGGTAAACCTAAGCCCTCTCTACAAAGGATATGTTCTACCCATGGAAAGAAGTTTTAAGTTAGTGGGCTGGCTTATTACACTCGTTAAACATTTGGATAAACCTGAGTTAATATTTGGATAGAGATGCAATTGGATAGTCTGTATGAATGTACACACATCAAGAGTTGATAACCCGAACAATTTATACATCAGCGGAGTTAATAGCATTGGATGTGATAATTTTATATGGATGCAAATGGTATGGATCATCTACCTACCTTTTGATCCAAGGTGGCTTTAGGTAGCTAATTAGTCTTGAAGTGATGAAAGCGGATATCAACCCACTACGCTGAGAACTTCCGTAAATGTTATCTACGATCAATAGGTGGGCTATTGATTCATTAATAAAATAGTGGGAACTATAATACTAGTATTAAGCCGTAATCATGCTAAAATAGTGGGGCTATAATACTAATTAGTACAATCAAACATGATCTATTTACATCTGGGTTGTTAGAATCAAACCATGACAAATGTGAACTTACGATCTATAATGGATGCTAACAAATTGACCGAGCTCAACTTCTTGGATTGGCTTAAGAATTTTAGAATAGTTTTCAAAAGGGAAAGATTAACTTATGTCCTTGTTATGCCACTCCCTCAATCCCCGGTTGCTGATGCACTTCAAAAAGTCCAGAGGGCATATTAGTTGATAGTGTGATGTCGAGATTGATTATCCTCACCTTCATGTCACCCGAGCTTCAGAAGCATTATAAGGTTGTGGATGCATATTCCAATAATTACGCCATCTAAAGGGCTTTCTATAATGGGACGAGGCGAAGGTTCCAAAGTCTCTTAATTACTTACAGTTTAAGATGGAGGGAGACATCCCTAATACATATGAAGATGTATGAATAATTAGGAGTTGAATCAATTGGATTATTTGATAGAATTTGAATTGAGTGTTGACTGATTCAGTTTACTGATGGTTTACATGGTTTGTGCTTGGTTATAGGATGAACAACATCATGTCAATACTAACCTCATATTGCTCAAATTGGCGAGGAAAATTAGGTACAGAAAAATAAGAGACCCCTACAAAGGCTTGCTTCCTTGTGTCAAGTTGACCTTTGGAAAAAGCTGCAGGGCTACTTTGGGTATTTATGTTATTAAGGTTATCTTGTTTCTCCTTATAACATATGGGTGCATATATTCACCAATTGGCTCATACATATGGATTGATGTGCGGTGTTGACCAAATTTCTAATAAACCTAATTTCTGTTGTTTTTCTTCTTAGTTTATTCTTGAAAATAAAACGGTAGAAATTGGCAAAAATTTTTGTCACTTGTTTTGGGATTAGTTTATGCTAGTTTTCTTCTCTGTGATGAAAATGGTCAGTTAGAGAATTAAATCCCTATGAGGGTGCATAGGTGTCTGATAATAGTGAACTCTGATTGAGTTCTTCCCCATTCCCATGAGATCGATAAGAAAATCTATAGATCAACTACCCCTCACTCAAAGGTCCTCACTATTTTGAACTTCAAATTTCTAAATATTGTAATTAAAGAAGCTAAAAGGCTTAAAATGCAAGAAATGAAAATATAAAGTAAGAAAGCTAGGTAAAAATCTGAAATAACGAATTCTTTGACGTAATCGAACATTGGGAATGGATTAGTGTTTTGGTCATAAATACACAAGAGGTTCTTTAAAACCTTATCATTTGTCATGGTTTGAATCATGGAACTTGTTCAAGAGCAAGTAGTATAGTTTGGATTCCTCTATACGCTACATTTCGCTAAATGCGATAACATAAACTCTTCCTTTAGGAATGATAAGTTTGTCAGTTACTTGTAATAATTTGACCATCTTTAAGATCTGGTTGTTTTTCTTTTTCAATACTTTACAACCATTTCTTAGAACTAAAGTCTGCTTACCCCCATAGACAGGACAACACAAGCCTCTTTCAAAGTAATTGATACCACAATCTGCAAGTTGAGCCAAATTCTCCCTCTCCTTGATTATAATCTTAGCTAACATGGGATTGAGATTGTTCTACGGGCGAGACGACATCTACAAACATTAAGCGATCGAATTATCCAATTAGTCTCACTCACACCATGAGTAAATTAGTGATCTATGGAGTAATCTTTTCCGAGTTCATGGATTCGATAATATCAGTCTACATACTCCCAGTACTTGCTCCATACTCTCGGAATCTCCATCTTGTGTCACTCGAGGGCCTCTTGGAAATCGAGCAAGACCGCGATCATTTTAAGGTACACGCTACTAATATTCTGAATAGTTCACTACATGAACTATATCGATTAAATCAATCTAGTTCTCAAACCCAAACCGTCATTTAAATACTACGACTCATAAACGGAAACTACTATTGCTGGTAAGGTTTTAGCCTTCCATGGCGGACTACAACCATCAATGACTAGCTAATTAGGAAATTCATGACTACAATCAAGCGAAGAGAAGGAGAATTCTAGAAAATTTCGAAAACCTTAAAAGTTAAGACATAAATGGAACTAAATATTCATTGATCACCATTTCGAAATTACAGCCTTAGATCCCTTATTCCAGTTCTAGAATAGGGAAAATAAAAGGAATACAAGAAGAAATGAAAAAAAAAAATGAAAGCGAAAAATAAAATATAACGACTAGTAGCTAGTCTAATATGGTGGCTCCTCGGCCCGTTCCGTCTCCTCTTTCTAAATCTTTAGAGCTTGTTATTTATAGCCCTAATAAATGATGCTGGGCTAAAAATCAAGACTAATGATGTGGGTTTTTGTGCAGGCCAAATTTACTGTTTTTGTCGCGACATTTCTATTTTATGTCGCGACATAGCAATCTTTGTTTTTGTCGCATTCTTTATTGTGGCATTTGTCGCAATATAAGTCGGCATAATCTTGAGTCTTTTTCATGACAAGGTCTTTAAATGTCGTGACAAAGTTACTGCTTCTTGCCTTGAATTATGCCGCGACATAGTTTTCTAATGTCGTGACATAGTTTCCATCCCTGCACTGTTAACCTTTGAAATGTTTGTCGCAACATAAAAATCCTTGTTGTGAAAAACTCAACATAACTTGACTTCTTGATCTGCACAGCTTTGTCACGACAAAGTTTGCTTGTGTTGCAACATAATTTTTTCTTTCTACACTTTTTATGTCACAACAATAAAATTCTATATCGCGATAGAGTTTCTCACAGTTGCATGGGTTTGTTGTCGTGACAGACTTTCTTCTTTCTGCAATTTTTTTATGAATAGCAACAAAGCGATTTTTATGTCGTGACATAGTTCACCGATTCATCTTTGTTTAATGTCCTGACATAAGTTTTATGTCCGCGACATAGTTCAAAGCCTTTAGCTTGATTTTATGTCGCGACATAATTTTGAAATGTCACGACAAACTCTACTGCCTTCTTCTTTATTTTGCCACGACAAAGTTTTGAATGTTGCAATAATTTTCACTTGTCGTTCAGGCGTTTCTTCTCAATAAATGTCGCGACATAAATTTGAAATGTCACGATAAAGTTCTCTTGCAGTAGCCTTTCCATTGTTGCAACACCATTTCCATTGTTGTGATAAACCTTCAATTCTACTCAGTAAATGGCCTTTGTATGATTGTCGTGACAAAGTTTCCATTGTCGCGACAAAGTTTAGTAAAATTTTCAAGCAGTTTAGTTCAATCTTTTTCGCGACAAAGTTTCCATTGTCGTGACAAAAATTCTTTGTTGCGACAGAGAATCTGTTGTTGCAACAATCCTCTAGCCATTTACTCATTTATTTATTTGACAATCTTTGGCTTTACAATCGCGACGGTAGCTACTTCTGTAGCCAAATGCATATAGGCTTTCCATTTTTAGCCTAATTTTATGTTTTTTCTTGCTTTTCTGCTTCTTTTCTCTAAATTCCTGCAAAACATAAATTTGGGTGAAAATTATATAATTATGCATTAAATTTAATTTTTTAGCCTAAAATATTTGTGCAAAATGGGCTTAAAATTATATGAGATTTAGACTTATTAGTAGGCCTAAGGAACAGTAGGAAGCTCACAAAAGGAGAGTCCGACTTTCGAGTAGGCAATGATGCAAGAGTTGTAGTTGTTGCTATATGGACTTATGTTTTTAACCTCCCTAGTGATCTTTGTTTAAATTTGGATGATTGCTTTTATGGACTAGCATTGAAAAGAACATTAGTAGAATGACATTCTTTATGTTAGTGGTGCATAAGCAATGTAATTTACATATTAGATATGTCCAATCAAATTTTAAATGTTAATGACAATGTAAGGCCAAAGGGAGATAATTTGAAATCATCGATTTTGGCATTGTTGCCTTGGCGTGGAGTAGAGGCACACGACTGAGGTTACAAAGTGGTAGCTTATGGTCATTGATTGTGATTCATTTGACATATGAATCTTTTTCTTATTAAGCGAAGATGACTAAGTTGCCTTTTATCGGAAAGGGTGAACATGCTAATGGACATTTAAACCTAATGCATATGGATGTATGTGGTCCTACGTCCATACATGCTAGAGGTGGTTTCATCTACGTCATTACCTTTATTGACGATCATTCACGGTATGGGTACTTGTATCTTATAAGATACAAATCTAAATCCTTTACGACAATTTACTTAAATTGAATATGAAGCGAAAAAACAGCTTGGAAGAAGTATCAAATCACTTAGATGAGATCTAAGTGGTGCATACTTAAGCTAAGAATTTCTAGGTTATCTTCGGGATAATGAGAATTTATCCAAGTGGACTCCACCTTACAAACCGCCAAGTGAATTGTGTGACAGGACAAACCCGAATCTTGTTAGACTTAATTCGGGTCTATCATAAGGGAATTTTGGATATTAGTTCTACGACACTTTGAAACAAAAGTTGTTTGTTTTAAAGCATACAGTCTTCTTATAGAAAGAGTTTCTTCTAAGAGAAGACAGTGGGAGCAAGGGTGAACTTGGTAAAGTTCAAAGTACTCAAACAGACATAGATCAAGTGAAAGCAATCTAGGGTTTGTCATTCATGTTGATGAAGTAGCGGCTGATCCTTAAGAGCATAAAGCATCGTTGCATTAGTAGGATATGTACTGTTCCAGAGAAATATGGATTTCTCATCAGTGAATAGTAGGATGTTGTTAGGTTGTTTGCTTGTTATATAAAAATTTGGTAAAAGCAACCTAAACCCACAAATTAATAGAGCCATAGTAATACAAAGGTTTTCAAATTAAAAACCCAAAATGTCGAACCCACAAGGAAGAGATGGTTTAAGTGGGGATTAAGTACTTGGGCTACTTGAGAATTTTACTATTTGAGCGGAACAATGATTGTGATTGATGATTTACTGAAAATAAAACTAAATTAAACTAAAAATTGAATATTGAAGATTAACAAGTAATTGGAGTGAATTTTAAGAAAAACCTTAGAAAACTAAGCTAGGTGTCTCTATTGGTGTATTTATGACTTATATTCATTAAGTACCAATTAAGAGAAAATACTCTCATGCTTGCCCAAGGAACTCGGTATGAGATTCACTCTTTCGAGTCTCCCTTCAAATTTTCACACCTATTCCCTATTCTCTTATCGGTCCATCTAGGCTAGACAGTGTGGTACTGTTCTAAGGCAAACCAATACTTGGGTGATTCTATTGGTCACTTCTCTGTCCATACAATAAAATTGCCCGACCTATGCTTAGATCAATCACCTCTCGGTCCATATGATCATCACATAAGGTTAAATGATGCCCATCCTAATAAAATCCATCTAGTATTAGGCATTCCTAATTTCCTAGACTTCTTTGATTAATTTAATTTGATTTTATCGATTGTAAAATATTAGGGAATGAGAATTAAGTCCTAAGGGTATACTTCCAGTTGTCACTTTGGAAACCCTAGGAGCTCTAAGTCTCAACCTCACCATCTAGCATACAATAATTGAATAAAAACATGGAAGTTCAAATAACCACATCCATAAAACCTCAACACAAGACTATATTCACAAAAATCCAATCAGAAAACATATAAACGAGCATCCAATATCAACAGCCAGCCCTAGACAAAGTTTAGCCACTCATAGCGACCTCAAAAACCTAACAAAATTATATTTAAATCAAATATAATGATGAAAGATTAGAGAAAGAAGAGTTTAGGAATATGAAACAAATATGAAGTAATAATTCCTCTAAAACAGCTCCACGTCTGACAAGATGTCCCTTTAGTATTTGGATCTTGCAACTTAGCTCCAGAAATAAGCTAAAATTCAAGATATAGAGAGAGAAAACGCTAAAAATGGAGAGTGTTTCGCCTCTAAGTCCTACTCAATGTCTATTACAAGTATGGTATTTATACACTTGGAAAATGGGCCAATGATTGGGCTAAAAATGGAAGTGTTCCTAGCCCGACCGTCTTTGCTGAGGCGAAGGGTCCTTTGCCTTGGCGAAGACGTGTCTTCTTATTGTATTTTCTTCCTTCACCTTGGTGAAGGCAGGCTTTGCCTTGGAAAACCTCTTCGTTACAACAAAGGGTGGCTTCGTAGTAGCAAATCAGAGACTGCTCTTGAACTTTGTTTGCTTCATAGATGCAACGACACTTTTTCTTCGTAGCAAGCGGAGCTCCTTGTTATAGCAGAAATCTACGACATGATGAAGGTTGGCCTTCGCCTTAGCGAGCACGAAACTCTGGCTTTCAATCTTTAGCTCCTCAATGGCGAAGCTCTCTTGTATGGCATTCATATCTGTATGAACATACTCCTTTGCCTCGACAAGCCCAAACTTGGTGATGGGTTGTTCTTCTTATAGACTTTTTCCATTTTCTTTGCTTGATTTTCTTTTAATAACTACAAAGCATCAATGAATGAGAGATTAGTGTAATCTTTAAGAATATGGGTGTTAATATAGCATTAGGTTACATAAACACTTGAAAACACTTATTTATAAATTTTAGTATGATTCACACCTATCAAGCTTTAAACTTAACATTTTTTCTTGTCCTCGAAGCAAAGACAAGACTCATTTCCAACTTTATTAAACAAAACATGAGTCGTAAGGGATGTATACTTTGCGATGTTTTACTAGGAATTATGCATTTCAACACATGAATAATTTTTCAAGATAACGCTCTCAAAGCTAGTAGGTTGACCACAAGCTAAATGTACCTAACTCAAGGTTCTAGCGTGAGTGTGTGCAATCTTACCCTCGTTAATCCAAATGCAGTTTAGATGAAATTAGGAGAATGCATGAGGTGGAAGATCTGTCACTCATAAAGAGTTTCCATGAATGAAGAGTGACCAAGACTTCATAGGCTTGCTTGGCATACCATTCTCCTACATACTATAGGGATCAAATAGGTATTTTCAAACATGTGTGTGGCTTAGGTGAGAGGAGGTAGTTAAATAAGTCATTTAGGTTCGATTTTACTACAAAAACACTCGAGGCACATTCTTTTGTTCTCATGCTTCATCCTGGAATTTGACTATGTCTACATTTGGAGTCATTCAAACTCAACCTAATTCACATTATTATGCTTGTCATATCACTTCACCCCAAACTTATTTGTTTCTATATTTCTTCAAAATCACTAAGAATTTTTTGCTTTTTCTAAACATCAAGGTATGGAGCAGTGAAATATTCAACCCTAAGCTTTCTACCTACCCCGTGTATAGAGTTTTAGGTCAATAACTCCTAGACGAATTGGCCTTAGAATACTAGGTGTTAAAACACCCTTACGGACTTAGTAGCTCAAAGTAGGAAGGCTACAAGATTAGATTGCTCCCCTGCCAGGTTATTCACTTTGTACTTTCTAGCTATTTATTTTCTTGCTCTTTTCGACACCCATTCCTTGACATTTTATCTTGATCAAACTTCACTTCATTGATTCCGCAAACTACATGTCATTCTCATGATTTGTGCTCTATAAGCGACATGTTAAGCATAAAAATGGGTTCTTGATTAAAGGGTAAAACAAAGGTATATGGGTGTTCATTCTTGGTTTTCAAGATAGAATATGGCTATTACGGCTCAAAGTGGGTGACTATGGACTAATGCATATTCGGGTGGGCTAAAAAGGCTCCACCAATTCCAAGGATGGCCTATATCATTTCCCAAAAGATGTGATGCCTAGGATTTTGCCTCAAATGATACTTGAGCAAGTTCTAAACTCGTATGAGATCTAGAAATTATGATATCCTACAATTTTCTCTAAATCAAGACTACTTGGTTAACAAGGGTACATGAGACTTGTGCTTAATTTAGTGCAGACCTATAGCTAAGTGTACAACTACATGGTCATCCTATTTGACTTTTAGATCAACTATCTTTTACATTATTCATATGTAAAGAAAAACATAATTTAGTATCATCATAGGCATCCCAAGTATGTCCACAACAAACCCACAAAAACAAAGCCCAATTTTTAAAATTTCCAAAAATTTTCAAAACTTTATGCACTTTGGCATTTTGATGAATTACTCAATGGTGAGGCACTAAAACTCAACAATTAAGCACAAATAGAATATGCAATAAGGATAAAATATCTCAATTAGTAAATAAACCACAAGTGAATCAATCCACTCCATAATGCATGTAAAAACTAACTATGACTTTCAACAAACTAAAAACCAAAATATTTTAAAAATTGATCAAACACACCAAAATAATATAAACCAACTAAATGATATTCAAATAAACAAAAATATCCAAAAACTGTATAAAAGCAAACCAAATATTATCTGAAAATAAGCTAAAAATAACTAAATTGTTCCAAATTAATAGCCTTGTGCGAAAACTCCCAGAACTTAAAACCAGAATTGTCCTCAATGCAATGCAAAATATAGGAGTAAAAAGAAACTTCCCTCAAACATTGGGATGATCCTCGTTGGAAATATGCTCATTGGTGGGGGGAAATGTCAGCTCCGGTGTGGTGGAGGCCATGCTAGGAACTCAAATGGAGGTGGAGGTTGTGGAAGTGTTGTTGATGAAGAAATTTAGCCAATGTCTTGCATTAGGCTCTGGGTAGGTTGTATTATGCTCCACTTGATTTGCCTATAGTCGGTGGGGCGACGTTCTTAGGAGTTTCTAATGGTGATTAAGCGCCACATACAACAGAAAATTTTATTCACCCTTTTTCTAACCCGACTAGGGATCCATGTGATCCGATCAGATGATTTAGGGATGGAAGAATACCTTATTCGAGCTGTAAGATCCTTGGTCTACAGCCTCGTGTGTGCGTCTAACCTTCCTTGTCGAATTGAAAGGCACAGCGGGATTGCTCCACCCTTCTGACTATCCCACCACGAGCGAGCCATCTTAGAAGCCAGGAGAGAAAGCAGAGTGTCTTAGCATCGGAAGTTAGTCTCACGAAACCTAGTCGCCTCTCTCAAGCGTGAAAATGAATGAATGGATCCGCATAGGGATCCTTTGGGTTTAAATACCAATTTTAAACCCAAGGGTTGATTTTCGGCCCATTCTATGTGTGTGACCCTGTAGGTCCACACATAATGTTGTGATGGAGCTCAAAAACCCATTTGAGCCCACATATCTCTTGACCTCTAGCGAGGCAGTATGACCACCCCAATTATGTGGATGTCAATGGCGACATAACTGTCATAATAAATATCGTAGTCACCTTTTGTCTCATGATATCCTAATTGAACCACAGGCATGGACTATGTCTCCTTGTAAAGTTCAATATACAATTTTCTTGACATGTAAGGCCCGATATCCTGAATGGCATTAATAACCCTTATTAATTCATTGAGCATGACCATGCAATTTCTAGTCTCACATGTCAAGGGGCCCACATATATCTCTCTAAAAGGAGGGATAAATCCCTTTCATCCACTCACGTCTCTCTACATGATTTATTCTATGTCCAACTACAGTCTGTATTACCACCATATTATAGATAATGTTGAACTGTGTCAAAACATAAAGCTCCTCATGTAGGGACCTATGGTGGTGTTAGGTCGAAGGACAAAAAAGAAGACATTATTATGATGAGAAGTACCTGTGACTTATAATCCATGTAGCATTCTCATGGTGGGTTAGTCTAGTACAATGTTCACCAACATATACTTATGAGCTGACTTAATATCATATATCCATGATCATCAATCACACTCTATACTAGTCTTAATTCACTATTCTTTCCCACTTGATAATGAGCAATGAGAGACAATTTAGAGAATAATATTCCATTTGAAGTGATTTTCATACTATCAGTCACACTTGATGACCATAAGTGGAATCAACTATTCATCAGAGTAAATCCCCAAATTAAATTGTAGATGATATGAAAATGCCTCTTTATTATTGAAATATGAAAGTAATAACAGTACACTGTACACTGAGGCACATGCACTGTGCGCATCTGGCGGATGATAAGAAATTATCACGAGAACTCTCTCTACAGCACATGGATCATATAACCACATGATGCCTCGTCAGTCTCATCTTCTTCTCTGGAGTCTTCTTACGACTTCTTCTTATTTTGAAATATACCCTAGTAGTTTTCGGGACTTGTTTGAAATTATAGTATAAAGCTAAATGTGAATTTTTGAAAATAAAAATTCAGTTAGAAATGGAATGTGAAACCAGATAAGTGATTAACACCATAAGGGACATAAAAAGCCATAAAAGCATAGATTATAATATGGTGTGGAGTTGAGGAAGATTATTGGATAAATTAGAATATGGCATAATTTAGAATTTTCTCAAAAGAACGAAGGGCTTAAATGCAAAATGAAGACTTAAAGCAAAAATGGATTTTTCCTTGTCTTAGCCAAACATGGCTACTCAAAATTTAGTTTAAGACCAAGAATTAAGATTCTCTGATGAGGGGCCCAGGCAAGTAAAGAGGAGGAGGAAGGAGGAGAAAGAAGAGGAAGGAAGGAGATGAAGAAGAAAGGAGGAGGAGTTCAAGAAGGATTCAAGGTATGGATCTTGGGTTTTGTATGGTTATTATCTTGTCAAACTGGGTTTAATTAGGATGAAATCCTAACCAAGATGTATTGAAATTAAGGTTGTTCAAAACTTCTAAAGTAGCCTGAAAATGGATGTCCGATCCTCTCTTAGGTTGGATTCATGAACATTGAGAATAAGTGAGTTGGGGTTTAGAGCAGGCCTGAAAACTAATCAGTATAACCTGGTTTATGTGTAGGTCATAAACCATATTAGAGTGGTTTGAAAAATCTTGAAGGGTTTTTTGATAGAGGATATAGTTGAATGATAAAATTAATTAGAAAAGTCATAGGTGATTCAGTTGGTTTTGAGATGTTATGAATTGCTAGAAGTTGTATGGGTGATTTGGCATCAAAAGTGGGAAAAAATGCTCAATCTGGACCAATTTGGAGAGGTGTGCCAGTCGTGAGCAATGCAGGTGTACATTTTCCCCACAGAAAGCATTCTCTTAAGTCACCCATGTGAGTGGTGTCTTAGGTACACCACATTCTTTCTAGTTTCTTGATTTAAATGTTTCATTCTTATTTATGTTTCTTATAGATTTAAAGTGATTCACAGTGGCCAATTAAAATAGACTTCAAGAGAAAATCAAACATAAATATAAATAGACATCATCAAATTCTGACTCTAAAGTGGCCCAAGAAATTCACTCAAAGTGGGGTACATGTGCAAGCCAAATTCATGTTTCAGTTTTGATCATAGAAACGATCGGGTTGTTTGGAGATGGCAGGTTTGATTACTCCGAATTGGGTGATTCAGTTGGAATAGACATAACATAGATTTAAATGAGTACAAAGGAGCCTAGTGTCAAAAATGATTTAATACCCGGAAAATGATAGCCTGACTGACCCTAGTGTAATTAGTAAATTGACTAGTTGGCATTTAAATACTTGTAACTTTATTTTGGATAGTCAATTGGAATAATTCAAATTTCTAATTAAAATAAGATTCATTGAGGTAGAATGTGTAAATGAGTATTTATGAATGAGTATACATGAATGAGTATACGTGAATGAATATGTGAATGAAGTATTTATGAATGAGTATTATGAATGAGTATCACGATGAATAGATAATACAGATAGTGTTTATGAATGAGTAGACATGAATGAGTAAATGGCGAATGAATACGTGAATGAGTATTTATGAATGAGCATACATGAATGAGTATACGTGAATGAATATGTGAGCACATGGGTGGTTCATCCTATTTAGAAATGCCACCCATTCTCTTGCACTTATCACAGGTAGATACAAGTGGTAGAAAATGTCTTTGAACAAGCTAGTAATAGAAACCAAATTCGTACCTATGTACATTTTGTCTGGCCTCCAAAGTGTCCCCCACATGATAAGATGTAGCGGTGATTTGAATATGCTCCCATTTCATCTTGGTACCACATTCTGCCTTATCGGCAGTCTACCTTGATGTTTGTATAAATGGGGTTCTTTTGATGGTAGTGCTTGAGTGCCAAAGAGACCTCTTCTTGAATTTGGTAACTACAATCGGGAGGGATAACCTTGGCCGATGGGTAATTCATAGTCTAAACAATGCAATTCCTAGAGGTTGGGCTGTTTGGATTTGTGGGATGGACTTCATAGGTCCATTCTCTTCATCAATAACACATATTCTCCTTGTCGTGGACCTCGACTCAAATGGTAGAAGCAATACCGGCATGTACTAGTGATGCTAGTGTGGTAGTTAAGTTCCTTCGCAGCCACATATCTACAGTTGACACTCCACGGGCATTGATCAGATAATTGGTACTCATTTTATGTAATTTGGTTGATAGTTCTTTGAAAATATGGTGTGTGGCATCGAGACTGCTAAACACCACCCGCAGGCGAATGGACAGGCCGAGGTGTCAAATCAGGAGATAAAGTCCATTACGGACCAAAACAGATCAATAGAATCAAGGAGAGGTAGGTCAAGAAGTTGATGATGCACTCTGAGGCATCTGAGATAACATTTAAAACCCGTTGGGTTTGTGGCATTCAGACTAGTCTGAGTATTGCACCATTGCCAATGGAATTACTGGAACATAGAGCATGTTGACGACTAGGCTGCTGAACATGGATGAGTAAAGTAGCGGAAGCGGATGCTATGATTAGTACCAAAGTGCTATTTTGAACCACATTTAAGATATGAGTTTGAGTGCGTTTTATTGTACTAATCATATGTTGATAAAGCAATTGACACATGTAGGTCCCGCTGATACTAATGATTTGTATTCGAGGCTGTTTGTGGTAGTTTTTCGGGTTTTCATAAACCTATTCTACCATATCAAGCTAAACATATCGAAGTTGGTGATGTACAGAGTTCGGTGTGATTTATTTTCGATTACATCGAAGCCGGGAATGGAAGGAATTGAAGATAAAACAAGCTGGATGCAGGTTGGAATAGGCAGGATGCAAGCAGGAGAAGACAAGGAAATTTCGCTAGAATAGCGAAATTTTATTATGTAGTCACAATTCGCTGTGTAAAATTCTCTCAAGCGAGAGAAATTTGCAATAATAGCGAGATTTTCGCAATTATAGCGAAATTTTGTCTATGTAGTACAATTTCTCTATATAGCGAAATTTCGCTATGCTAGCGAAAATTTAACTACATATGAAATTTATGTTTGTGTTTATCATTGCTGCACCTTAGTGTTTTAATAATATGACGACCAGTTTTAGTTTAATTTCATTTCTACCCTTCTTTGTGAGTGATGCAATAAGGATAAATTGGTATTTTCACCTTTTTGTAAGGCTATATAAGCCATGTTATGAACAATTTGTAACCTAACTTTCATTTTAACGCATTTCCATTACGGCCCCTGTTTTCGTCCCTCATTTACTCTCTTCTCTCTCCTCTTTCTCTCATTTTATAGGCAACCAAACACACCCTTTGAGGATGACTCAAGGATGTTTTAGTACACAAAACCTCTAAACCTTGAAGA